>CM052160.1:10697535-10792456 GCA_028455555.1 Augochlorella aurata | reverse complement strand
TCATGCGTGTATGTTACGCCACCTTACAGGAAGATTGTGGCAGTTAATTTAAATCGAGTAAATTGGGAAGAAAGTAAACGTTTCATTCATTTCGAATTTCAAATATTTAACTACATTTCTAAATCGAATACTTGCAAGAAACTGCTATTTATTTATGTTTCTTTGCTCTCTTCTGAAATCGCTATAAGCTGCGCTTTCAGGTTTGTCCGTTCGATGGTACCACCTATCACTTCTGCTTAAAATTTGAAATTAACGCCATTTCACGTAGTGGCAAAATAGTTAAGCTTGTAGCCAACTAGTTCTCGAATGTTTCCGATAAATGGCGATGGAATCTGTGTCCTGGTTCCGTCGGTATTTGCGTGCCGTTTTATTATTACATGAAATGGCGCTGTTTTGAAATTTTTCTGTAAATCTTTCTGTACATAATGCTGAGTCGCTGACAAATATTAATTATGACATAAGCAGGGTACATAAAAATAAAGCAAGAGTGCAGAGCCATTCAGAAGAATTTGCTGTATCGATATCATGTGAAAAACGGATAACAACACCGAAAACGATAAAAAAATGATCACAATAATTGATCTAACTACAAAAAGTGATTAATTATCATTTGCAATATTTTGATCTATCTGTATCTATGTTTTATCTATCTGTATGTTTTTCTGTACCATATCGATGCGTTGGCCTTTCATAAACAATCTTGTGCACTTATTTTATTTTTCCATGCTCTAATTTATTCATAATTAATGTTTTTTGGTGAACCCGCATTATGCATGTGGGAAATAGTTCAGGCATTTACCGCTATGTGATGATAGTGTTTCGTGTGTCCATATACCGCTGCATTGCAATACATATATACATATATGTTGGCGAGTCGTGCTACGTCGTACTCCATGTGTTGTTAATGAGACCTATGCACGTAAATGGGTATATGTAAACAAATAATCTCTTTTTGAAATTATGAAAAGGTGACAACTCTTATATTAAACGGTATAGGATGTGAAAAATAGATTAAAGAAAATTATAATATAACCTCTAATTGACGTTGTTTATTATACAGTGCTTAACAACAGATATAAACGATATAACGTGATGTCACGGGAGATATTAACTATTCAAATTGGTCATTATTCCAACTTCGTTGGAACCCATTTTTGGAATTTGCAGGTATTTAATAAATAACGTTAAGTATATTAAATATATATTATTGTACAATTTATATATTTTTCCAGGAAACTAATTTTTCTTATGATGCTGACCATCCATCTGAAATAAATAATGATGTATTGTATAGAGAGGGGGAGAATTTACAGGTAAGGATATATAGATAATATTAAATAGTTTAAGAAGAAATAGTGAAACAATAATATGACAATGTAATTTTACATTTTGTAGAAACAAGTGACTTATACTCCCAGACTGTTACTCATAGATCTAAAAGGAACATTAGGATGTTTGAAAGAGGAAGGTACCCTATATCATGCTGAACAAGATGAAGAAACAAAATTATTATGGGATAACGATAAGGTAGAAGTCACTAAAGAAGAGGTTGCTACTAAAAGTTCATTTTTGAAAAGCATAGATGAACCCGCAAGATCTTCAGAATCGGCAACTGTTACCATAGACAACAATGTTGATACATGGGTAGATTATTTATTGCCAAGATTCCATCCTAGAACAGTGAACACGATTAAACAGTATAGGCATGATTGTGCAGAGCAGCCATTCGATATTTATATGTATGGAAAAAATTTATGGCGTACTGGACAATTTTCAGAAGATTTCACTGAAAGAATAAGAATATACGTAGAGGAGTGTGACCATATGCAAGGTTTTCAGGCACGTATTCGTTTTTCGAATCAGTCGAGCACGCAGCGCTATATTATTTCTTAATGTTTATTGTATTTTGAAATGCAGGTTATTTTAGATTCTGTGGACAGCTTTGGTGGACTCGGAGCGTCTTGTATAGAACATTTACGAGATGAATACGGAAAGAGTATACTATCGTTTCCATGTATGGATAGTAAGAAGTCCGAACCTTCTAAGTCTGATTTAATCAAGGCTCTGAACACCGCGCTGTGTTGGCAGCATATTGGAGAATTTTCTTCGTTATACAGCCCACTTTGTTGCAGTCAAACTGTTTGGCCTCGCCCAGGAGAACCGCGAGTGTTCAATCATTTATCATACAATTCAGAGCTGAATACTCACAGCAGCGCGCTACTAGCGACGGCATTGGATGTAGCGACTATGAGATACAGACGCAAAGAGTATCCAAACGTTGTATTGGCAGACTTATGTGCGGATCTAAATAAGATGGGTCGCAAAGCAGCAGCGACAAGTCTGACCTTGCCATTCCCAATGACTGCGAAAATGGATTTGATCGATGTATTGGATGACTTGACGGGACCGATATGGACAAGCCTGACACCGAATTGTGAAATAGAAATGGATAAAACTATGCGAAGTATTACGTTGCGAGGCATTCCAGAAGAAAGGCTGAAACGACCCATAGCGAAGGCGATGAAACAAATGTCGAAACCAGCCTATAGATGTTCCTCCGTACACGAGATGATGATGTTATATTTAGCTTCCATTTCGCACGCATCAGCCACTTATCTTTCCACCATTTCTTCGCCACTGATTATCAAAGATCCGTATCCAAGATTTTTTAATAATAATGTTACTGAGACAGGCGATATTATGGGATGGCCGCTGGGAAACGGTACATTAATATCGCTATATGTAATGTTTATAATTGCTGCTTAAGTTCTTTTAATCACACAAATTCATTTTTTGATTTGCAGATGTTAAGTCTGTTTCCGTTATGGCTGGCTTGCACAGTGGCAGTAGCCTTCGGACACTGTACGAATCCTTGCACAGTCAAGTGAGCAGGATAAGAAGTATAAGACAATTTCACGCGTTCACAGATTCTGGTCTAGAAGAAGATGAATTTCGAGAGTGCCTCAACCATCTACTCGACTGCAAAGAAAATTACGAAGACCACTATATTTAATTGATAATTGAGTTAATCGCCGAGAATTGCACAAATCCGGACAATATATTTTTCCCACGAACAGATGCATGATTCAAATTTTTCCCCGCGTTTTACTACTTCCTAGCAAATACTATCGAACTCCCTAGCGAACCCCTAACGAAAACATTGACGAAAGTAGGTGTGGCGTGACACACCTAGTAATTAGAGCTGTCGACGGTGGTGCAGATGCTCAGTTGAAAGTTCAGATGCGAGATCGAAACGTGTATCGTTCTGCTCTAAGTGACCTGTACTTTTGCATTCCTCGAGAATTGTTTGCGAGTATGTCTTAAAGAGCGAACATGGGAAACAAAGTAGCAACATTTACGGAGGAACAGCTGGAGGATTATCAGGATTGCACCTTTTTCACGCGTAAAGAAATTTTAAGGTAATTTGACGCAAATTTGTCGCGATTTGTTTTTTTCCGGATCGTTATTTTTTCAGAATATTTAAACGATTTCGAGAGATGGGAGACTCAAGAACGATACCACGTACCATGACGCCTCAACAAGCATCGGGTCTTCGCATACCACTTTCGTGTTTGACACGTATACCGGAGCTAAAAGTACTCTCAACTCTCTCCATCAAAGCTAAACCTATGCCAGAGTGGCCGAGACGACTGGTTTCGGACACTGTGCGACTCGTAATTAAAAAATTAGACGAACGAAAGTAATCGTTTCGATTAGTCTGGTAGCTCTAGCATTACGTTAACATTGTAGCAACGCGTGGAACCGACCAATAACTCTATTTCCGTAACGAAGATCGTGATGTTACAGGAAAATCCGTTTCGACAACGTATATCAGAGGTATTCACGAGACGTCAGAGTACAGGTCAGTCCTCAACTGCCGACACTGAAGGGATCTGTTTCGAGGAGTTTCTCGAGATGATGTCGGTTTTTTCGGAGCAGGCTCCGCGGGACTTGAAGGTCTTTTACGCCTTTAAAATTTACGGTAGGGACCACCGCGTGAACCACATCAGCCAGTTGAACGATTCCTGAGCGAACTTCGGAATCGACCTCGTTGCATCTATAGTTGTTCCTCCTATGGAATGAGAACCGACTGTAATTTTGCAACAGAAACATTTGTCACGATTCTTTAAGTTTTTTTTTAACCAACAGGACGATCCTGACCTACTCCTAATCGATAGCCACACTTAAATTTTATTATCCTGCTAATAACAAGAATTTTCTTCTACCTTAGATTTAGATAATAGATTTTAAACTATTATTATTGAACTTGTCACGAAACAGATTTCGATGAGGACGGGGTGTTGGGTCCAAGCGACTTAGAAAATTCCTGTCGGCAGTTGGTCCAAAATGGTTTGAACGCTGACGAGGTAGCCACCGTATGCCGGAAAGTTCTCGAGGAAAGTGACATTGACGGCGACGGTGTTCTGTCCTATCTAGAATTCGAGCATGTTGTTACAAGAGCTTCGGACTTCATGGCGACATTTCACATAAGAATTTAACTCTGCTTATTCTTGGGATTAATAAAACTATTTGTGATCAATGTAAAAATCAATTAATTTCCAATGCGTATATTTGGCTCAGTTGACTTTAGTTTCCGATATTACACAGTTACAGGTAATATTTGCACAGATCCGAGAATCGAATCGGGTCGATCGCAAAGAATTAAACGATTCGTGCATCGTTCAGGCTGTGGTACAAGTGTTGCGGATAAGGAGTTTCGCAAACTCACGAAGGATAATTATTGGCTCTGCGAATCCGTGCGGGCTTAGTGAAGCGCTATCGTGTAGCTTCTTGCGAGACGCGTATAGTCGTATACTTTCTTGTGCGGCCTCGTAAGTTGCCCCTGTTGAGCAATAACGAGCAATGCCGGCTAAATAACCAGGCCATTCGTTTTCGCTCCAGACAGGAGGAACCTCCAGTGGCTTGGCCGCCTGGGCAAATGGTCCAACAGAGCTCCCTCGTTTTTACAAAGCTACGTCAACGAATTTTCCAAGCGACGCGAAGAGATTGGAGCTGGTCGTCGCATTCCAGCAAACCGTGCTATCAATAATCGTACAGTGTGAAATTTAGAACTTCCACCAGCGATCTAGACATCGATGGGGGAGGGGAATGAGATGATTCGGGGGAAGGAAGTGTCATCGGTTGCCTGGTAGATGGATACTATGAGCATTCGAAATGGTTCCGCGGTTTCTGAATGTGTACTCGTTATCGCGGAAGTTGTAGATGAAACGGTAGGCGGAGGAATGCTGGTCAATGCATGTTGGTCTTGCCGGGCTGTGAGCAAGACGGGCGTTTTCGTGGCTCTGCATAGCCCGGCTATTCGGTGACGATTCGGTGCCGCGATGGTAACACGGTGTCGTGGTCCGGTCGTCTTAAAAAGCAGACGAAATCGGAGATACCGCCCTGTGTTACGGAGCCTCGACCAGTTATAGTCGGCCGCGCGGTAACTAACCGAGTCTTGGGACCAAGGCCATCCGGTCACTTCTCATCCTTCTCCCTCTGCCCCGCTCGCATCCCTACCGTCCAGAGACCCTCCGGGTCCAAGGAAGCCCCCTTGCCTCCTAGGTCCACCGTGGACACCCTCTGCGCCCCGCCATCCGCCGCTTCCACCGCTCCCACCGCCCCTATGCCTCGTACGAGGCAGAGAGGATCGTCGGCACCGCCGCACCGCTCCCGAGAGTTTCTCCCCCTTGGCGATCTTGACTAACCAACCAACCACCTTCCATTTCGAGGTATTCGTACATTCTTGAGGCCCGTCGACCCGACCCAACGCGTCGCGACGGGAAGAGCCGCGATGCGTCGTGAATCGGACCCCGTCCCAACGTGTACAGCGCACGACGCGCGACGGGGACCGGGGATCAGGACCACGGTTTGATCCAGGGGGAGGAAGAAGGGATATCTCGTTGCAAGCGAGACGAAAAGTCGGGGAGAAGAGGAATGAGAAGCTGGAGAGATCGCGGGTGGCGGCGTCGACTCGACGATGGAACCGAGAGAAGGAAAACGAGATGAAGAAGACGAAGGAGAAGTCGAGGAGTCACGAAAGAGGGGAGGCCGATAGCGGAGGCGGCGGTTGGCGGTTGGCGGTTGGCGGTTGGCCGAGGGCAGATTTGAACCGAACTTTTACGGCACCCTACGTGGGCGAGTTCTCTCGCCGTGCACGGGGAACTCTAGAACGTTCTTCGGGGCCTCGACCCCATGATCACGCAGCGACATCGTTGACTCCCCGAGCATCTCGATGCACAGCCGATCGGAATATTCGGAAAATGGGATGATGGTCTTGCAGGTAACGAGCGATAGGCGATAGGATCTTAAATCGATCGAAACCGGACGCGAGTCTTTCGTCTTCTTTTGTCTACCAACTCGATACTTGCAGACGTCAGTATTCCCAAAGAGAACATCGATGGAATTGAGTTGCCGGGTACCGCTTGATCGGCGAGAGTCGTCGAAAAAATCCTTTTGTCGCAACTAGAATGCAAAATGTAACATGTAACGGCAAAGCGGGTCGAGTTTGGAAGAATCGATTGGATTTTATAACCGTAAATTGGCCGCGTTCGTCGGTTTAAAATATCGCTGGACTCGACCCTTTCGGGTCTACCGATTATCAGCGAAAACCGCATTGAAAGTTGGTGTTGTGCCTGAAAGGGCCGAAGAAAGACATTTATCTGGTTGTCGCGACAAGAACACGGGAGAAAGAAAAACGACGAGATTTATGCCGATGTAAAACTAGTACACGAGTATTAGACATTAAACGCGGATTAACATCGAGACGCCTGGGAGTGAAGGTTCATCGTGAAAAGCAGAGATATTATACACGTCCGTGTAACTATATATGTATATGTATATATCAGCGCGTTGCTCTTTGACAAGGTTGCGTCGACCACTGTCTAGTCGAAATAATATTGGCGGTCTTGTGGGCACATATCGCGTACTGGTTCATAAGGAGGCGAGAGAGACTCTCGTATATAGAGAGAACCGTCTACCAAAGAGGGGGAGGAAGGGTCCCAAGGAGCCGGTTGGCCAACGGAATGTGGCTTGACCGGCCAACCATCCCCCGCCTCCTCTACCTTGAATCCATCGAGAAGGAGAAAGAGAAAGAGAGAGAAAGAGAGAGAGAGAGAGAGAGAGAGAGAGAGAGAAGGGGAGCCAGATAGAGGACTGGCCCAACTACCTCTGGATCCTAATGGGCCCCATTGGGGTGCTCGAATATTCTTTCGCTATCTCCGAGCATCTTCGCCGTGAGATTTGTAATCCGGGAGAACGCCGTTTTTTTGACACCCCCCGTCAAAAGTACCTGCCGGTCCCTGATTTTCAAGTTGTATACGTTGCGGATGAACCGAGTCGAGTCAAGCCGAGCCAAGCCGAGTCAGAGCAGAGCCAAGTCGAGTCGATCCAGTCAATATAGTTTTATTGGCTAGACACGGCAAACGAAGCCTGATCTATCGCTGGTAAAAACGAACGCGACTTATAAACGGGCGCGTTCCAGTGTGCGATTAGGTAGGCAGATAGGAGCACCGAGTCTATATTATATTCCAAGCCTACCTTGATCTGTCGCAACCATCGAAGATAATTGCGACTTGCCCGCCGCGATTACCTTTTTGAGTATGGGCAAGAAGGCGATAAAAAAATCACCGAGATCTAGGCGGCTGTCTATCGAGTACGCCGAGACGGTAGTTGACGGTATTCTTCTATCAAACGAAGATTCTTCGGAGCAATTTGTGGATACGTCGTTCCTCGCGGATAATTCCGCGCGAACAATCGTACGCGGGACTGTTCAAGACGCTTTCGCAACTCGCATAATGTGTCCGTTTTCTCCTAGAATCGGTGATCCCCCACCATCACGATGATATTCCCGAAATTACGTCAGATCGTAATCGCCGACTCGTCAGCGAGAATCATTGTTGCATTTTATAGTTGTTCGAACAGCTCGGAATCGGTGAACCGGTCCAAATAAAACTTCGGGATGCCACTCGAAAGTTTCGCAAACCGACCGGTAGATCAGCTTTCCGCTCGAGTACCACCTAAATTTATTCCACGAACGTTCCGTGCATTCAAACGTTCCCCGTATCGTTCGCGGAATATCATGCGATTTCCACGTTTTCGGCGGGGCACTATAAATCTGGTTTCTATAGGCTCGGAGCGGTCGAGAATGAGGAACGACGGAAAAGTGGAACAACCAGTGAAACATCGGTGTTTATCCGATACCGAACGTGTACCGTACAAGTTCCGTGACTTGGGAACCGACCCTATTCCGAGAAACTAGCTCGCCAATTGCCCCGAATCCTGCGTATCTTGGAATGCAAATAAAGGGTGCATGGTGTGCGAACGTAATATTGTTCCCGCTGAATTTCGGGCAAAACACAACCCGTTCCAGCAAGCTTTGTAATCGTTTGGTAACGCGTGGCTACTACCTAGCAGAAACGCGCGCGCGTTTTACCTCGTGACGAATCGTGTCGAGCGTAGACAGCCGCGTCAATTGTTTGCACAATAACTCACGTTCCCGGGTATCAACAAACAAACTGCAAACACGCCAGGCGTCGTCGGTTTTATCGTTTAGCTTCTTCGTCAAGCGTCCTTCTACCCTGATACATCCAGTTTCTCGCGACAGCCGTCATCATCGGACTTACCACGATCGTGATAATTTCTTGCACGCCGTGTTGCGTTTCGCCGGAAATTTGCCATCGGAAGTGCCGTTCGTTGTCGCGATAATACACAGCTTTTACGTCGGCTAGGTGAAGCCGAAAGCGATGCACTTATCCTGCTGTTGCTTGGAAGACGGGAGGCCTGTTGCGCCGAATAATTGCGACTGTCGTGAAATTATTGCATCATGATACCACTTGCCGAACGCAACGACGTCGCGTCCTTCGAGCCACGGAGAGACAACGATCGATGCTCCATCCGCCGTGGAAAGGTCGTCCCGGGCAAACGAAGACTCGACGCGTTCGATCGGGAAACGTTGGATCCGGCTCGACATTTTGGTCTGGACGCGTTCGCCGAGCATTCGTGGCGAGACGACACTCTTGTCCGTGAATTTCGAAAGGTCGGCGACCTTCTAACGCAACGCATACCGGTTAATCTGGTACCGTGACACGCAATGGAAAATCACTCGCTTTCGAATCGTCCGGACCATCGTGGGCCAAGCGAGTTACGGGACAATCGATCCGATCTCGTTCCTCTCGAGACGCAGGCACAGAATAAGATTTCGCTGTAGGTGGGTCCTTAGTCCGCGTTTCGAGGCCGCGTTCCTAGATCTTCATATCGCGGCGGCATATAGATTTTGCGGAGCGGCGGGCCGCTATTTTTCTAATTGTTCCATCCAATTACGATGGCTTCGGTGAATACTGAAGACTACCGGACTCCGCAAGAAGAATGGGACAGTCGTGCCGATTTAACGAGGCATCGCGAACAGTCTCGGGTGACGGTAGATGGCGGCGATTTAATCGCTGTCGACCGCGAGCCAAGAGAACCAAGAGCCAAGAACCGCGTATTGTGTTCCCCAGAAAAGGATTCGTCGCGGTCGAAGATAGCGCCAGCGTAAACCCGTATTTTCACCTACTATCGTTCCGAAACGAACGAACTGTCTGGAGATAGCGATCGCGTGTTATTTCGAACACCGATTTAAAGAAGGACGAGAAAAAGCATCCGAAAAACCGCGATCTGCTAACGATAGCTAACCGTTCTAACGGCCACGTTGAAGTTTGCGTACGCGAGAACGAAACATGAGGGCGAAGCAGAGAAAAATCAAGAAGGAGAGCCGAACGAACCTATAGGTACCTATATGTACAATGTACATACGCGTTAGCGTGCGTAAAAGTAAAGCAACACCGGTTACCGTAGAACCAAGAGAACGAGGAGGAAGATCGAGACGAAAAACAACGGACGATGGGCGATAGAGAGAGAGAGAGAGGGGGGGAGAAAGAGAGAGAGAGAGAGAGAGAGAGAGAGAGAGAGAGAGAGAGAAGGACTGCCGACAACGAAGAAGATGAAGAAGAAAGAACTGAAGAAAAGGACGAGACGCTCTGTTGGAGGGTTTGCCGAGGAGGTCCAGACCAGGCTCCATCTGCATAACCGGTATATACCGGCAATGTAGACTGGTACGAAGGTAGAGTCGAGCATGTTCTCGGCACGTTATATCGCTCGACCCGTCCTCAAGCGGACCAAAGTATAGAGAGACCCCGAGAAACTAAAAGTATGGGGAAGGGAAGCGAACCGGTGGAACGGAAAGAACCAGAAGAGAACCAGAAGAGAACAGAGAAGAGGGAAGAGAGAAGAATACGAGAAGAAGAGAAGTGAAAGGGGGGAATAGGTTGAGGAGGTTGGGCCCTCGTGCAAAGTTGTTTCGAGAAGAAGCACACGCGGTATCCCTGGCTGCTTGTCTGCCTGCTTGCCTACCTTTCCTGCTAGCAAAACTGGTAGAGAGAAAAGCGTAGGCGCGAGTACCCGCCGACCGATGACATCATCGGTGGTCTGCCTCGAGTCATTCTCTCGGCAGAAGTCTCCGTTTGCCCTCGAAACTCTTTGGAGAACGCTTTTGCTCAAACGTTCGTGATTTTTCTTTGAATCCGCGCCGACTTCTGTTCTGGCTACCACAGCACCGGAACGTACTTTCGTCTTCGACCGTGCTTCCGATGTCTCAAACTAATGAAAATCATGGCATCTGCTGATCGAGTCTCTCTCTCTCTCTCTCTCTCTCTCTCTCTCTCTCTCTCTCTCTCTCCCTTTTTTCTTTTCTCTCTCCCTTTCTCGAGGCTTTCGGATGTTCAAAGAAGCGGAATCGATAGCGGTCGGCCGTGATACGCAGCGACACATCGGTCATTTATCTAGTTGGTTCGGAGACTTCAATACCCCGACAGCTGCAACCGCAATGTCGGTTTATCGGCGGCGCGACGCATCGATCTCGTGCCTCGGCCTCGTTGACGTCGCACCGCGTCAACGGCGTCTCGGATACGGTGAATTTCTCTCGACATGATTCGCTTGCTAAATTCTGTACCATCGACGATTAGATAACCGGCGGAATCGATGGATTTTCTTGGAATTGTTTTTCCCGCGTTGTTATGCGTGATGTACCTATCTATCTCGAAAGGAATTTCGTTTCCACACTGGTAAAAGCCTCGGAGGCTTGGTATGCGGTAGGGAACGTTGACTGAGAAAACCGTACAAGTGGAAAGGTTGGGAGAATCGAAGGGTCCCTAGAAATTTTACCTGGAACATATAATCGACCGAACGATCCTGGAAAAATAGAAGAGGACGGGATCCGTCTGGCCTAATGATGCAGCCGTTAAGGAAAATATCAGCCATTGTATCTCTCTGTGGTGGGGCCCGGATCTTTTTCATATGCCACAATGACGTTTGTATTCGATCGAAATCCGTGTTCCTCAAATCCGCCGGAGTTCCTTTCGAGTTCTATTCTTGACTATTTCCGCTGGAATGAACGATCGTTATAAGAAACGATAAAAAACTTTTTGGTTTAAATAAACTCTGATACAGAAAGCTTCTTTGTGCAGAAAATTTCTCGTATTTCTATCAACTGTGGCAAACCTACTAAACCTACTGTGGCTTCTATAGTTGCCGGTGTGAATACGCTGAACGATAAATGAACTACCAGTAACGAGATGACAACAATTGCATGAGAACGCAAATACGAAAATTTGTACATGTATATTATTCGGTATGGAGACAGTCGTGGATAACGAGTCGACGCTAGGTGACGAGCGCGTTTACGAGAGGAATGTGTTCGAGAAGCGTCTACAAGAAAATGTCAGGAGCGTCGGGATCGTCGGGAGAGCGTCGGGAACCTCTCTAACGCTTGAAACCTGTGCCAGGGCTGTCACGAATAAGGGGCGAGACATCCATAAACTTACGGTGGACCTCAGGGCTCACGGGGGTTCTGGGTAGGTTTTTCTTTTTACCGGGCCGGGCAGGTGCGAACCGATTTCTATAGTCTTCGCTCGGTAACGGCCGTCCTTCGTGGCAACCGTCCACGCCGAAGCGGCTTCTGCCGAACGAGTAACGAATTCTCTGCTCGAAACCAAACCAAACGAATCGTATCGGAGGGGAGCGTACTCTTATTTTCGTTTCTACCGCCGTCCTGTATTCTAATGAACTTGTAGATTTTCTGTTTCTTTCTTTCCAACGCGAGACAACTACTTTGTTGATTGTGCCCGATGTTTAAATGCAAAGCAGGCACGCAGTTCGTGCGATTCGTTCCGATCGCGTTTCAGGCGACGACGATGAGAGACCATGCTGTATGAAACACTCGAGAAAAAGTCAGGTGTGCGCGATGAAAACGGGAGAATCGCAAAAGCAAGGACGACGAGCATCCGCCGGAAGTCGAAGGGCGTCGGCTCGTAACGCCAACGCTTCGGCATAGGGTTGAGTTAGCTTTGTACCTGAACAGAGGGGCCAGGTGAGTCGCAAGGACCGGAATATAACTGTACCGATTCTGTGTAGCGATTCTTCTAAAGAACGAATAATGAAATCATCCTTGACCGATCGCCCCCGATGGTTTACCGTCTGTAGGAAAGCGAGGCAAATCCTTTCTAAAAATCCTCTTTGGAGGATCCTTGGGCTGGTGTTCCATTGATCATTTTAGCGAGGAACGCGTTCTGTTCGGCGCCGGTCAACCGCTGCTGGCTGAGAGGAACGGAGCGGCACGTATCTGCTTATTCTCACGAACAAGTTTTTCGTGTGAGTCACAAAACTTCTGTCGACGACGAAGACTGCAACGGAATCGACCTTCGAGGACCCGGTGCTCAGGGCAAGCCGATACGCATGCGAAATTTCATTCACGTGAGCGTCACGTACGACTCGGCGTTGCAATAACATTCCACGAGCAAGTCGGCGTGCCACCGAAATTTCAGCGATCGCGGTGGAACGATCGTACGACCTTCGTTACGAAGGCAAAACGATCCGTATCGTATCTATGATAACCAGCCGTGCGCATAACTATCGTCACGGCGCTGCTTTTCCCGCAAACTGAAAACAGATGACACGTCTAGCCGCGGAACTTCCCAGGGCTCGCTTTCAGGCAGCGGAACCGACTCTACGTCGTTCAAGGAGGCGTATCTTTTGGGGTGCATAAATGTTAGCGAACACAAAGAGCGTCGCCTTTTTCGCGCACCGAAAAAACCAAACGTTTTCTCCTGCGGAGCCGGTTAATTATTTTTGGTCGTGTTTCTTGCCCCGTACCTTCGATCAAACGGCTCCGTGAAAACCAATTGTTCTACGTTTCGCGCGAGCTGCCGTCTACTTCAATTGACAATCTCAGCGTTCATTCAGATCTCAATCATTTTTCTGCGGAGAGAATGGCGCATCCGGGTCAAAGTATCAGCCGACGAGCCACGACTCGCAAATCGCGGGATTACGTAGTTTAACGGACTGCGAGGGAACGGAGCTTCTTTCTCTTTATTCATCTCGAAGAATAAGCCGGGGCAATGGCAAGTGATTTCAACGAACTTTGGGAACATAACGATTCCTAGTCGTCCGTGGCTCCGTCGCCTCGTGAAATCCGGCATTCGCTAAGTAGATTCGAGGAAGATCGATGAACGGTTTGGAAGCAATCAGCCCCGCGTCGTTTCCTCGTGGAAAAATAGTCGGTACGATCGTGCCGATGTCAAGACGATCGCTTGCGGAATTCGTTCTGTTCCGAGGTCTGTTTAAACGAAAAAGCAGCCGGCAGGGACATTCGAGAAGCCGGGGTCCGCAGACAGTTCGCCATGGTTCGCCATGGTTCGCCATGGCGGACCATTCGAGAAACCTCCGGACTCGTCGGCGCGGCGGCGATCGTCGTCGTGACGTCGATTTTCTTCGAAAAACGAGAGGACAGAACGACTACGTGGGTACGTACGAGGCCGAGCCTTCACCTCGATCGCGAGTTACACGCGCGTGTACGCTCACAGGTACAGGTAGACGAGCGAAACGACTCGTAAGAGCGGTGGGAACAAGAGGGAAAGGGACGGAAGGAGGAGGGGGAGAGCGAGAGAGAGGAGGAACAAGACACGTGGAGAATCGTGCAAAATGCAGGAGAGAAAAGAGGAGGAAGATGAGCAACGAAGAAGGAGAAAGAGGAAGAGAGAAAGAGAGAGGGAGAGAGAGATTGGATACGAGAAGGGGAGATGGAGAAGGAGAAGCGCGAGAGATCGGTAGAGGGGTCATTGGTTGTTCGTTGCGCACTCAACGTATGGGAATCGTTATGGACCGACCATAGTCGTTGGAATGCGTCCCTTTTTTCCTTTTTGTGTCTCCCCGTATACCTGGCGGGCTGGTCTCGCTCCGTTGTGGCGGCAATGGTGGCGGTGGCGGTGGCGGCGAATCTCTTGCGGACAATCATGTCGGCCAGCGGACGATACGACCCATCGACCAGAAGGAAAACGACCGTGGTCCTGCCAACAGGACAAGAGAATCGTTCGGTCTCGATCGGCGAGAGCAGAAGCAACAGGGCTCCGGGGTGAGCATGAATTGAAGAACATCGGACGAGCAAACCGGATCCAGCTTCAGGGTTGACGTCGAGGAGAAGGAAGAGGAGAATGACAACGAAGACGATGCCGAAGCCAAAGCAGACGAAGACATAGAAGAGGCAACTTCGAAATCGTTGGCAAACCTGCTGCGACGTCAATTAGTCGAGAACCAAGAACAATCGAGGATGGAGAATCAGAAGGAGAGGTAACGATCGTCCGTGCGAAACAGGCAAGTAAGAAACTTGTAGCAAGGAAGTATCGCGAACGTGAGCCCGCGTAGAAGGACGCAGCCAGAGTGTAACGAGAAGTAGAGGACTTTGGAAAAGCCGCCACGAAGAAAGGAAGACGAGGAAACGCGATAAAGAACGACCGGGAGAATCGAACAGGTAGGAAGACGGAGATGCCGCGATAATGCTCCTTCGAGTTGGCCGAGGAACAAGACCAGTCGAAGATCGGCGGAGAAGAGAGAGGGAGGAAGAGGAGTACGATACAGAAGACGTAGGTAGAAGGACAGGTAGAGCGACTCGAAGTGAAGGAGACACGGACGAAGCGGGGGCAACGCCGTGAAGACCGGGAGAGGAAAGGCGAGAAGAGAAGAGTAGCGAAGACAAGACGAAACGAAACGGAACGAAACGAAAGGAAACGAGACGAGACCGACGAGGCGAAGAGAGAAGAGAGAAGAGAGGAGAGGAGAGACTCGTTTCTCGCGTATGTATGCCGGCGGTTCGGATCGGTGACGTCAGGACGTCGATTTGAACGAACCAATGAGCGTGCGGAGCGAGTCCAGGGAGGCAGAAAGGACGTGGTAGGGGACGATGAGGTCTCGAGGAGGGCTTTGGACTTGGGGTTCCAGAGATCCTGGGGTAGGGGTAGACTCGAAAGGTGCGTGCGGCCCAGGACGTGGGGCGCGGGGCCAGTTGATCAGTGAGTGCGGTAGTGATCTCATCTCGTACCGCGCCAGGTGTGACTCTTCCTCTCTTTCTTTCTTACCTTCCTCCTTTCTCTCTCTCTTTCTCTCGCACACGCTCTTTTTCTCTCTTTTAGTCTTTTTTCGCTCCCTTCTTTCTATCTTCCCCTCATTTCCGTCCTCAAGTCTATGTGCCCTTGCTACGAGAAACGGAGGAAGAAGCAGTACCGCGGACTTAAAATTCACGAATTGGCCCGACCGTGTCCTCGACTCCGACCAACGACAGGTATGACCCATCTTTTATTTATGGAACAGACACACTAGTCTGATATTTCATTCTGCTGATACAAGCGCGCGCTTACACAACAGAATTTAACTTCGCGTCTGAATCCCGAGACCAGCGAGCTCTGCAATCGATTCGCCCGACTCGAAAGTAAATCGGATTCGTACCAAGTCTATCCGCCGCGTCTACTGTCTATTGGATTTTTGGAAATGAGACCGTTAAAGTCGTTTGAGACTACTCGACGCTTATCGGTTATCGACGCTCTGCCATTCTCTCACGCGAGCCTGCACCGTCTAATTTCGCGGGATCGCGTTGCTCGCCTATGGATCGAACAGATAAACGTATCGAAGGTAGCGCGGTTTGTTCTGGAGGCTCTTCGCGGTTGTCTGAGCCGCTTCTATCCGCTACCGATTCGCACCGTTTCGCGTGCGAATTTCCGCGGCCCTCCTAGCAACAGGTTGTACGTGGCCGCACAGCGCCGCGCCGCGCCACGCTGCATCGTGGAAAAATCACGCTCACCCGCACGCTTTTGTTAGCCGTGTGCCCTCGGCTGGCCTCGAATTCGCAACGGTGTCGAACGGATTCGTTCGGGTCTCAAAAATCCGAAGGAACACACTTGCGTTCCTGTTCCTGCTCCGATCGCAGTAAGGCGCGAGATTCGGCTCTTCGGTGCTCCGTCGATCGGCAATAATCACACGATAACTAGAATCGTTATTGATCTTTAAATTCGCACGGAGCAGCGATGGCGCGTAAGGTCATTCTTATCGACGCGACACTAATTCGAAGCTATTCTCACCTTCGGAACGGCGTTAGCGCGAGACCGTAATAGCTGACCGTAACGCATTATTAACGAGACGGGACTGATCAATCGATTGATTCGTTTGCTTCGATTGTTCTTCGATGTAACTGCTCCGAATGAAACGAAATAAGGATACATTCGAGTTTCCGAGAAGATCGTAGTTCCTAGAAGCTATAATTCGGGATCACGAAGCTCGATGTATATTGAGTCGAAGTAATCGCTTCCCGTAAAGGCGTGTCACGCTACGCGTTGATTACTGCGAACCTGTTTGAATAGCGTTTTTTTTTCTCTCTCGTTAGAAACACCGCAAGAAATCGTCTCCGGTGTGCGTCACCGGTTCGACGAGAACGGCATAGTGCGCGGCGGCGTACTGGCATCGCGGAAGCCTGTATCGTCCGCGATCTTCAACGTGCAGGCGAATACATTCGAGATTTGCACGGTAGAGCGGCCGAGCGACCGAGAAATAAAACGCGCCTACACATCCGAACGTTTCACCGCTCCGCGTGGACGTTACCGATCCGTGAATCCTCGTTCGGAATGACATCGATCGTTTCAGTCTCTTAGATTCGGGAACCAATTCATACCGTTCGCTGGATAAGCACGCGAGATTCCACCTATTTGTCCTATATGCAAATTGTGCTACGATCAAGTAATTTTTTGTTTAGCTAGCAGTCTGACCTCTAGATCCAGCCGTTCGTCAACGAGCACCAATATCACCGATGTTGTTTCTAACACGCGCCGTTTCGACCTTCAGTAAGCACGTTCGAGAATTCAAATTCCCGCAGAAACGGCCGCTGTGCCTGTTTGCCGGCAAACGAGTCAGCGGCGGCGGATCGAAAGCGGATCGAATCCGCGCGCAGCACGAGTGAAATGAAATCAAATTCGATAAGTACACTCGAAGTGATAATGCTTATAAACGGAGCGACATTAGCTCGACTATCTCGAGTACTCGTGCAGCTGTGTTTGCGTAAACGATTGGATGTCGCGTCGAATGTCGACCTCGTTAAGAAACCAATTCAACGGGTGCTAAACTCTCTCGCTTCGTTGACTTTAGGCGACCAAGACCAAGACCAAGACCACGACCACGATCACTGCCACAACCACGGACACGACCGCGACCAAGACCGCGAAACAACGACGGTCCAGCCATATCGTTATCGCCGTTCCACGATGGTGTTTCACGCGAGAACGGTAAGTTGGTGCTGCGGATCGACTCCACAGAGAACTGTTAATAAAATTGCAAACAGTTAATTATGCTGTTCCGTCGTACGGCCTCGAGATTCGCGCCTCGACTCGTGATCGGGTCGTGATTCTGGGTTCGCTATTTTCTTGGAAACGTAGCAATCTTTTCTGGTCGACAAAGGTGCGATAATCATACGGATGGTCTGTAGCAGACCGTACCGAACAAATGGAATCGAAGACCAGCTTATCATGAAAGATAGATACTCGCTCGTGTTTACCGTAGGTACGCGTCAACGACAACGGATTTTGCGGCTCGGTTCGACTTTGCTCGGATAAGGCACATTTCCCCGAGCGAGCTCGAGACCGATACACTCTCGTCTTTGTGCATGCTCGTCACCCTAGTCGCCGATTGATCGAGATCAAAAAAATAAATAACATTCAGTTTTAGAAAGTCCGGGAATTATTTCTGAAACGAGACCTCGAGTCGCTCCGGATGGTGTTCCTGCAACGACCGGTAAGATAGCTAGGAATAAGCCAACGGTCTTCCAGGTGAGTGTGTCGTGCCATGGTTTGTTCCTCTTTCCTTCCCCTCCTTTCCTTCGTCTTTCATTTGTATCGCTCTCGTGTTATACTCGCCACGGACCTTTTGTACTTTCACCGTCACAAGAACACGGTCGCACACGGTTCACGATCAGGAAAATCACGAGATCGAAATGCTCGCCATGTGGAAGACGCTTTTATTTAATCTCGAACGGAGTCCGGATACACGGAGGTCGTTTCGCAAATGGTCGAATTATCTATTATTATATAAAATTCGATAACGTTCCTGCAGCTGGTCTGCTTTTGCCATCGATCGGGTTCGAAAATTATTATTTAGTTTGGGAATTTCTGCGCATGCTTCCGTCTCTCGATCACGCGTGCTTCTCGATCGAGAATTTTCGTGGAAACGTAATTGAAAATCAAGGCTGAGTTAATGAAAAATTCAAAAAAGGAAGGAGACGGTAGGAAAATGAAAGAGAGAGAGAGAGAGAGAGAGAGAGTTGTGTGCGGTTTGATAATAAAAGTCGAATCCAGACGCGAGCGTAACGCAGCGAGATCATAACTTTCTCCGAATGGAACCTCTTACGAAACTTCGTACCGGTCTGTTGGCAAGCTCACCGAGCGAAAACCGGCGCTGTTAGTATCGCGATACAATAGAAAATCACGGATACTTATGCAAATCAGCGCTGAATGTTAATTCAGAAGGAGTGAGAACGTAAGAAGAATTTATTTCAATGCTCGCCAGAATTTTATCTCATCGCGTAGTCGGCGTTTTCGTCCCGCAAATTATTCTAATTGTAAAACGTCACGGTACGCTGATTGGTTGGTACATGGCGAAGCGAGGGACGCGGCGAGGAAAAAACAAGACAAGACAAGAGAGTTGCGATTGATTCGCGGTTAAACGCGATACCGTAAAACAGCCGGTTTATCTCTGTCCACGCAGCGCTCGTCGAGATACGTGTAACTTTCGTTGATCTCTCGTGAACTCGGTCCGGGTTAGGCGAAGAAACGCCGAGGAAGAAACTCGCAGCGATACCACGAGCAGCATATACACGCGGTTTGGAGTAATTATGACGCAACTAATTATGACATAATAATAGCAGCGTTGCACGTCGTCGATCTAGCGGAAAGAACCGTGTCTTTGCCGACGCATCGGAACGAATTTCATCGTTGCAACGGTCTCCTCGGGCGACAGCTTTCACCACGGTCTTTTCTGTATCTTGTCGTATAGCGTTGTCAGTTGTCGGCGGTAACGATTGTCGTAGTATCGGTTCGAAAACCGCTGATATGGTTGCACGCGTTTCGAGCTCTACATCTGAAACGGTCTAATTGCTTCTTCTTTTCGTTGCAGGTCTCGTCGCAGAAAAGATTCGACGATTCGCTATCGAGATAGTCGACCGAGATCCGTTGATCTGTGCACGCTGGATCGGATCTCGTCGGATCGGATCGGATCGGATCGGATAGAATCAAATCGAGAACAGTTCATCTTTGCGTTCCTGGGAAAGTAAGACCAGCTAGTCAACCAGTCCAGCCCCTTAACTACCGGCAGAGCAGGTTTTCGATGGCGCCGACAGACGATCGGCTGGAACGATCATCTCCCACGGAAGAATTTCAGCGCCTCGAGCAACACACCGATCTTGGCGCGGACATTTTCTTTGGTTATCTAGCTGTATGAGTTTTGTTCGACATCATAAAGCTAGGTTACCGGAGTTAAGCTCCTCGCCATATCAGCTTCAACGATCTATCTCGTCGATTTTTCGTCTCTAGGAGGCTGACGTGCAACGTCTCGCGTAATCTATCGCGCGAATCGATGGATAGATGAATATCAATTTGTACAGAGTCTGTTGTAAACGATGTAGCATGTTGTAGAGCGTAGATAGGCAATACCAGCCTTTCCCAAACAAGCATGTATAAAAGAAAATATAATTTGATTCGAAACAGAACACATCCTTCCTCAACATAATTGAGTTTACTAGCGATTTGTTGGCAATAAATTTTTACAAAAGTCAATCGATGTAAAAAAGTCATTACCTTTGTTCCCCTTTCAGTTTTGATTTATTTAAAATTCGTAATTTGCTGACGCGCTGGCAAAGCAACAGGGAAAAGACGAAAAAGTAGACGCGTTCAACGTGCTCCAAAGGTTTCCGTATTCCGTTCGCGCGTGAACCTACGAGTTAAGCATTTGTAATTGCTGGTAGTGTCATTTGCCACGTGACTCGATTACCTGTCGAGAATTTTTTCCTACAGTCACGAGTATCGATATTCTCCTTTTCGTTATGCGCGAACGTTTATCCTCGAGATTGACGATTTCGGGGACTAAATTTTGATTAATCTAGTCTTGATTTCTGTAAGTTGCCTTTGCCAGAGTTAATATGATAAAGATTCTGAACCGTCAGGTACCCCTAAAAATACTACTATAAACGAAGTATTAAAGATACTACCATTCAGAAAGAAATGTAGACAAAATTTTATTTAAAAACTTATAAAAATAAGACCTGCGAGACTATCTAATGTCCTATGAGTACTAAGACTTTCTAATGAATTATTTGAAGACCTTAAAAAAGATACTATTCTATAAAGGATATTTGATCGTATATATTATAGTAAATCATTTTAGCGAAGTAAACAAATCTCTATTTTTAAAATCAAGCACGCTTCACGGATGATATTCGCTATATCCTGTTTACTAAAACCGAACATAGTAGTACGCAAAAACCAGGATGCAGAAAGAACTTTGATTTGTGTAATTTCTTATCATAGTCTATGCAAATTTAGTTTATTTACAAGACTCGCAGAGGGCGCCACGCACCGGCTTACGAAACAGATTTCGATACCGACTGGAACATTTATGCGGTGTATATGAATTTTTTTTCACTACAAACAACATATGTAATTATTTTACGTGTTATCATCATTTTACGTGTATGTTCTTTCGTTATACGTCGTCGCACTCTTATTTGTAATACGTATAAATCGATCGGAATGTCCTTGGTACGATACTCTAGAGTTTCATTCAGAATCTTCTAGTACATATACATATTCATGATTCTCGATGATTCATCCTTGTTCTACGAATGTTTTCATCGGATTCATAAAGTAGTGGTTAAATTGCAATTACAGTGAACGAGTTGGTTCGCAGAATACACCCACTCAAATATCACTAGGAAATCTCTCTCACATGAAAGAAGGGTTTTTGCTCTCTTTTCGTTTCGAGATACAAAGAATCATAAGAAAAGTATGCGAAACAAGTAATTCAATTCGAATAACTCTTGTAAAATTGTTAAAGATTCCTGTTTTATCTGTGGCGAACAAGGTGGATCGATTGCAAACTGCAGTTAGCAAAATCGAAAAATGGCTGGTTGTTTATTTCAATGAATGACAATGAATATTTGAATGAAACAGTCAAATGGTAATTAAACATCTACCTTTGTAATGTCCTAATAAATGTTGCTTCGTTCGTGTCTTCGAAAGTTCGATACTGTTCGATTTGTTCGACCGAACAAATACCGGAAGTACCACGTTATGGAGAAAAGAATCGATGCGAATTTCATCAACAACATTTAACGTAGTTACGTTTGATTAATACAAAATAGTCCTCTTAGATTTTTTTAAGGTTAATAAGACCGTTCCTGCGTGTGTAAAGTAACCGGTGATTAAAAATTCTTGAATTAGATTTAAATTTTACCGGATGCGAAGCGCTCGGAGAGGCAAAAATGTTCTAGAACGTTCTAGAACATTCTAGAATTTAAGCTGGTATATAAAGCGGAAACTAGTCGACGCGCCACTTCATTCAATAAAACACCAGGTGCCTGGCAGTGTGTTCGTGCATTCTTGAAGAATACGTATTTTAACGTCGTTTTAACTGAACCTAAAGGTAAAATTACATGGATTTGCGTTGCATATCGCATCATTCTAAAGAATATTTTACGTGTTTCATTAAGTGCGTGCGTTATTATTGCAATTCATTCAATTTAGTCACCAAATGAGATGCCTCTTTAAAAGAGACTGAACTTTTTAATCTTTTATTCTGGTTAGCTCGGAGGCGTGGACGATATTTGTTAATATTTTTACCGTGATCGTGTCGGGTTTTAGTACATGCAGGTTATTCGCCTTGCTACAAATTTTGATTTTCGCACCACGTGTTCTTTTTCTCAGTCGAAAATGACTTTGTATTCGTAATTTTCTGAATGTATCGATATTTCCTACATATTTCCTTGTATGTATTTATATAATTTCTTCATGTGCATCGTTCTATATAAATTTGTTCTTCATTTTAGATGTCTACACAAATGGATGTAGAAGGAGGAGAAGTGGAGACCTTTGCCTTCCAGGCAGAGATCGCTCAGCTTATGTCACTGATCATCAACACCTTCTATTCGAACAAAGAAATCTTCCTCAGGGAATTGATTTCCAACTCCAGCGATGCTCTTGACAAGATACGCTATGAATCCTTGACAGACCCATCTAAACTTGACTCTGGCAAGGAATTGTACATCAAGATCATTCCCAACAAGAACGACAACACTTTGACCATTATTGATACTGGTATTGGTATGACGAAGGCTGATTTGGTTAACAACCTTGGTACAATTGCCAAATCTGGCACCAAAGCATTTATGGAAGCTCTCCAGGCTGGCGCTGATATTTCTATGATCGGTCAATTTGGTGTAGGATTTTACTCTGCCTACCTTGTAGCAGACAAAGTCACTGTTGTTTCCAAGAATAATGATGATGAACAGTACTTGTGGGAATCCAGCGCTGGTGGATCATTCACTGTCCGTCACGACGTTGGCGAGCCACTGGGACGTGGAACTAAAATCATTTTGCACATTAAAGAAGATCAAGCTGAATATCTGGATGAGAGTAAAATTAAAGAAATTGTAAAGAAACATTCCCAATTCATAGGTTATCCCATCAAGTTAGTTGTACAGAAGGAACGTGAGAAGGAGCTCAGTGAAGACGAAGCCGAGGAAGTTGAAGAGAAGAAAGAGAATGATGAAGGAAAACTTGAAATTAAAGATGTAGGCGAGGACGTGGAAGCTGGAGAGAAAGAAGAGGAGAAAAAGAAGAAGAAGAAGACCATTAAAGAAAAGTACACAGAGGATGAAGAATTGAACAAGACCAAACCCATCTGGACCAGAAATCCAGATGACATTACTCAGGAGGAGTATGGTGAATTCTACAAATCATTGACCAATGACTGGGAGGACCATCTGGCTGTAAAACACTTCTCCGTTGAAGGCCAGTTGGAATTCAGAGCTTTGCTCTTTGTTCCACGACGCATGCCATTCGATCTCTTTGAGAACAAGAAGAGGAAAAACAACATCAAACTGTACGTAAGGAGAGTATTTATTATGGATAACTGTGAAGAATTAATTCCAGAGTATTTGAACTTCATGAAGGGAGTAGTGGACAGCGAAGATCTTCCCTTAAACATCTCTCGTGAGATGCTTCAGCAAAACAAAATCTTGAAGGTCATTCGTAAGAATCTTGTCAAGAAATGTCTGGAGCTGTTTGAGGAACTCACAGAGGATAAAGCTAATTATAACAAATTCTACGAACAGTTTAGCAAAAATATTAAATTGGGTATTCATGAGGATAGTACCAACCGCAGCAAATTATCCGATCTTTTGAGGTACCACACTTCAGCTTCTGGAGATGAAGCATGCTCTCTTAAGGACTATGTAGGCAGAATGAAGGAAAACCAAAAGCACATTTACTTCATCACTGGAGAAAACAAAGAACAGGTTGCAAACAGTTCTTTCGTTGAACGTGTAAAGAAACGTGGCTTCGAAGTAGTCTACATGACCGAGCCCATCGACGAGTACGTCGTACAGCAACTGAAGGAGTTTGATGGAAAGCAGCTGGTATCTGTGACCAAAGAAGGATTGGAACTTCCTGAGGATGAGGAGGAGAAGAAGAAGAGAGAAGAGGACAAGGCCAAGTTTGAGAATTTGTGCAAAGTAATGAAGAATATCCTTGATACCAAGGTTGAAAAAGTCGTTGTTTCAAACCGTTTGGTCGACTCTCCTTGCTGTATTGTTACATCCCAGTATGGTTGGACTGCCAACATGGAGAGAATTATGAAAGCTCAAGCTCTCAGGGATACATCAACCATGGGATATATGGCAGCCAAGAAGCATCTCGAAATTAATCCAGATCATGCCATCGTTGAAACTCTCAGACAGAAAGCTGAGGTCGACAAGAGCGACAAAGCAGTAAAAGACTTAGTCATTTTACTGTTTGAGACTGCACTCCTCTCATCTGGCTTCACGTTGGACGAACCACAAGTTCATGCTGCCAGAATTTACAGAATGATCAAGTTGGGTCTTGGTATTGACGAAGAGGAACCTGCACCTGAGGAGCAGAAACCAGAGGTTGTTCCCCCTCTCGAAGAAGCCGAAGATGCATCTCGAATGGAAGAAGTAGACTAAACACAAGATCTAAATATGACATGACAAATTGTCATTATAGTCATTAAAAGACTGTTATAAATTATCACGTTTTATGTGGTATTGATAGCCATCTTCATTTTCATTTCCTGTATCATAATGACCTTACTTAATTTATCATACCAAGTTATGTTTAAATACCAAAAATTGTTTGGAATAAGTTAAACTTACAATAAAGTAAAATTTATTATACGCTATATGTATGAATGTGTGTACAGTGATTTTATCATTTCCTCTGTCCTAATTGTAGTACTAGATTTTATAAAGTAGAAGCAAGTATCAATATTCTTTCTAATTGCATACAATTTTCAACTCTTGTCAGGCGTTAGGCGTTTACATACTCCTAACTTTAGATCATTTGCTGTCAAATTTAATTAGTAGATATTGCTGTCAATATGTGAACATGATTAAAATTTTAGTTATAACTTATAACCGAATTTTAATTCAGAAATGTTTGTGACTGAATATAATAAGATAATGTTTGCGCTTATGTCATAAATACTCTGTATAAATACTTAGTTGTAATACATACAGGTAATCGAAACTTATTTTTTATGTTATATAGCCGCACAAATTATGTCAAAAAACGCCATCTACCGGCAAGTTTGAATTAGATAGCAAGAGAGAGAGAGAGAGAATTGCCTCAAAAGACTCTCTGCCTTTAGACAGATAGGTTTTAAGAAAAAATAATGATGGCCACAAAAGGTTGGAAGGTCAGTGCATTGGTACATAATTAATACAAATTTACAATACGTTAATTTATGTATACGCATGCAAGATCTAAGATTTGGTTATGTTTGCAAAAATGAAATTTTCGTAGGTGGTAAAGCCTCATGTGCCGATGATTAAATTTCGTAAAGGTGGAATTACTAGAGGTAAGATCAAATCATTGATTTTGTTAAGTGTTTTTATTGAAAAGATCAATTAAATTAACTTTTGTTATTGGTTAGCGAGTGGAGGTACAACAGCCTCACCGTCTGCGCATTCAGGGGCGACGTCTCAACAAACTATTGGCGGTGCAACTGGTCCCAATGTAACTGTTTTGCCAACAATAGAAGATATTTACCTTCCACGACGATTCCAAAGACGACCAATAGATGAGAAAGAAATTGCATACATTAATGCAAGTATACTACTATTTTCTATGATGTTTTGTTTCCATATTAATAGAACTTATCATTTTCAATGATACATATGGTACTGTGTAAAAAGCATTGCGATGAATTAATTTATTTTCAAGTACATGTCAGCATGTATATCAAATATAAATCATATAGGGCAGAGATCTTGTATCGTATTACTTTTTATTTCACAGAGAGGTGGTCCAGAATGAATTCATCAACCTGTGAGGCACTGTCAAACCTTAGAAACTTGTAAACAAGACATTTGCATCGTAAGTTCACTTATACAATGTATTCTGTAAATAAATGAAAGCAAAACAGGCAACTACATGTTGTACATATTTCTGTCTCTTCCTATCAGACAAGGTCCCTCTGCTTGTCTGTGTGACATTGCCAGAGCCTGCTATTTCTGGCTAGCTTTTTGGCTCATTCTTGCAACAAGTGAACCCTAAGAGTGAATCCCAAGAGAAGACCAAGAAATTTTTATGATATTATTTTATATACCAATGTTGCGTGTTTATGCAGCATTATTTTCGAATTATTATTTTTTATTACATATTACATAACTAAATATAGATTGCACATGTGTTAAAATTTCTAAAGATAAATTTTGTATTTGTATTGACATGGTAATATACCTTACATATTTTTAATTATTTCATTTTATATATAAATTATGTATTCTTTTACATTGAATATGTAGATCAGAAAGATTATTTATGAGTATTTTTTAAATTTAATATTGATTGGGAAATTGAAAATATTGTTTATATATTGTTTCAGTGTTTGAGGTCGGTTTCGGCTTACTAATTTTTTCAGATAGAACTCTCCATTTGATTGTACCATAAATACTGGGACACCCTGTATTTTTGGGGCAAAAGCTGATAGAGACAGCCCTGGTCCCATGACAGAAATAGCAGAAGCGACAGTGCACTGTGTGTCTTCCATCCGCTCGCGATCCCTGGACGTGATTGCGGAAGAGATCAGGAATTATTTTACCTCTAATCGAAACTGCGAAATCTACACGAACGAAGAATTTACGAAAATGGCCGAAATTACGGATTTTGGGCCAAGAAAGACGATTTTTATCCTAGCTATTGTGGCCAGCTGCTTCGCGGTATTATGTCCGAAAATTTTCTATCCTATGCTCACAGCATCTGTCACACCACATCATACAGCTGATAATTCTGGTAAGATTTTAATATATTTACAAAGTTAAATATTAAGAAAATGTTTATGCGAAAATTCTATTCTCGATTTAATTCTACTTGTGTTATTATTTTTTCCAGTTATATATTACTTTACATTCACTATCACTATTTTAGGGTCACTCATTTTAGCACAATTACACAAGATATTGTTTATCTTATGTTTTTTGTTAATTATATATTTAGTATGTCTATCCATTGATTTGTGTTTGTTATCGTAAATTATTTTCATGTGTATTTATTAGCCTGCTGCGACGTAATATTTGAAAGTGACGTCACTGCTGCAGATATTATGCAGGAAATGTGTCAGAATATATTGAAGCATCATCAAGTTGATCCACGTGTAAGAGATGCTCTGTCTGTAAAACTGACACCTCAAAGTGCAAATTTATGTAGAGAAGAAATTTTGGACAGATGTGGTATAGATTTATTCACATTTCTCGCTGATAGAGAGCGATTGGGAAAGTCTTACAAACAAGTTTTGGAAGAAATTAGATCATTTAATAGTTCTCTCTGTCTTAAGACACATTTTGGTATACCCCTTTCTCAATTAGGAACTCCACATCTCATCAGATATCATATTTTAATGCCTCACAGTAAGAATTTTATTAAAAGTTTTGTTTAAAACTTTCAATAATGGATACTAACAAGGCATTCGCACGTGCATTTTTTATATTTAACAATTTTACGTAAATTGCATTATTAAATAGTTATATTAATACTAGTAAGCTAATTATCACTCTAATAATTTAAAAACATGAATTTGATGCTAATAATTTCACAAATTCTCATATAGAAAGCAGATTCAAGTTATCTCTTCTACATTGGCAAGTTGCCAAAAGAGCAAACATAACTACTGTGTGTAGATGGATATAAGTTTGGCCTATAGTCATAGTTTGAAATACATTCCATGTAATGACCTCTTCCACTGATTGTGTAAATGAAAAATTAACATTAGTGTTCTTCTTTTTATTGTTATTAATAATAATAATTTTGTGAAATTTAATAACAGAATAGTTCGGAGTAATATTTACTAATTATTAAATATGTATATTAGGTACAATACAACAAGAGCGACGTACTCCTCCTCATGCTGGAGGGTTACATCCTGCACTAAGAGAACGTGGGAGAGCCATACCATCTTCCCACATTGTACCAAAAGTAACAGATAGACCTGATCATGTGATACCAAAAATGAGACCACCCTTGGGAGGTGCAGGTCATGTTGTTTCTGCACCAAAAGGAAGTGGTACAATGGGAATTATCATGCCATTGTATACTTTGGGCATTGTGCTATTTTTCCTGTATACAATTATAAAGGTAAAGTTTCATCAATCTCAGTCCCATACATTATTAGATAATCAAAAGGATTTACTGAAAGGATTGTATTTATTAGGTTTTGAAAAAAAATTCGGATAGCGAAATCATTTCTGAATATCCTGGAGTTGCAGCAGAGAAGGAATTTCGGAAGATGGTATTTAGTCCTGAAGCCTTCGCTTCCGCGATGACTGGTGGCACAATGCAGTATTGCAAGGAAAGATCACCATCCCCTCACAGACCTCCACCTACCATAGAGGAGTTAAAAGATCGTAAGTTGATTTTATGTTTACAGAAATGATTAATGACACTTGATTTATATTATAATTAATGCAGTGTTTTCCTTGAAAGCTATTTCCTTTAAAGAAATACTGAAAAATAAGGTACATGTTTTTTTGAGTATCTAATCAGATTTTTAAATGGTGTTGCATGATGCAAGGTTTGCACAATTAGAACACACACGTATTTATACTATATGAATCTAATCAAAAGAAAGAAAGGAAAAAGAAATGTTAGACTAAAGTTACAATTACTATAAGTAGTAGTGTACATTCTCTGAACACATTTGGTGATGTTATACATGCTGGATCACAAGAAGCGGCAGGAGACATAGAGATAGACCAACTGAGACGACGTTTGGTCGAGACGGAGGCAGCCATGGAAAGAATTGTTGTCCAGATGGGCAACATATCACGTTCAGTTATGCATAGTCCGAGCTCGCAACAAGAATTTAAGGTTTACTAGAATAATTTTGAAGCAATTTATATTGTCAGTTCCTTAGCCTTTAGAAATATGCACGTTGTTGTGTTCTGATTGCGTTTCAAGCTTTACCTGTCCAAATGTACATTATATTCATACATACATATTGTACATTTAGTAAGAGATCTTCAAAATTTTGGCTTCCTTTTCTTCTTCCATATTTCAATGCTTCTGGATAACCATTTCTAAATCGTTGGTAATTAATGTTTTTTAAATGTTCATCTGTTCATCCGAGAAGTGCGTACTCATATTTTAGCTGAGTGAAATACTCGTTAGAAACCTTTAAGTCACTGAATTCATTGAGTAATAGAATATACAGTTCTTATTTTTACATCTGAATAGTAGATGGACCTCCAAAGTCCCAAGGTCTGGCAGGGGTCGATCGCTCATCTAAGGTATATTCCTTGCTTCAGAAATTTTCTAACATGTGTAACCAAAAGTTTGTGAACGATTGTTCTGATTAAATTTCTATTCTTCTGCGTGTAATCAATTTACCGCATCAAAGGACTGTTACAACATGTTACGATGCTGCAGATTAGACTTTCTTAATAACAATGTTAAACATTTTTTCAGTAGTAATAGAATAAGTTATAATACATTTTTATCTAAATGTTTTTTATTCATATTGAACATATTTCATTTTTTAATGCATGACAGTGTATTGTTATCAATTATCAATTAAGTGCAAGCAATCCTGTATTTATTATATAAACATTTTTTCATTTTATTATTGCAGATTTATTTGCAGCATGGACTTTTTTTTAAAGTATTCACAGTGTGTATTTTTATGTTTAGTTTTATTTTTATACAATGTCTATTTTTATGTGTTTGCTTAAGAATTTAAAACATTAAAAACGGCTACTTTTATTAATAAAATAATAACTATTAACATTTGCAGTGTAGCAATGATTAAATGCTGCAACATTTACAATTAGATTATGTTGAAGTATCTTTTGTTACTAATTTGAATAATTAATTTTTCAGGGTGATGCCGTTGTCGAGGCCGACCATAGTCAAGCAGATGAAGAAGTAGCAAACATAGAAAATTCGCCAACTGTAAAAGTTATGGGTATGGAAATGACAGCTAGTTGTGAGGGTAAGGGTAGTAGACCTACTACTCCTATAATACCCGTTGCACCCAGGTAATATTTATTTCGATGATAATATACGTATCAAGTTTGGAATTGTAATAATTAGGACTGACTGATTTTAGTCATGTCGAAAGGGAGAAAACACCGCCTAAACCTATCTATTTAGAAGGCGCATTACCTCCGCAGTGTGAATTGCTTGTAACCGATTCAGAAACACAAGCACAACAAGTAGAAGAGGATGCAGAAGCACCTGTTGTACTCTCAGGCAAAATGACCCTTTCTCTCATCAGTGTGGATCAAAATGCAGCTGTAAGAAAACATTAGCATTACCAACAGAATCAAATGAATCTGCGGAGCCTTGTTTTATTTGGTGATTCTTTTATTCATTTAATTGTTTGCTTCTGTACAAATTTCTTAACAAGAACATTGCAAATTACTAAAACTATATCTAGTACAATCTAACATGAAAATAACTTTCTCTTTTCTGTTTATTTTTTGCGACTACTTTCATAAATCTATAATTAGAAAAAAAACAACTGCAATAATAATTATAATGATGACTGCTATACTAATTATCTCAAATGAATTTTACTCTAACGATGAGTTGGACACGTAAACAATTTTACAAATTTCTTACTATCACTTATACTTAGATATTTTAATCTCATTTGTATTCATTTAACAGTGCACTGATCACACACAGTACTAACTTGATTGAACTAACTATACATATTACCTTACATACATGTAATTACTTTTCCTACAGGACTACAACAGTTAGTACATACATGAACATTTCATTATAATCTAGATATCGAGATAAATAATATAATAGTGGAGTATAAAAATATTTAATATCATTTTATCAAACTAGGAATCTGAAGGAGAAAATCACGAAAGACGGACAGCAGAAGATGAAGTAGTCCTGAATTCAGACTATATGCAGAATGAACATGGAACGCCGAAAATCGGGTCAACTGGAGAAATACAAAACAATGGTGAAATTGAAGAGCATGGAAGTGGAAATCAACAAAAGCAAGAGGTTGAAATACAAGATGGAGAAGACGAAGATGAATTTGACGAGGAAAGAGAAGAAGAAGAAGAAATAGAAGAAGAGGAAGTAGAGATGGAAGAAGAAGAAATAGAAGGAGAGGAAGTAGAGATAGAAGAAGAAGAAGAAGAAGAAGATATAGAAGATATAGAAGAAGAGGAAGAAGACAATGAAGAAAATGAAAATGTCGAAGAAAATGAAAGCGAGAGTAGCAACGGAGAAACTGAGGACGAGGGAGATGAGGAAGAGGAAAGTGAAACTGAAAATATGAGAATAATATAAGAAATAATAAATTGTTGGAGTAACAATTTAAATTGGTAAATGAAGCGGAGAAGGAAGAGAATGAGAAGATACGAAACGACACCTTAAACAACGTAGACAACAGCGGCGGTGGCAAAAACAACGAAATGAAACGAAGTTTAATTATTAATTGGAGAAATGAAGTAGAAAAGATCAGCGATGAAGAGTACGGGTTGCCTTATAGTGAAAAGATGATTCGGAACAAGCAAACCCAAAATAATAATTGATTGAATCAGTGTTTACCAATCTTTAAGATTTGTATGCTGTTAGATAGAAGGGCTAATTAAAAGTTTGTCAAAAATTTAATGATGAAGACTAGAAACATTGGTCAAGCACTGCCAAACATCTAATAAGTTCATAAGAATCGAATTTATCATATGCTTGAATTATGATCTGTTCTGTCCAACATTTCATTAAATCAGAAATTTGTTAATTGGAGGGGCCAAGTAAGAGGCAGTGCTTTACGTACATGTCCAATAGCGTCAATGTTTTATGAAGATCACGGGATCTAGTACTACACACTGTATCAGACACTGTACAACTATCAACATTGTTATGGTGTTCACTCCCTTTTGGGCATCGCGATTGGCAAGCACTGATCTACATGCTTGTGCATATATCACTTATTTCAGTTGAACACTGTCCAGTATTTTTTATTATGCCAAATCCTTAATTATAATTTTTGTCGTTCATTTTTTTAATGTTCAATGATCTATTTTATATGGTATTCTATGTATAGTATTCACTTTATGTTCTAATGGCAATTTTGTAATACTGTAGTTTATAGAGTCGTTTAGTCAGTAGCATTGTCATTTTCATACCTATGCTTGATCATGCAATACTATAATATTGTGCAATACAAATATTGGATGCAATTCCAGATAGTAATCTCTATTACGCGAAACATTTATTATTTTTAGGGCAAATGAAATTCAAAGACAAACAAACCTAATACCTCTTAAAAGCCAATAAATATAAATTATTTATTTAGTTGCATGATATAACTACACGAAAGAGTTAGCAATGCATTATAATATTCACCATTCATTTTGTCGTGTAATTAGTATGAAATCAAATTAGTACTGTTATTAATTACCTACAAATAAGTAGAAGTTATTGTCAAATCATTACTTAACTAATTCGGGAAATTGTTAAATTTACAAATTATATAGAAAATATACGTACATTGAAAGCAATATAATTTTGCAGTTATTTATTACATACATATTATACATTTTGCATTTACAGCATATAAGCGAATCTTATTAGTTTATACATTTATTGAAATAACTCGTGCACAACCAATTTTTTAAATTTTTTGAACATGCGAAGATTTCTGATATTAATCCTTTGTTCTAGTTCTACAACTATATGTGGAGTAAGTCACATCGACGATCGATATAGCTTGTCTCACTCTACCGTGCCTGCGGTCTTACTCTTTTCGCGCATCCACTCACTTAGCGCGCGATATTCGATTTTCAAAGAAGCATGAAATAATAAAATCTGTTAGCTCATAGGATTCTCGAAAACATATTTGCGAAGTCTAAAATGGAAACACTATTCTAATTGAAAATATGAGCCTAAATGGAGACACAGCTCCAAATGAACACGCGAGGAACCCTTGATTTTATAATGGATCATCCGCTCTACATACCTTTATAAATGTAATTCGATTCGAAGCTGAAAACCCCCGTGTACTTTGATATGTTTCCACGCAACGCTAAAGGGAATCGGCGATTTTCGGAGATTTTATTATTTGAAGCTCTTTGAAAATCGAATATTGCGCGCTAACTGAATGGATGCGCGAAAAGAGTAAGACCGCAGGCATGGTAGAGTGAGACAAGCTACATCGATCGTCGATGTGACTTGCTCCACATGTTCTTGTGCTGATTTCATATTCTCTTGCTCACTCGCTATTTTCCCTCTTTTTTTGATTGTGAGGGCAGCACTGCCTCACCAGTAAATTGCCAACCAATCAGAGCAAAGAATATTTCTATATTAACCCTTGCTAACGGATCGAGCTGTGGCCTGGAGGCGTACAGAAGTAGGTCCCATTACTGTATGTTCATAAAACTGAATTTTAGTATTTTAGATAAACCTTTACCTTTACTAGCTCCATCTGCTACGATATTTCCAAATATTTTTGTAATATATGTTTAATTTACATTGAATACTTAATAAATCATAGTATACATGTTATGTTACAAATATCCATGTTTTATCATAAATACGACGATATTATTTAACTTTTTGAAGGAGCATACATTAGTTTTCCTCCCTTTTATACTTACGTATGTTTGTTGTATTTTATAATTAATCCATAACAAATTTTCATTTATCTACATTATCCCATTTAGGCGCTGAGATTAAAAAATATTTGACTATTTTGTGTTGCAGATCAAGCTATGTGCGCTACAAACAGAAAATTTATAATTATGTAATAAATCTGATGAAATTGTCAACATGCATTTGCGAGTATGTTTAAGCGCGACATACTAAATGCAACATTCCTAGTAAGAAACTTACTCCGTGGTGTTCTATTTGGTATCCCTATAGGGATTACCTTTGTAGACAGAATTGGTTCCGTAGCCAAGGTAGATGGTGTCTCTATGCAACCGACTCTAAATCCAGACACATGGAATAATGATTATGTATTTTTGAATCATTGGATAATTCATACTGAAGGCATTCGACGTGGTGAAATAGTAGCCGTCAAGTCTCCTAAGAGACCGAATGAAACGTTGATTAAACGTATTGTTGGATTACCTGGAGACATTATATGCACCCATGGAAACTGTGGAGATGTACTGCAGGTATTTATATGTATTTCTGTCATTTTTACTCTAAAACAAATTTTAATTGTTTTCTTATTAGATACCAGAAGGTCACTGTTGGATAGAAGGAGATCACACTGGTTACTCTTTGGATTCAACCACTTTTGGACCAGTCTCTCTTGGTCTAATAACTGCCAAAGCTACCTGCATTGTATGGCCTCCTAAACGTTGGCAATTCTTAAATTGTGCTACGCTGACACACAAATTTCAGCTATTTGTAGCAAGAGATCAGTTACATAAAATTTAGTACTTACACAATGAGAGCCGTCAGTTTTGTGAAACGGTTGCAATGGGATTTGCCTGGAACCGTGTGCAGACATGGATTAACAATAGGAGACATAGATAATGATGGTGACAATGAATTAGTTGTTGGCACCACAGAGGGAGAACTATACATTTTCAAAGTGAGTCGTACTTTCATGCCTATGCGATATTGCATATTATAATTCTGAAATCAATATCCAATAGGGATCAGAGCTGTGGCATAAAATACCAGGTTTAGGTCTAATTACTAGTGTCGCAGTGGGAGATATTTTTAATTATGGTCGAAATGCATTAGTTGTGATATGTGGAGATGGATGGGCTCATATCTTTTACAGTCCAAGGTCTGTAAATCCTAGTACAACTAACACAACATTCTCCCAACAGCCAACTAAAGAACCATCGGATCAAGACAGTAGCAAAGGTGACTTCAAATTTCCAGTAGATCCCCGAAACATGTAATATTTCATTTTTAAATTTGCATCGTTTGCTTTCAGATCAAACAGACGGAGGTAGCGAAGCAAATGAGTTAACTGGTAAAATGGAATGCGTGCATGTACAAAGAATTCCAACAAACACCAAGGTGGTGTTGATAGAAGATGTTGATAAAGACGGTGCCAACGAAATGATATTGGGTTTAACTGATCGCGTAGTTCGGTCCTATAGGTGGTCAAGTAATTTAGAACTAGGTAGAGGAAAATTGGTTGGATTGAACAAATGGGAGTGTGCCAGTCAAATAGGAACAGTCACGTTGCAGGTAAACAGAGCATACTATATTAAGATATAAATGACAATTGTACAGTATTTCTATATCAATACAGATGTATATGTAAATTTGATTTCCGTTCAGCATACAGCAGATGGAACACCGACTTTATTAGTCGCTCAGCCTGGTGGAACTTTTATGCGAATCAAGTGCAATCCAAAGGAGTGTTACTTGGAAGACGAAGCTCATCAAACTGATCATGAAACGGCAGCAAGTTGTGTAGATTATCAAACGTTGGGCATATCGCGAATGCGCAATCAAAATATTTCAACGGAGATCATAGGGGATTTGGAGTGCTCATCAGTGGAGAACAAAACGACGTTCAATGAATCTTCGTCCAAAGAAAATGTATCTAGTGATATTCATCCTGGCGACAGTTTCATGTTAAAGTCGACAGCGGACAATATCGAAATGGACAAAGTCACCGAGAAAGCTGATTCTACAAACGTGGATCAAGTCGATGGCAATATGTTTGGAGGAAATGTAATTCTTGGCGATTACGATGAACAACCGGAAAAAGATTCGATGTTGCCAACATACAAAGACTTTTCCCAAAATAACAACAACAATAACAACAACAGTCACAACTGCAATAGTAGTAGCAGTAGCAACAGCATTACTTCAAGAAGAAAGGACGAAACTGAAACTAGAAGAAACGTTGAACAAGATTCGCCACAAGGAAAACCTTACGCACTTGCTACTTTAGATGGGACAATAATGTTGGTAAAGGATGAAGTCATTTCGTGGTAAGCTCAGGTCGTCAGGGTGATCGTCATGCGAATACAGCCATTGTATAACGTATTACATTAACAAGACAATTCGATTTTAGGTCTATGCAAGTGGACCATCTGATATTTGCTCTGTGTCGTTTAGACGTGACCGGTGATGGTTCAGACGAAATCGTGGCTTGCGCTTGGGACGGTCAGACTTACATTCTCGATCAACAACGGAATAGCGTGCGTTTTCAATTCGAAGAGCCGGTCAGAGCGTTTTGCACCGGAAATTACAATGTTTCGCCTGGGATTTCAACGCCATGCCTCGTGTACAATACTTTCAACAATAAGGTGATTTCTTGATCCTCGAAATCTTGCAAATTTCGAACTACTTCGGAATTATTTTCAGATTTTTCTCTACTACGACGTTACGCTCCCGAGCATGGTGATCAAGCCTTTAAATCCGTTGGAGGAAATGGATCCTGAAGACAAGAATACCTTTGACAATATCCTAGGATGTCGCAACGCTACGGAAAGATCGCAAAAGATGCAGCAAATGACCGAATGGTTGCTATATGGAACGTCCTGACCCGTGTATCTGTACAGACTGGATATATTGTATTATACATAATGAGAAATAAGAAAAAGAAAACGAGTTTCTGCCATGTATTTTTCTAAAATATTTGTTACTGTGTATGGTGTGGTAGGAAAGTATAATATCGTGTATGTATACAATTTCGCATATGTATATAGATTTCCGGAATTCGCTGAAGTAAATCGTTCGTAGGATCGTTTGAGCCATGGGCTACGTTTGTTCACTGTCTAACAGAATTTATTGCTCGTATTAATGTATCTCTTCGATTCATAACTCCCGTCACCGCGTTCCCTTCGTTATCGCGATGGATATATGACCGACGAAAAATCTTGTAAATTTTTGGCAAAGAAGGCCGAGACAATCTTGGGTATAATGTAATCCATTGGGACGGCGAGAAGGCGCTGATTTTAAGAATACCTACCTATTTACGGTGCGCCGTGATTGTGATAAACAGAAGTTTATCAGTCTATCGTAAATTAAACTGATGCACGTTGAACATATAGAGCATCGGTCGGAACTTGATCGTTGTCAGTGGGAATGTAGACCTCGTTGGGTACTTTTCCGAAGGCTTGACGATATTACGATACGATCTGTAAGGGTATAGTCTCTCTTAAGAAATCCCTCGAGCCGATAGAGTCAGTTAATTTTCGAGCGACCGGTCGGGAAACGTTCATGAGGCCCATAATCAGCTAAAGACGGGAAACTGAATTAAAACGTGAGTGTGTAAACATCGTGCCGTTTCTTTTATTTCTGTGTCTTATACGCGCGGAAGCGACTACATATATCATGCTGCATAATGCCGATAGTGGAACGTTCAACGCGAGTGTATGTCCAATTAAATTGGTATGCGCTTTCACAATCAAAGAGAGTTCATTTTGGTCGATTAGAGAGAACCGGAAGGGAGATGGTGTAGTCGTTTTTCATACGTGCCGAGTTTATACTTTTATATTTCGATAAAAAGAAGGAATTGAAGGAGGAAAACGAAGAGAACACACGCGAGAAATACGGGTTTTAAACGCAGTCGTTCACCGGGCTCAATCGAGTTGCAAACTCCAAGGAGAAGCGTGTTTCCATTTTCGGTGGGTAAGACGCGAGCGTATAATTACAAGTAAAATTCAATCGATTCTAGAATGGCGGAGAATGAGACGAGATCGGAGATGATCGGCCAGCAGCTCAGGCAGCTCACGTTTGGATGGACCGATTACACACTTTTCAGCGGTCTGCTGGGCGTCAGCGTTCTGATAGGGATCTATTTCGGTTGTTTTGGCAAGAAACAAGATAACACCACCGAATATTTGCTTGGAGGGAAGACGATGACATGTTTCCCGGTTAGCATGAGTCTAATTGCAAGGTAGCTTACTCTTTGAGAGAGCCGGGCGATCCTCGCGACATGGAGGACGCACGCGCGTTTACATTCACAATTACGTTGGAAATCAAAACCATTGCGACCGATTTCTAATTTTTAATTTCCGTTTAATTGCTTTCAGTCACATATCGGCGGTGTCTTTGCTCGCTATACCCGTCGAGGTTTATCAATACGGGACACAATACGCTGCCTGTATTTTTACATCCGTAATATCGTGCGGCCTCGTTGCCCTTATCTACGTGCCGGTATTTTACAATCTCCAGTTGACCAGCACGTTCGAATATTTGGAAATGAGATTCACCAGGCCGGTCCGCACCTTCGCCTCGTTCCTCTACACCCTCTCGCTGATCATTTACGTTCCCTTGATCATCTACGTCCCCGCCTTGGCGTTCTCTCAGGCGACAGCGATCAATCTGCACCTGGTCGCACCGGTTATCTGCATCGTGTGCATATTCTACACGACGATCGTGAGTAGACCACCAATGAATCGGGAGCTTTCGTTTGTTTGACAAAAGCTGGTTCGAAGGCAGCAGTCGTTACTTAATTGAAGGAAACCGAAGGAAATTGAAAGGAAATCGGAGGAACGGATCGCGGAAGCTCGAAGTCTATAAACTATTCATGAATGAATCGCGTAATCAGTGCTAATTTAAAACGGAATTACCAGCAGCTTTTATCTGATTTTCGTATCAGTCTTTGTCGAACGATTAGCTTGTTTGTTGTGTCAACTCTCGCGAGATCGTTCCTGTTACTTTTACGCTATTGCAGACCGCTCAGGCCATCCGCGATGACAGGTTCGTAATTTTACGTAAGAGCAGCTGTAATTTATAGGAAAGGCTATTGAAATCGTATCGCTGCTGAAGAACGCGTGCACATACTAATAAATCAACGGAACACGGAGATACCGCGAATATCCAACCTCGAGTCTACAGTGGTTTCGTTTGAAATTTTCAGGGCGGTCTGAAAGCTGTTGTATGGGCTGACACCATTCAAATGACCGTAACACTAGGCAGTCTCTTCGCCGTGCTAATTTTAGGGATCATTTCCGTCGGAGGTGTAGCCGAAATCTGGAGACTGTCGGAAGAGGGGCACAGAATCGTCTTTTGGGAGTAAGCAACATATCTGCCGAACATCCCAGATAAAGATGCAACCGCGAATTGTTCGCGGTACGCGCGTGTTCGTATGATCTTGCAAAGTCTAAATGATGGTCCGGCATTTTTACAGTATGAACCCGAGCCTGTTCGCGAGGAATTCGTTATGGGGCATGTCGGTGGGCATGACGATGACTTGGATAGCGGGTCTCGGTATTAGTCAAGTGTCCATGCAGCGGTTCCTGGCAGTGCCGAACCTTAGAGAAGCTCACAAGTGAGTAAAATCGCATTTTGATTAACGCGTTGTTTTAAGTTTAAAAAGATAAGTAGAAAATAAATAAAATAGATAACGTATTCATTTATTGTTTACGCAGGGCACTCGGTTTTCTAGCAATATGCATGACAGTCGTCAAATGGATCTCGGTGTTCACAGGCCTGATCATGTACGCCAGGTACCACAAGTGCGACCCCATAAGCACTCACGTACGTTCCTCTCTTGCTTTCCGCAAATGCCCAGAAAATTTCATAGGGTCAAATTGAACAGATCGACCCGGAAGTTTATCGTTCTATCGGTTCCCAGGTAATCACGAGAAGCGACCAATTACTGCCGTATTATGTGTTGGACGTTGCCGCGGATATTCCAGGACTTCCTGGACTTTTTCTTGCCGGCCTCGTCAGTGCCGGTCTTTCTACGATGAGCGCCAATTTGAACACAGTAGCTGGAACAATTTACGAGGATTTCATCGATCCCTGGCTGCCGGAGAGCAACAAGAAAGAGGCCAGAGCTGCGATGATCATGAAGGTACGTTTGGAGAAGCAGCAATACGTTGCAATTCAGCAATGGGCTAATTACAATGTTGCGATGATTTCCAGTGCATCGTGGTCATCGTAGGGGTGATCTGCGTGGCGCTCGTATTCGCCGTGGACCGTTTAGCTGACATTTTCCAAGTCTCTTTGACTCTGCACGGTATTACGGCTGGAGCAATGGTGGGCATCTTCACGTTGGGAATGCTGGTACCATGGGCAACGTCGAAGGGTGCGATTGCCGGAGGATTGCTCTCCATGCTGGTCATGGTTTCGATTATCGTCGGAGCTCAGGTGAACGTGGCCCAGAAACGATTGTACTACCCACCGCTTCCGACGTCCACTGACCAATGTTTCGGCGATTTCTTAAATCAAACTACTAGTCATTTGATTCACACTCCGCCTACTATTGATCCAGAGGACCAGCCTTTCATTCTGTTCACGATATCGTTCATGTATTACACTTTGATCGGTTTCGTGATAGCGATGGTCGTAGGTATTGTGGTCAGCTTCCTGTGTGGTCCTTCCGACTTGAGGGAGGTCAACAGGAATCATTTCCCCCCGATCGTTCAAAGGTGAGTGATCTTACCGACTGTTTTAAAATGTTTCAAACCATTTCAATCCGCTTTGAACCGTGCCGCTACAAACATGGATCGCTTCTTCTAGATTTTTGCCGCCAAGGAAGTACATAGAAGTGCCGTTGCACGCGATACCAACCGCTCTAATCACGAATCCGGAGAAAGAGAAGGTGAACGTGTGAAAATAAAGCGAGACATCCCTGTAAATATTGCCGGTATTGGTGTTAAGAACAAATTCTCGAACGATAAGTATCTATTAAGTATTGGTACGTGTATAAGGGTGGGATAGGACGGTCCGGTTTCGTTCGTCCTAAGAAAGCTGCACCATAACTGGTCCATTGGTCTGTCCCGAGTTGAAAGCAGCTATTAGGCCCTCGATGAGGGTGTCAAATTGACTAGATTATATATCTGAGCGACGCATCTCAATACAAACAACTCTTCTAAACATCTGGAAGAATGATGCCTATCGGATTAGGGCGAATGTAAATGGGAAGGGTGTGCTTTTTGTCGAGTCATTCGTCGAGTCGGACGAGAGAAAATCCGCGAAAGATCGATCGGCGATGTATAAGCGTCGCAATCGGGCTGCACACGTGTCCTTGCTCGTTGCCTCTATTCATCAAAACTTAAAAGACACGGGTCAATTGGAGCAGGCCGCGCGCGCATTCCTCGGGCACACAAGCACGATTTATTTCCACGGTTTTTCCATCGAGCTGTCCCGAGTCCGTTTTCAATCGGGCATAAAGTTGTTCCGCGTCGTTATAAAAATTTCACGGTCCTATAAACGGCAAGTCGAGATCACGATACTGTCCGGAACCGGGAAGCGACGTCGGATTTATCGTCAATACAAACTCGCCTGTTCTTCGGTTACAATAGAGAAGACATTGGTTCCGTGACGAAAAATCGATGTCGGAATTATACTATTATACGTCGCGTATACAGTGGCGACATTATACTTAAGGATACTATTTAATTCAGTTTCACGGGCTGCATATTCTGAGGAATGGAAGCTATTCGAATATTCATTTTATGTATCATGCGTCTGGCGTTTATAATAACGTCGAGTGCCGCGTCGGCAACATAATTTTTAACTAAGTTTCGAAATCAATTTTTATTGTAATATATTGAACGAACTGAATGTTACTAGGATCTTCAGACACAAAAGAGCTAATCTAATATTTTCTATGGAAAATTTTAACTTTTTGGTTCCGGTTTCATTATTAAACGACTTCGATCTTGTGGACATTTATGTATTTGTAAATGCATATATTACACTCATGTTCTTGGAATCAGTAACACGATTTTTCGCTAGCACGTAGTAGAGAAGCTGTGCATGTTAGCGCTTGTATGCATCGTTAGCAAATTCATGCGAAGCAAGCTCGTAGAGCTTTAAAGGCGGTATCGAAGTGTTCTCAAGTGTGTGGCTGCAACTGCATGCACAGATCTGCACGTGTATCGGAATACGCTACAAACAAGAAGTTTGTAGTGCGATCGGTCACGGTTCACCGAAACAGATGCGTAGCAAACGTGGCTTTCTAAAGTAAGCTCTGCTATATCATTATATAAGCGTTAACGTTCGCATAACCGTTCGTGTTCCGTTGATTATCACCATTCTGCTCCATCGATCGTTCGTCCTTTTCTCGTCGATCGCGAAAACCCGATTCGAGGAGAGTCTGAACGACGGACAGCGATCAAGATTGCGAAGAGAAAGTCGACGATGGAACTGTAACCCTTATCAAGGGTTCGAGATGTAATCCTCGGACACGGAGGGAATTCGGTCGGCAACCAACAAGATGTGTCCTCGCCGTGGAAACGACACTTCTGCCGAGACACCGGAGGACCACATTCCACCGAACCATTTGATTTTATTGGACCGAAAGGTGTCAAATGTAAGTGGCAAAGGCCCACCTACTTGCATTCCTGGCGACCTCCGTCCTTCTCCCTCCGCGAGCCGGTCTCGTGTAGCCAAACTTTTCGGGGAACGAGATTCTTTACCATGGTCCAGTGACAGACTTTTGACGGATTCTGACCGATTCGGGATCGAGTGACAGCAACCCTGTTATGACGCGCTCTAGCGTGGCTGCGTCAATCGTTGATTCTCGGAGACGAGCATGAACGAGTTATTTGGTATTTGAAAATGGAGTTTGGAACAGGAATAAAGGAAAAATAAGTAATGGTGGAACGGGAACGTGTGGATAGGAAGAAGCTACCGTTGCAACGCGGCCGTCGTTTGGCTTAGGTTTTAATCTGTTCGTCTTTCTTGCTCCAGGCTCGTTTCGCGTCGTATTGCAGCAGTACCGTGGGGTTCCCTGGGTTTTGTGAAGCGACTGCGTCGGCGACGTTGACGGCGACGGCGACGGTATACGCGCAAAAGCGCATAAAAGCTGAAGGGGCCGTACGGTGTGGGATACGGCTTATTTCGGTGACAATGCTTAGGGCCAGGCGCGAGCATAAAAGAGCATAACGCACCCTGCTAACGTGAAAATTATTCTGTCAAACATTCGGACGTCGGATTACGGCGGCGCGGAGACCTCGTGTCCTGCCAGGACACGCTTGCTTTTTCGGGAAAGGTACGGTTCGCGTGTCGGTGTGCACCCACACGCATTCGCGTGCCCGTGTGCGCTCGTCTCTCGGGCTGTCTGTGTTTCTGCTCGTGTGTTTACATAGACTGCGCAGATGCCGAAAGGATTTCTCGGTCAACGAGACGATCGGTGATTTACGCGTCAACTGGCGCGATGGCAAATTGGGAGGTCGTCGAGCGAACGCGGAATTTATCGATTCATAAAATCCGAATGTTACGCAGCGTTTAAGAAAAGCGCGGCGTCCGAAGAGGCCGCTACCTTTTCGATGATATTATAATAAATTCTCTTCAACTGTCCCTCAGCTTGTAAACAAAAATGGACAATTTGGGAAGAGGAGATACGATTATTCTAGACTCGCGGCTCGTTTTTATAGTCGCCGGTTGTCAATAATTATAAAAACGAGCCGCGAGTCTCGAATAATCGTATGCCCTCTTCCCAAATCGTCCATTTTTGTTTACAAGCTGAGGGACAATTGGAGAGAATTTACTGTATTGTTTTCCCAGATCCTGTAGCCGATCCTACTCTATCGAAGAATTTCCCTCGATCTCTCACGCGTTTCGCACCTTTATTTTCGTTCGCGTGTTATACGGCTATTTGTGTCCGCAGCGATCCCCTTTCCGACGTCGAGCACGTAAACAGACATCTATGAAAATGAATGCCAAAGTCCGACCGTATTTCGTACGCCTCTCGTGTTTCCAAAAGCAGAGCTCGATGCCAGAAGGGGGGCATAGATGCAATAGAAACCGGGGATCGGTTGGGCTGCAGACACGCGGAATATTGTGATGTTTCTTTCTTGGATGACATTCGGTTTTCAGGCTGGTATCGTCGTGCCCCGACCGCATCCACTGCATCCCCGTACCCATAGAATAGAAACGGAACACGATATACCCATCTACCTCCCTTTATCGTTCCCCTTTTCCCTGTAGCAATGCAACCAGCAGTACCCAGCCGCTCACAGTGCCTGCAAACAAACAAACAAACAACCACCGCATGGCTCTGTCCACGAGTCCTGCACTCGGCGCAAGGAATACGTGTGTCATCCTGTTGAAACGCTTCCTCGAATGTACGCACGCCCACAATACAATATTCTTCGATTCGTGATTCTCCGAAATTCAAAATTGCCGGTCTCCCACCGATCCTGCCGACATTCTTCTTTACGCATTCTTTGCGAACGATGTCGTCTGACACGACGTAGTTGTTGGAAAAGACGTTTTGGATAGGGGATGAAAGTATAATTGCTACAATAGATTTTCGATTTCCCTTGCGCCTTCTTTCTTTATAGAGTTCGAGTAACGAGTAGATTTTTAAATTTCGATGTGATCGAGAACCAAGTATTTCCCCGTACATCTTAATTATAATCTCGTAGGCTGCTATCTCTATTCCAGGAGTATCATCCATAGAAACGGCAGTTGTCGATGTTTAAGTGCATATATATATATATATATATATATATATATATATATATTCTGTCACTGCTGCCAGTCGACTATATTTTTCGACGAGAATGATTTATCGTCGGTTAAAAACGGCGATACAAGAAGACGGTGGCAGAGGAAAATGATGAAAAAGAAGAAGAGAGTACCGGGTTTGAAAAATATTGTTAGTTATTCGAGAGCGCGGTGTATCCGGACGAGCTGTCGGGCCGACGCGACGGCGCTTTGCGTCCAATTAACATCTCTTGTTAATGACGATCGTCGGGTTACACGCGCGTTCGCGTAACGCCCAGGCACGATAGCCTCGATTGCACGTTCACGGCTACTGTCCCCGTGTGCACGCGTTCTGTCTACGGCATATTACGTGGCACGCATACGTTTAAATCACGGATACAGTGACTCCGGAGCGGATCTATAAAAAAGTCTTTTCCCCTACACACGAGCGAAAACTCCCCTCGCCGACGAACGTAACGCGTAACGAATGCAACGTGCACCCTGCACTCTCCTGCCTCCCCCTTCTGCCCTCTCCACTGCCCTCTCCGCGGCGCCCTGGTGCCCCCACCTGCCCCCTTGCGCACGGTATTTCTCATCGATCCCCCACCAGCGGGTAAACCCCACCAGCCGGTCGAGATCTTTATTTTATCGTAGACGACCGGCTGGAAGGTATGTGGCGTGCGTACACCACGCCCCTATCGCGTCCGTCCCGCCAATCGGTCGTCAGGAGACCGGCCATTTTGGTCCATGTGGAGGCTGCGCGTTCATTTCCCCTCTTTGTCTTCGGGCCGATACCGCGACCTTCGGCTATGTGTAGGTGTAGGCTGCTGGAAGGATGCTGCGCTCGCGTGTTACGTGAACGTACTATCGCGAGGTACGGGCACGCATCGGTGGTGGGGTGTCTGACGAACACGGCGAACAACCGCGAAACCGTGCTCGGTTAGTGTTTCCCGAAATTTTTGAGAATTTGGGGACGTTCGTTCGGCGATCAAAGAGCGCGGAAACGTTAATCGATCAGAGCCGCTCTCGCGATTCTGGATCTTGATATTCGGTGCGCGTCCCGTCTAAACAGATAGATAGTCCGCTACATCGGTTCTCGCAACATAGTGGGGGAAGGAAAAGAGTAAGAGAGCAAGTTCTCGCGTATCTCGCTGATCGTCTCCCTCTTTGTTATCCGTACACAGAGTATATTCGTTGCACCGTGGAGGACGTAACGCTCCCGTTTAATGGCAGCGAACTAGCGGGAGACGGGAGACGGAAAAAGGGTAGAAACGAGAGGAACAACGAGCATTCACCTTTTATCAGCTCGACGTTTCGCCGACGCGCCGTTTCCGGCGGTAGGAGATTTGTACTGGCTGCGTGATTAGCCGCGATCGCGGACTCTCGTCGAATCTACATTCCAGAATTCGGTCCGTTCCAAAACGCGAAACGGACTTTGTCTGTCGCAGCGGTCGGTAGAAGGGGTGGCAAATATTTTTGTTTTCTCGTTACGCGGCACCGTTAAAATTCCTTGGCAGTGCGGCTATCGTCGTCGGAAATCGTGGACACGATCGGGTATGGCCGAGGGACGACAAGGGTAGAGGGGAGCCAGCGAGAGGACGGACCCACGAGTCTGCACACACCTATTCGCCCTTTCTCTCCCTGTTTTCGCGGCGTTTCGCTCGCACACAACGCCGCGGCGCGTTTCTATAGAAGCGGTCTTGTGTGTCGCGACTGGATTCGGTGGGGAATGCCGAGGGAGAGGAGGAGGTAGGCGAGAACGGGGAGCAGCATTCGCGATATACCCTCCGAGGTTGGAATTTTTCTCCGCGGGTCTCTCTCCGTGTGTGTTCCTCGTCGGTGGCCGCGGCTGACCCGAACAACAGAGGGAAATATAACGCTCGGCTAGGGTAGGGGGTGAGAGAAGAGTCGTAGAGAAGAACGTGCGGGTGAGTTTGCGCGCGGGAGCGGACCTTCTCTCTCTTTCTCTCGCGTTCTCTCTCCCGTTGGAGGATCGGGAGAGCGAGCGGATCCCGGGGACGCGGGGCGACGCGGGGTGACGCAATAGGGGAGCACACATCGGTGTTGGGTGGTTCGCGCGTCCTGGTTCGAAGGAGAGAAGGTGGGGGATCAGAGCATCTTGTCGGGGGAGAGAAGGTAGGAGGACCGGTGTTCCGAGTCGGTCGCCGTCGGGAGGACGAAAGCAGCGCTATCGAGTGGCGGTACCAGGAAGCAATAGCGTCGCCCGTCGTCGTCGTCGCCGCCGCCGCCGCTGCCACCGGCGTGTATCGTCGTTGCCGAGAGAGAGAGAAGTCGAGAGATATCGCAGCTCTCGCGCGATATACGGACCTGTGACCGAAGTGAGTGTCACGGAACGAACGTTTCCTCGCGATTCACCGTGACCCGCGACTCGCGAGACCCGTGATCGGTGATCCGTCGGCAACGTCGCGCAACCAACTAGGTTGCACACCACGTTCCTTCGTTTCCTTTTCCTCTGCCCTTTCCGCGAACCGTTACGATCTGTCTCGAATCCCGAACCAGTACCGATATCGGCACTAATACCAGCACCAGAACAAGTACGAGTTATCAGTACAAGTACCAGTTACCAGTTACCAGTACAAGTACCAGTAACTGTACCGGACCCGGACCAGGACCAGGTCCTCAGAGCCGAACCTCGTGACGAGACAAGAGTCAGCCAGCAGAGCGCCGATCCTGAGGCTTTCTCGCGGCAAGGATATACGCAAACGTGTATCGTGTATACGTGACCGAAAACGGTCGGGTTCCGCTCATCAAATCTCGACGTGCCAGTACGACTCTGCGCCGCGAATTTTACGCGCGCGTATCGCGTGTGAAATACGACTGAGATTTTAAACGGGACCCGATCGTGAGTTCGGGAGTGAAGTACGAGAGCTCGGAAGACCATTCGGATTCAACGGAGCCGACCAGAGCCGGGCAAGACGGACCAGGCGGACACCGGATATCCTGTGGAGACCGACGGGGCAGCGTTTTTACATTGCCGGTCCTCCAAGAATCGGGAAAGGTAATCCTAATCTTTGCTGCTCAGTCGGTGGGAGGAGTAGACCGGTGTATTGTTTTGTTCTTTACCTGCTTATGCGAACCGATCGGAAGACAATGAATGATCGGACAATGGGACAATTATTCACATGCAGTGCTAAATGAAACGCTAGCCCAATAAGTAACGTAATTGGAAAGTAGGATAACGTGAAACGTGTTTTTGAATCAACGCTTATTCTGATGTCACAGGTTCGCATAATCGAGGTTCTACTGTACGATGTGTTCTTCTCACCGACGTATAATTATGTATTTTATGGCGGTTCTATAGTTAACATTCATAGAACGTTTCCGAATAATCCAACGCGTTCTCTGTGATGCAGCAATTTAAATTTCTCGTATAGTTATATTTTTGTCTCACAAGGTAGAATTCTTGATACAGATAGTCAAGATGTTTATCGAGGATGCGGGACCCTCGATAATTTACGTGACGTGTTGTTCAGCCACGTTCGGGTACGCTTGGTAAACATTTGTAAGTCCTACGTGGTGAATCTCTGCGTGAGAACAAGGACGAGAGGTGTTTGATAACACTTCCCGCCGCCTCAGATTCTAGATTTGACATTGCCGTAGTTACCCGCGAGGGGTAGAATTTGGTACTGTGTTCGTGATTGGATTAGCGTTCACCGTGACTACTACGGAATGCTTTACAACATGACGGAAGCGGTACAGGCTGCTTCTATTTGTCCTCTGCGAGGTATAATTAAACTAGATAACGTAAACATTTTCGTGCGAGAACAATGCGAACAAAGGCCACAGTATGCATCTTTCGCGTCCATTGAATAACTTGTTCCGTCGAAACCGTCGGATTTACAATTCTTCAATTTCTCACGACAGTGGTACGCCGCACTCGCCAGAGTGACACGAATGTTCGGATAATAGAGCAGTCACTTAGATTACACGCGAGACGCGAGAATTCTGAAATAGTAGAACCTCGATTTATCCGGGTTAAACAAAGCAATACGAATGCGCGGATATTGGACCAGTTAACTAATTACACCGTCAGATTTCATCTTTATTAATTTGTACAGTAGATCGTTTCGCATGCGGGTTGCATCGAATCGAATTGATTACGTGTGAAAAATATTTGCATAATAGACAATTCTGCTGTCACGGGACTGGATAATCGAGGTTCTACTGTCTTGGTGGACCTGATAACCGAGGTTCGGTTTTATCGAGATTATAAAGATGCTTTTGTGGACAGTTACAGCATATATGCCAACCAATGCCTCGACAAATGCGGTCTAATTATTTTTAGAAGGAATACAAACTAGTCACTTTTAAGGTCTGTAGTTCTAGTGTTAATTGAATGTACGTGCTCCGCAAAACTTTCCTTGTCCAACAGATGTTGATTGAATATTCAACGCGTCGACTATCACGCGGCTCATCGAGGAACAACTCTGTACTTGTCCTTAAAGAGAATAGTTGCAAGCCGTTAAATAGTCCCGTTCGCGGGTGAACCGTGCACCAGGACCGCCTCGCAATTAAAAATAGAAAGTGAGAGATTCTTGAAATTTCACGCAGGTTGATGAACGCGGCGATACGATTGAAATCCAGGCATCGCGCGCCTATTATATCATGCACGCGTTACAACGAGTCTCAAAGAAAACCTGCTTTCGTTTACGATCCCCGCGTGAATGATTTACGGTAGCGAGTCGCAGGTTCGTTTGGTTAATTCTGGCCAATTATCGAAACACCTCGCGCATCTGGCCCGTACGCGTGCGTTCGATCGTCTTTCGGCGGCTCCGCAAGAATCGTTTCTTTCGGAACTTCGCCCCGAAGCGGCGGTAAACCACCGCGTGTATTTGTCCGAATATCGCCACGTCATCCCCGCTAATCGTCACGAAAAGTACGATCGTATGCGTCCTTTCAGCGGAGAAAGCTACCGCTGCTGGAAAACGAGCGGAGCGTCGCATGCAAAACGCATCAATCGCCATAATTATTTCGGCTAGACTTCGCTAACGTTCGATTCGTGGCATATTAGATTAGAATAACTTGGTTTCGCAGTGGCAGCAGTTCGACACGTTCAGGATTCGTTCGCGCCGGAACTGCGATGTACGGTGAGAAACAGAGAAATCTGTTCTACTGCTTCCTGTGGGGGTGTTCGCGTTGTAACACACTGTTGCAGTCGAGAACGTTGACGTGTCCTCTTCGGAATCATTTTTTTTCGAGAGATCTAAACTCTTCCGAGGCCAGCAACATTTTTAAAGGGGCCAGAGGTGTATTATCGGCCTCGAATAGGTTGCACGACTGAAACTATCTATTAGCGCAGCTCCGTTACCAAATAAACCGGGGGCACTGAACGATGCTCTTATTTGCTTTTGTCGAGGCTTCAACGAAACTGTTCTCGATGATTGACATCGTCGGTACGCAACAATTGTTTCCGCGGCTTTCTGCTCGTTTTACGGGACACTTGGCACAGTCCGTTTGCGGCCGGTGCAGCCGGGTTTTGGTTTTCTCGTGGTCGAGAAGTGCCCGACGACGGGGGGTTGGCGATACGCGTCCCGTGTCCAGGCACCGAACGGACTGACGGCCAAACGGACAATGAGAACGAGGAATGCCCCGCAGAGCCAGACATGAAGACGTCACTCAGAAACGGTAACGGCTACAACGGGGTCAGGTCCGTCCTGACCGTTCCGTTCTCGAGAGCTGGCTCTCGAACCAGCTGCGTTCTCGAGCGAGTTCGGAGCGAGTGAGTCAGCGACGAGTCTGATCGTCGGACGTCGCGAGAGACTCGACGGAATGCAGATTCCATCCACGACGGTTCGCCTATGTGCTCTATGGGCCCAAGATCTAAGAATCTCGGCTTCGTTTGCATCCTAATTCGAGAGCGAACCGTTTCGCCTGGCAGCGATCTGGAGAACTCTGAGGAGAACAGTCTTCTTAACCAGTTAGCTGTAGCGATCTCTTTGAATAGTGTTCACCTAAAATGTGTCCGAGGAAGAAAGCGATTACGTGTATATTACCTAACCCAGACACTCATATATACGCTCATATGCTTCGTAATAAGCCTTATCGGACGTATGTTACGTCCCACGTGACGTTATACATTAGGCCTGAATATCTGACGTTCGATAAGGGATAATTATTCACATGTTTTTATTTGTTAAATATCGAACATCGTAAAATTCACGAATATATCTTAGTTTTCGCGAAAGTTACAATTCAAGCAGACAATTTGTATACCTGTCTCGACGTAACACAAAACATCGGCATTTCTTCGTGACGAGTATACTCGTCGAAAACGGCTAACTGGTTAAATTGTGCCAGATGTTTCGCTTTCGTATATAAGATATACGAACATCTCGGTCGTTTTGAAAAGTCATAACATTGTAACATGGCGTTAAAATCAAAGAATTATACGTCGTCTTTATTGCAATGAGAAGTATCGAGGATCGAAGCTCCACCCACTTGACAGCAATCCGGAGAACTCCAAACAGGAATGATTCTCCTCGAATCTGCCGAAGAACAGAGTTCACCTCTTTAAAACTGTACCATACTTTTCGCTCGCATAAAAAAATAGAAACACCTTGGTCGTTCCGACGACAAAGAATTAGAAATCGAAGAATTAGATTAGACGTCGTCTGTATTACAAGCAGGAGTGTTCGAGAGATCGAATCTCCGCCTACTAAACAGCAATCCGGAGAGCTCCAAAGAGGAATGATATTTCTCCTCGAATCTGTTGAAAAGCAAAACTCGTCTCTTTAAACTGTACCATAGGTTTCGCTGGACGATAAAAAGGTGTTGGTGGTTTCGTCGCGTCGTGGCATTCTAACGCGGCCATAAATTAGTCGCGCGCCGATTTTTGCGCGTCGCTAACGCGTGATTTACAAGCGATGACACGTCGCTGGTCGACGATAGTCTGCATCGGGAACGCGTCTCGTCTCGTCTTCCATCATCTTTATTTTCGTGACGTAATCGTTGGCATTGCCGATGGAACGACGCCAGGCATCGTCGGGAACGGAATCGTCGAAGAATGTGGACCCGTCGAGGGCCTTGAACCTTCGTTCCAGCATCTTCCAGCACGGCGGAATGTCTCCTTGGATGATTAATTTGGTCGTAACGATACGAGAAGGTGTGTTTAATTTATAGCAGGCGTCGTCTACGCGACGAATCTGGCCGGTAGCAGCGCGCTTGCTTTAATCCTTCCGGGCTAAATCGGATCTATCTAGAATGACCGAGAATCGTCCAGGCCGGTTAAGTAGATCTGTTTCGGGGGTGCCGTTACCTGTACGCGGTTCCTAAGATATCCGGAACGTTTGCAAATAGCTTTGGGGTTGTTTTCTCATTGTCGTCGAAGATGAAAGAACGACGGAGCGAATGTGTACACAAGTTAGGCGATGTACCACGAACATCAGCGGTCTGTCGCCACAACAGAGACCCCCCGGCTTGACCCATGATCAGTCTCTTTGTCGTCTTCAAAAACAGGCTTCGGTGTCCTGGAACGCAACTCCACCCTCACCGTTCTTCGATAACTGTTCCCGGCAATTTTCGCCTCAACACTCGGCCTCCTGCTACTTTCTTTCCTGTCACTCTTGGGTCTACGGTCCGCTAGGACCTACGCTAGAGACTACGCCAATTAGTGATTTCGTTGAAACCCGTCGGGGTCCCGGTTAGCCTGAGAAAGGTGCCAATAGAAAGAGCCTAGAGGTCCCAGGGGCATCGGGAAACACCTGGACGTGGAAACCGCTGGTCGGGTTCGTGAGGAAACAGCTCTTTTCGCAGATTTATTATCGCCCTTAGCCCGTGCCAGGCCCGTGCCAGGCCCGTCTGCTTCCTCGTGGCCCCCGGTGCCACGCAAAATGGACGCTATAATGACTGACAATATTTGGAGCTGAGTTTTCGAAGAACTTGATGCCGCGCTCTGCTCGCGAGAAAGATATAGCGGGCAAAAGTGGGATCGGTCGACGAAAAAACTGACTTTTATCGCCGCGGAACTCTGAATCGGGACGAGCCGGCCAGCACAAATCATTATTAACGACCGGCATTGTGCGAGCGGTGTTGTTCGTTTCGCTTGAAATATCGAGCGAGCTCCGAATCTTTATTAAGCAGCTTTCAGCTGATCCGTGGTCTCCGCTGACTCTGGATGTTCCGGATGAATCGTTAATTATTTTCCTGGTTTGATCGGCCGATATTTTCGTTATGCTCGCACGATCAAATTCCTCCGTACTCTCGGAGAGAGAACGCGATGGAGAATGGAAAAATCGATTAGAGGAAAATCGAGAGGAGTGACTTTCGGTTGATTCCTTGGGATGATTCCTGATCGCGTATCGATCAGGAATATTTTTGAAGAATTCTTCTAAAGAATCATTAAGACCTTGCATTTTGGGATTAGAAGGGTTTATTTGGACAACCTTGGATTACAAGTCTCTAAAGTATCATTAGGGAAGATGAGAAAATGCATGCCAATGTCACAAGTTGTTGACCAAAAATATTTTTAAAACTCCGCAAGTCGATGGTGTCTATAATTCAGGTTTTCTCTGTTACCAGAAATGGCTAATATTCCTTTAAAGTATGAGAACTGCTGTGGCAGGAACTAGGCAAAAGAAAAAAATATCAGTAAACAATAATTCCTGGCTCTCTGAACCTAATTTGTCGATCTTGTTAATTATGCGAGTGAGAAGGACGTAGAAGGGTTGCGAATTATTTTTTAATAATTCTAGTTCGAACCATAGCCATGGAAATACTGAACGTTTGTGCAAAGTTTCGTGGTGATCGGTGAATCAGTTTTTGAGAAATCGCGGACACCGTTTTGAAAAACACAGTTTCGAGAAAAACATATTTAAAGTTTCCTGTACAATCTTTCTCATCAAGAATCTAATATCTCGACCAATCTTATGACTGCGATCAGAGAAAAGTCGACTTTTTTCCCTCGAATCTAGATCACCCTTAAGCTGAAGAAAGTGACTAAGGAAAATCGTACACCAAAGGAGAGGCTCCGATCTTCGAAACTGTGTCAGAATCGTCAAAGAAATCACACGTTTCAGCAAAAAATATAAAAATAGATTGGAGAACCATGCAAACGATCAAGCTAAAGGACATTATTCCGTAGGTCTGCATAGAAAGCATCTTAATACTGTCGCGTCGTTAATTTATTATTACCTCTCTAATTTCATTAGGACTCGCAATAAGAATGTTGAGAAAGTAGCTGATGTAATGCAATACAAGTTTTCAATTTTAATTTAATGGAATAAAGGAGTTTAATTTTATGAAATTGTCGAGGTTGCTGGTGCGGTAGATAAAGCGTTAAAGACGTTTTCTTATAGCAACAAATCTCTAGATAACAAATCTAGAATTATTATATACAGATGCTCTTTCACGAGAGATTAATGTTATGATTAATGTTATATAGATTACATAGATTAATGTTATATTACCAATGAGATGTTAAAACGTTTCATAAGATGTCCCTTCAGGACAAAGTGTAAAACATAATATTCGGACGGCGAGGCTCGGGTCGATTTAGGTCTCTAGTATAGAGTATTGTTCTTTAACAATCTAGTTTCCGACAATTAATTTCAACTATCACATATTTCATCAAGGTTCTAGAAGAACTAACACGACTAAAGTAAGTACCTCGGAGAAATTAACGAAGAAAGATTGATAAATAAAATTATGAACGATCCTGCCCATATCGAGTTACACATATTTGTTTCGAAAATATCATCAGTTTGAGTGATAAACGAAAATGTTAAGACCGGTTACGAAACAGATTTTCCAATTTATTTTATTTTAATTTATACGTCTCAATCCAGCCCATGTTCGAGAAAGTCTCCAGTTTCCCGGCTGCTATATCACGCAAAACCGTGTATTACAAGAAATCAAACAATGCCTAGCAGAAGTAGAAGGTTGGTGTATCGGAATGAGACCAGGTCTGTCGTGTCTCAGGACTGTCGACAATTTGTCGAGAATCGGGAATTCGGTGTACGGAGACGTTCCGGAGCCACTGTAGGCGTAGGCATAGGTATAAGGTATAGGTATACGCGTCAAGAGTTATAATTGGAGAGAAAGGGCCGCGTCGATTTCGTGGATCGTTCTGGGCCCTGTCCCTGTCGTTCTCGGCCGAGTCGGTTTATAATAAGGCACTATATGGAGCCGCGCGCAGGTGTAAGGAGGTGTCCGGCACCTTACGCCTTCCAGTAGGGTCGAACGCAGCGGCATATTTCATCCATTGTCGCCCCTCAACTCCGGCGGCGGCACTTTTCAACTTTTTATAGAGATTTTTATACCGCTACATCTATACCGTTCTACGCTGTCGGGATGCGCTCCAACGGACAGAGACGAAGGGAGACGAAGAAAGAGAGGTTAACGTGCTCCGGAGGGAAGGGGACCGAGATAGAGAGATGGAGCAGTAGGCGGAGGGAGGCGATGGGTGGACAGGGAGGGAGGGAGGGAGGTTTGCTCCATCGCGCGGCTCTGAATATGAATATAATAATGAGAACGGGTTTCGTCGTCGTTCCGCTTCTCCGCTCTTCTTCGTCCTTCGGGCCGCCGTTCTCGAGCTCTCCTCTCACGGCTAGTCTCGCTCCTCGTTCCTCCGTCTCTCATCCGCCTTCCTTTTCCGTTTACCTCGACCTTATCTCTGCTATATACATATACGCGCACGCATACAGAGCCGGCCCGTATATTATATGCAAGCGTTCAAAACGCGCCGGCAGCCACGGCAACGGCAACGACAACGGCAACGGCAACAATAAAAAGAAACGTGTCACTGTATCCATTAAATTGGCTCCTCGCATAGAATCCAACTCGCCGCGCCGGCTCCTCTTCCGAGCCGATCCGTCAGACTCGCGTCTCGCCGATTTAACGAATGTCGCGGCCCGGCAAATAATAGCTGGATCGCATTCCATTCGTAGTTCGGAACAGCGCGAGACATTGACGGGAAACCGTGGCGCGTGACGCGCGAAACAGCCCCGCTAAATCATTCCCCGCGGCTTTGATACTCGCGCTGCATTTCCGCCCGGCGATCCACTCCCTCCGCCAATTAACTTTGCTAGTCGCCGAGTCGAGACGCGACGAAACCACGCCTCCGGCGTAGCTCGCCGTTCCTCGGCGCGCTACCGAAAACGTTCCCCCCGGGGCAACTTATCGTAATCATCCGGCAGGCAGATTGTAAAACCGCGGGGAATCCTTTCTTCCACGGTTCTCTGACGGCGTGGTCGGCAGCTACCCACGGGTACGCGCGGGTTGCGTGAATCGAACCGCGATAGCGACGATGGAGGGAAAAGGGAGAAGGATTCGCGGTATATATCGGATGGGACGAGCAAAACGAGGAGCGGAGGAGCGGTAGTAGAAGAAGAAGAGGACGAACCGGGAGAAGCGAAAAGCGAGAAGCGAGAAGTCGTGCTCGGAGGATGAGGGTATATATACGCGCGGAGAAAGAAGAGGCAAGGAATGTTGTACACAAAGGTGTTGAGGTGGATAGCCGCGCGTACACGAACGACTGCCGGACCGGAGAAAACGTTCCAAGTATAAGGGAAAAGGGAGAAAGGAGAGAGAGGAGAGAAGAAAAAGCGACGAGAATGGGAGAAACGATGAGAGGCGGCGGAGGCGGAGGAGGACGAGGAACCTTTCGCATCTGTGGGTGCGTGTACACGGCTATCGATATATTACGCGGCTAGGATGGTGTGCGTGCAAAAGGGTGAAAAGGAGGGACATATTTTATATTTATGGGTATTTGCCGCTACTGTGCTCTCGCGCCGGCGGCTTGTGGCAGAGAGCTAACCGGCCTCTCTCCCTTTCTCGTTCCCTCTTTCGTTCGATCTCCTCCGTGGCCTCCGTCCGGTGCTCCCACAGCCCATAGGAGCTTCCTTGTTCGTTCTAGCAGCGGGCCACGGCGTATAAACGCGCGTTTCTCTCCCTCTGACACTTTGGCCGGCAATACAGGACACACAACCGGCGTCCGGACCATGTGTCATCTCCCATGCCATCCCATATTCCGTTCCTACCATGATATGCTCGAGGCTCGTTCCACGCTCGCGTTGGATCGTATCCTTTATGGGTGTGCGCGTTTGTCCCACATCTATATATAGACGCGGGGTGCCGCACGGGGTACAGCCCAGACAAGAACACGAGGAGACCGCGCTGTCAAACGCAGGAGCAGAGCGGATCGCGAGGTAAAGGTAACAAGGCCAATGGGAACACGAGCAAAGGTCGCGCGAGCTCCGTGATCCGAGCCAAGATCGCCGACCAAGAAAAATCCTAGGATCCCTGCGCTTTCGTATCACTTTTTCCGCGATATCGTCGCCCCTCGCCGCCGTCTCTCGCCGCATCGCTGGTCCCGAATCGCGGAATCGCGAGATTCCATGATTTATCGGCCGATTAACTTGCCGTTGTATCAACCGCGTGCCTGAATTCACCTGAAATCGAGCATCCGTCGAAACCATGGTCGTCGATGCGGATATCGGCGATCATGTGTACACACGGTATTGGGTTGTCCCATAAGTTTATACGATTCACGGTTGTTGCGTTCAATGTACGTGGATGATCAAGATAACCGGCATCAAATAATTAAGTCTAATTTAAAAGCGACGTTGGCGACGTATTCGTCTTCGGCGTCTTACAATGATTATGTTTTCCAAAGGAAACATACATTATTCCAAGCAATATTTGGGTCGCTTGTAGAGAAGATGTTCTATTGTTCCGTATTTGCAAAAAGTGGTGCGATTGGTTTCGTGAAGAAAATTTTTATCTTGATGAGTTAAGATAAAATTGGCGAGTATATTAATGAAGAACATCGGAAGATTTATAATTGCGAAAGTAGCCATCGCACGTTTTATGATGAATGTAATCGTATCATTAGAACAATTAGAGATCTAAACTTCTACAGAAACGTCGTTCATTTTTCCTGTGATTCTGAAATCTAAATTGTTGGTTTGTACTGTATTCTCTGACCTGAAGTGTAATTTAGGCCGTTTAATTAATAAAATGGTAATTTGGAACAGCTAGGCGATAAACGGCGCGAATCGACGTGCTAATAATTTAGTCGACGGGGAGCCGGTATTTCCGTGGCAACGCGAGAACAATCGATCCGAGGAAAGTCGAAATCTCGGGACGAGCAGAAAGGACACACACGGACCACCGATTTCCTACCAGGACTGTACGTTTGTTGGAATCATCGCCGGCAGCGGCACCTTCGCTCCTCTTCGCTCTCCTTTTTATTTCGATTGCTCGTCTTCTTCGCCTCGACCTCTCCGGGAACTTTTACTTTTTGTATACGTTTGCCGAAGAATTTATGAGCATGGTTTGTGACTCGGGCCACCGGGTGCCTCATCCCTTAATTAAGGTTTGTGCCACCGATTTGCCGTCCCTTTTCTTGAATATGTCTTTTCTCGGCTGTGTGTTGCGGTCATCGTTAATGACCTTGACCTGACTACGACCTCGGTGTGAATAGGCCGAGTCCGAGGCACACGGATCCTTCAGGATCCTCGATAGCGTTCTCGTTGCCTGCTGCAAATTCGGTGGTGTTCCTTCTATTTAATTGCTCTTCCCTTCTGCTGATCCTTAGGTGACGAAGGAAAGGATTTCCCAAGCTCGTCCGATGCAGTGTCCAGATACAAACGCTATCCTCCTTCATAGTGATTTACGATCTCCAACGTTGCCAGTATACGCCGCAACTTATGCGACTTCGGTATGGCAAGACGAGCCATGCTTACAGTTACTCTAGACATAGTAGATATTGAGAACTGCGTGCAAGTAAACTTGGACTTCATAAGTTCGCTGTATATAGCGAGTCCCGTTAATATTCAGACACTTTTTACAACGCAATAACTTGTTTAGAACTGGACTAAATGACTTGTATTATTTTAACAAGTATTTAATCTGGAAGTTTCTCGGACGTGCTTTAATTTATTGTTAATATCCGCAGATAGAAAGTTGCAGAATTTGTCTAAACAAAAATTTGTTTATTTGTAATATAGCAGTTTAACACTAAAGTTTTTCATAAAATTGTTTCGAATTATATTTGGGATACGATAAATTCTCTCCAATTGCCCCTCAGCTTGTAAATGAAAATAGACAATTTGGGAAGACATGATATGACTACTCGGCTCGTTTTTCTGGCGATTGATTATACCTGCCGCTTACCAACTACTCGGAATTGTTTAATTACTAAATAAAATTAAACCTATTTGAAGAAGAACACTTACTATTCACTTACTGTACAGTAATAAATCAAACTACTCGGTTCGGAGAAATTTGATTACAGTGCCACTGTGCAGCGTTGCCTTTGTATTCTTTGTCTCTCTGAATACCTACGGGAAACAATAAATCTATTCAATTGGTCGTCGGCAGAGTTAATCCCCGGCTGAACGGAAGGAAACGATTGTCCTTATTTTCGGGAAGTGCTGCCAAGCGTATCGCGGAAAAACCAAGCGACTTAATCCTCGGCCTTGGGGGCTGTTGGTGTGACCGCGCGTGAAAATTTGCCCATCGACGCGATTCGAGTCGTCGAATTATATAGCGGTCGCGGAACACAGCTTCTTTTCGAGCTGCCTATCCGTCGAGCGAAAAAGACAGAGGGAAAAGAGGAGAATGTAGAGGCAGAGAGAAAGAGCGGGAGGGAAGAGCCTATCAGCGGCGAGAAAAGGGGAGAGAGAAAGGAGGAGAGAGAGAGAGATATCGTGTCGAGCACATTGCGTGGATCCTTAATGCAAAGCGACTACGGGCGACGAACCGTGAGCACCCCGTCTAATGCCTTCTAAAAGCATCCTCCGAAACCCGACGAGAGGCGAGCTGAAACGAGGTTGAAGCAGTGGCAGAGAGACAGAATCGGAGGCAAAGGCTGAAGCATAGGTAGAGGCAGAGTCAGAGGCAGAAGCAGGAGTAGAAGTAGAAGCAGAAACGAAGGCGGAGGCAGAGGCGGAGGCGGTGGGTCGGGCGAGAGGAAATACGAGAGCATTAGCAGCGCGAAGATTGAGAGAAAAGAGCGAAGCAAAGATAGTAGAAACTCGGGAAAACGGGGGATCGAAAAGCCCGTTCGCAGAGGCAAGACAGGCTGAGAATTATGAGCTGCCGTGTCGCTTCTATCGCCCCGTAATTTGCCGAAGCGTGCCCACGGAGGAGAGATCTTCCTTTTCTCACTTTCTTTCTCTGTTTGCGCGCGTGTAGCATCCGTGGGACTGATCGGGGGGTTGGCCCGGCGATGCGAAATACAACGCCCCGACCATTTAAGCGGCACAGTAGGATACTGGCTTGTCAATCGTTGGCTCGTAATCGCTGCTAAGACCGATAGAATAGTTTTATTGAAAAACGAAATATACTCGCGTACGCGCCCCGCGAAACTTTCGCAAGGGAACACGAGAAAATTTGGCCCATGGTAAATTGAGGATGGCGCGTGTACAGCGTTCGTCGATGAACGATGAGACGAAATGCGATCCGTTAATAAACAGGAGAGAGACGGAGACTAACGGTCACGAAGATTGGATGCAGTCGAATCGATCGGACCAGCCAATAAAGGAGTCACTATCGCTGCGCGTTTAATTAAACGACCCGGTAATACTCCAGTGGCGCGGGATAAATCAGCAACTTTACGACCCGGCGTCCAGTAAAGGTTGCCCGTGTTAAAATATATCGTGCAGCATGTGACGAGCGGTAATTATGAATTGTGTCCATATAGGGAGACGTTTTTTCCAATCCGTCGGGAACGACCCTGCACTCGTTTTCTTCCCTGTGGTTTTCGCATGGCGGCGAGTTGATCAGCGTTTATCAACCGGGTGTGAAATGCGAACCGGATGGACGATAACCTTTTTTGGGTCGGCTGGAACGCTGCGGAGAGGACAAGAACACGGGGATGTCTCGGAAAAGAGGAAAACGAAGAACGGAGCGCCAGTGAGAAATTTCTTTTCCACAGGAACACGTTGCGTCAGACCGATTCGATTCCCTATCCTGATTTCAAAATATTTGATTGCGATCGGTTCGGGGTAAATTAACCGAGTCGAAACGGGAGAGTTCGCGTCACGCGATTGCCGCGCGGAAAAGTTCGTTGTGGCTCATATTTACGGTAGAATAATTGAAGGTCCGCTACGCGTCTGTCTCGTGGCCAGTCTCGAATCGCGAACCGGTTCCGACGCGATCCAAATTAAATGTCGTTATGTCCGACGCGTCTATCGATCAACGATGTCGACTGTGAACCTCCGCTCGCGGCGATCGCAACTAACGGACAGCTTTTCCGTTTTCACGAAGCTGCCTTGGAAAACGGTTCGCAACGTAGCACAGACCGCACGATCTTTTGCGTTGGATCCTTGGAAGAGGACGGCCGAGATTAACCTGGAGGGTCTGCGGTTCTTTTAGTGGGAAAACGATGTAAACTCGAAAAGGAAGATCGAATCTGTAGGATCTCGCGCCCCTTGACGACCGCCGCGACGCCTGTGGTGCGAGAACCTTCTACTTGGCCTCTCTTCCCCCTGACCCCGTCACTCGGTCTCAAAGGACACTTTGTCCCATTATCTCTCCTCGCAGATGGAACGGCTGTACTCTTTGTACTTTGCATTACTTAACGCTTCGTCGGACGTTTTCAAATTCGTTCCCATTCTTGGGGAAAACGCGGCTAAGGATCACCGCAAAGACGAGACCTGCGATACCTACCACGACGTTACGAGATTTCTATGGGCCATCCCGATGACACGATCGCATCGCTGCAACTCGACCTGCAATTTCTACTGCAACTTCAACTGCAGCTCGAACGATCGTTGTTTCAAAGACAAACGGCAGAGAGTTGCTCGCATCGAAGGGATCGAAAGCTGACGAGCCGAGAAAGCAGAGAGAGGGTGGACCGAGATTCGATCGAGATCAAGATTCCTATGATCGAATGCTCGAACCGCGAGACTCGGAATTAGAATGACACAGGTTAGACTGGACCGGGCAGTTATCGCGTAGACTCCTACCTGGCTGTGAGGTCGGGTCACCTCGTAGAGGGTCAACGCTTGGCGGCTTAAGCAGGATATATAAATTAATTCTTCGCCCTGCCAAGGGTAGAGTTCGTAGACTCCGTGTCATAGAGTCGTAGGGGGTGGGCAACCGTGCGGTTTCTATTCATCGTCCGAACGGGACCATAAATCCTACGCCCTTGGGTTCATTGTGCAGTTCCGCCTAACTTTGTGAGAACCGAGAAACGGTCTTTCTCTAACCCGTCCATATTAAATGCCGACGTACTCGTTGCAACAAGGTGCGCCCACCGACCTGTTTGGAATTTTCCGTTGTCTTCAACCGTAAAATTGGTCGATCGTCCCGGTGCCTTTCGCGTAGCGATCTCGTTCCGCTCGGCATTATCGAACCCGTATAGAGAAAATGAATTCCGCGTTAGGGCTCGGAGGGAAGCGGCGGATTTCTAGATAAAATCTCGGCATTCTATTAGCGGCCGAGGCTGAGTCGTAGTCGGAGTCGGATATTAGATAACTTGCTACCAATAAACGAGTCGTTTGCCAGTGATTAACTACGCGGAGAGATAGGAGAGGTCCCGAGGGGCAACGAGAAACCCCCCATGAAGGATTTGTGCAGTCTGTCCGGGGACAGAGGACCGTTTCCAGTCGGCATTTTCTTTCTCTTTCGCATCGGAGCGGCGTGATGCTCCGACAGGGCGTGCACACACGTGCCACGAAACGATATACACCATGACGAGCTATACCGTATAGAGAAAAGGGCCGTTTAATCCCATTGGGAGTGCTAATCTTTGCGCGCAGGAAGCCATCCCTCTCTACCCCCTTGCATACCACCCCCGCCACCGCCAACCCCCGTTCTCCGCAAATACCCTATAAACGCCCTTCGCGGTACGTCGGCCCGCTGCTACCAACCGTGAAAATAGGCCGCAATGTGTCAACTCTCCGATTTGTCCGCCTATCGTCGCAACGCCTGGAGGCTGGAGACGGGATCCGTAGCCTTGTCTGGACCTTTCGTCGATTCACCGACGATTTCCTAATCAATCAGCCGTTTTTAACGAGCATACACGTCGTAACACAAAATCTTGCAATTTCTTCGTAACGGCTATATTCCTCGAAATTAGTTAATTGTCTAAGAAGGATGCAAAGTTCACTGGCCAGGATGTCCAGGTAAGGTCGTAAAACATCCAGGTCTAAAATATATACAAATTAACACGTCGTGTACTACCTAGAAGGGTATCCAAAAATATCAGTACCTTGCGATATTCGGGTACCGTAATATATTTGGTGGTCCGACATAGAAGTTGGGTCGAGTTGAGAACCCTAAAAGAATTAGAAAAGAGAAAGTGCTATATATAAATTGATGATTTATATCTTTTTCATTATATTTACCTGTCAACGTGTCGGATTCAGGAAGTGGTGTCAATTTATGTGTAAACCATTCTCTTTTATGACAATTGGGTCTGGCACAATAATTGTATTTACATTCGGATATTCCTGGGTGGGATGATTCTTCAATGAGATTTTATACTTATCCTTTCTTCAACCTTTATTGGATTCAATTGCACGTAAGTACGCAATTGCTGCCATTGCCAATGACAAGAAAAGTAGCTGTACTAAGAGCATTCACTCTGCGCTTACTCAACGACATATTTAATGTAACTTATATACGATTAAATGAATACTCGAATAATTTTAGTTTTAGTTTTATTTCGAATAAAAAGAGTTAGAGTTTCTTTATTTATGCGGAATAGGAATATCGGGTTTGTTAAGTTACGCAGCAACATGGTATCACGATCATGCTACATCGTCAGCAAACACGAGCAGCCTTAAGTGGTTTTCGACAAAGAGTTCGGAAGAAAAATGAAGACTGTTCTTTTATTTCAGCGAAATTGAAGAAGTGTCGATGTTTGCAAACGTTTTTAGTTCCACAACTGTGAATAACGCCATCATCGTTGATACATAGTAGTGCTTCTTTAAAATTTGGTTTCACTTATATAGAGTACAAAATCATTTACAAATCTGAAAGAATAAGTGTAAAATCTGATTAGAGAATACCCGAATACTGTAAATTTTAGGGTTATCAACTCTACCTTAGCACTACCCAATTCTACAAGTTTTGGGTACCCGAGTATCACAAACTTTCGGGAGCCGATCCGAACCGGAAATGTCGGATACCAGCTCACCCCTATCTATCTAAGATACTACGGAAGGCGATATAATTCAAGCGGAGGAAGAATCGAAATAAATCGATCACTCCTTGCGTGTACAACGAAAAGATCCGCGATATTTGAAGCTTGGTACTTGAAACAACTTTGTACAAATTTTTATTTACGACGCGATGATCGACGTAAAACTGTACGATAAGTGGTGATCCAAAGCGGTTTCGCGACATCTTGACTGAAAGAAAAATAGGAACGTGTACCCGGTTGCACACAAGAGCGTTAAGACAACTGAATGCGCGTTAACGATGATGCCCACGCGAAACGAGTGCCAGAAAGCGCAGTTCGTCTCGAGTCCACCGCTAAGAATTATGTATAACGAAGTGCAAACTGTTGACGCGTTGCCCAGTTTTCGCTGGATGATATCTTATCGATACGCGTTGCGCAACGCGTGCAGCGCTCGTTAGGTCGCGAGGCAGGTTTCGATGAGATTAGAAAGCAAAAAATTCCTGTGGCTCTTTCCCGATCTCGATCTCGATCCCGATCCCGGTGTCTCGGTCCCCAGTCAGCTTTCGAGAAACGAGAAACGAGAAACGAGAGACGTCGCGGTCACCCGGACAGGTTGACGCGTGAGATGGAATCTACGCCTACGAGGGACGCCCGCAGAATGTATTCTACGTGTCGCCGGTGTCAAATCGTTAAAAGACTCGGGACACGCCTCGTCGGGGATCACGATTGGTAGGGGCGACCGTGGGTCGATCCATGGAGCTCTCCTCCGGTTCTACCCTGACGGTTGTCGGTTTCGACTTCCGTCTTCGTCGTCCCATAAAACTATCGTCTATAAGAGTCGAACGAATAGAAAAGAAGAAATCCATTTCGGCGGATGGACACGTCCGCCCTTCACGAAAACGTCTCCCGGAGGTTCGTTCACGCTCTCGTACCTGTTACCCCCGCGTCACACGCATCTTCGAGACAGGTGGATGGGGCCCTCCACCTGAAAGAGGAACACTGTGCCCCCCTTGAATATAATTGTGTGTCCGTCGCGTTTCGATCGAACTCTCTGCCGAGTCACCAGGGTTGTCACCGTCTTTCCTCCGTCTTTTTGGTCTCGCCACTTTTCGAGCTAGACGTTTCGCCCTGTAATACGATAGGACTACAAGAAAAGTCACTTCGGGGCCAACTGAATTCCCATTAGGTTGTTGCGCCCGAAAAGACGCCCGAGTCGTCTTTCCTCGATATCGAACCTTACGTACGAGCCAGATTCTTTTCACAAGGTAGTCCCGTTTTGTTCCTCCCGAACAATCGACCCCTATCTGAAATTTCCCGTTGGCCACGGACCCTGTTGTTGCGTCGACCTTTCTGGAAAAGCCGCTACGCGAAAAATTCGCAAGAACAAAGCGTACAGTCGGTCGTTGGGTCGGTCGTTCGGTCGGTCATAAATTAGGCAACTTTCTCCTGCGATCATGTGCGAGAATAGGGACGATAGCGACGGGGGCAGAATACCAATTACCGCAAGTCATTGACGTCCCTAATGGGGTCTCTTGGTGGTAGAGTAGAAGGATTAGCCGTTTGTCGAATGCCGTCGATTTCGATCCTCCTATTGGCTCAGAAGCTACGCGGAAACCACTCCGGAGCCGAGGGGAGGTACGGCTCGGCGAGATTACGCTCCGGTTTTTCGGATTACACGCCCGATATCTGAAGCTTGGACGTTTTCCGGATTCGCGTTTGCGTTTTCGTTTGCGCTCGCACTTCTGCTCCTGCTCTTGCCTCGCGCCTGCGATTTCGGTGTCCCCTTTTCTTTTTGCGAGCGACGATAGCCGACCCCCGACTATAATTCACAACGATACAGGGCATAAATAATTATTTACGGCGGTCACCAAGATCTTCGCGCGATCGTAAAACTTTAATGATATCCAGGCGACTTTTCTTCTGGGGATCGCGCCTTTCGCGACGCTACTATATTGGATTATTTTTCGACGTGCCCGAGAACCGACGGCAATGAAATCATGATTTTTGTACAATTCAAGGAATAATAGATTGTTTCACGATGTAATAGGATTTTCCACGGCGGTAATAAATCAAACCGAGTTGAGGACGGGTCGAGAATGGTCAAGTGTTTCACGAACGACGGTACTTTGATGGAGTTATTGCTGCAAATGTAAGGGCAGCTGCACCCCTTGATGATTTATCGAGGTACATTATGCAAAAAAAAATACTCGGAATTTTTCATTCTAAAGTACCGCGAAACAATTGATTGTTAAATTTTTTTGTATGTACGAAGGTGCCATTGTACTCAGCGGTGACGTAGAGTTCGATCAGGATTCATCTGCCATTGTATTTACAGCAGCTGTTTAGCGTTAAACGAAAGGCATCGTAACGCAAGGCGACGCATGCGCAGATAGTTTCGCACAGCGACGTGGGGTGTCTACCGGGTGAACATTGCATTTTGAACTACGATGGTTCTGTACTAGTCTGTACTACGATGGCTGGTACTGACCGTAGTTCAGAATTATAATATTCACCCAGTAGGAGTCCCATGCCGCTGTACGGGATATCCTAAGTTACCTAGCAGTGGCCCTAGCAAGACCTGAGCCTCGGGACTCCGCATACAATTATGCTAGACGCTGGGGAGGAAAAGGGGAAGGGACCTTGCCGGTCATGCATTTACGGGACTAGGGTAGATATCCCAATTATCGCGGATGTTCCAATTTTCGTGCCCTCAGGTTAAAAACGTACAGGAAAAGGAAAAAAGAAAGTGCATATAACTTGATGATCTATTCCTTTTATTATGTTTACCTATTAACATGTAAAATTTATGAAGAGATATTACATTTTTTATATGTTAGAATGTAATAAACATTTTTCAATTGATGCTACAGCAGTTCTGAGGAATTTAAGCAGTATGTCAAGTGATTTACGTTGTACAAAACGCATATTATATCGTAAGAGGCTTTCATTTAGTACTAACAACGATAAAAAAGACACTACTGATGCATATTTTTATATGTTTAATATAAATCTCTTGTATTAGACCGCGTAATTGAACTTAACCACATTTTCGTTCAAAACAATTGAGGAAGCGTGTGTGGAAGGGTACGAAATTATGGCCAGAGACACTTTCTTTATTTCATTAAAAACATAATTAAATTACTAGTTTTTATCATACATAAAAATGTGTCTAAAAGTAGTTAAAATTTTTAGTATTTAATGAGAGTTTCGTCGAAGCAAAAATGATCTTAATGGCACGATAATTGGAACATCTGCCCTAGTCGCGACGAGAGTTTTACTCTCACAGAGACACGCGTCTTAACGCCTGCAGCGAGACGACTCCGGGAGATCGGATGCGCATCCGTCCGATAAGACGGAAGTCATTCGTGAAGAATGTTCGACTTTCGCTCGCCAATCATTTTCCGAGGAGCCCCGATCCAAATTTACCGTGAGATCGCGCAGCGGGTGCCTGGCGAGTCGCACCTACGCTAGGGGCACCTGTGCTCACAGAAAGGAAAAGGAAAAAAAGAGAAGGAGGGTGCCTCGTGCAGGCCCGGAAACGAAATTCGCCTAACTGCTGTCGACGCGACGACGGTACGTGCCCACATTTCTACCCTCGTACGTGTATGTGTACACATAGATCTAGACGCGGACGCTGAGAATGGAGCGGGCGGACCAAGTGCCCGGGACACGGTCGCGTTTTCAACGCTGCCGATGTAACAATGGAGACTTCGATCCGAGGATCGAGCCCGACACAATGCGTCGCTGACGTGTTTATATAGCTGCACAGGCCAGAAGATAGAACGCGAAAGTGAAAGAGCGAGCGAGCGAGCATGTGTGTGTGATAGAGGGAGAGACAGAAAGAGAGCGACAAGCTCGCCGGGAGAGGTATACACGGGCGACCGTGTAATTTAGTTATAGATCAGTTTGTTACAATTTGGCGTTTCGTTTGTGCGGGCCCTGTAAACGGTGTTTACCCAGGCCCCGATGATCGACGAGCAAACGCAGTTTGTTTAGGCTACCCCGTGCATAGCGCACGTCCCTTTTCCTTTTCGAACGTAACCGCTTCCACCTTTTCTCATGCGATTGGTCGGCGTCGTAAACTTGGGTTGTCCAAATTCTCGTTGATACTGGAGCCATAGACAGCGAAATAATTATTCGCCGAAATGTCCATTCGAGTGCCGCTGTACATACTTTCAGTTTCGAAGGACACGTGTTCGGAGCTGAGGCTCGCAACTTAACGCAGCGGGTCGGTGCTCAAAGGGCCGCGGCCTTTGAATGCAACCGATACTTAGGGTTTCGTCGACGACAAGCTTTGCTTAACCCTTAATACCGGGAAAATACGTTTATTCTGGCACGGCATGCTATTCGAACAATATTTTAGTCGTTTATTCGGGTGCAAATCGGTATGCAAACGGGTAATCCGAGTGAGATCTCGAGTAATACTTTTGGCTTTGCCAATTAGGCGTCGTTCCGAGTTCAATGGTCGGGTAGGGAGCTGACGAGTCCCGGGGACGATTCGTTGAGTGACGGAGAAAGCGAGATAGAAAGGAAGTAAAGAAATGAGGAAAGAATGGAGAACCAACCGGGAAAGAAAGACGGTACGGACCTTCTTGGTGACTGCGTGCAAGAGAGAACGCAGTTTAACGCGGGCTTTAACCAATTCAATTCATAGGCTCAGGTTAAGCCAGGATTTGTGGCTTAGCACTGATGGTGTTTGCTACCACCACGAGAGATTTAACTGTTTCTGCGGCAGACCGTCCTCGGACCGCCGGGCCGTCCAGGTAGAGGTATGTGTGTTATACGTATGCAGGGCCTACACCGAACCATCGGTTTTCCACTGCGAATGCAACAAACTGCAACCTGTTTCCCTTGGTTAATCGTTACCCGCCGGTAGCCGAGGTTATTTTCGAGCACTGCTGCGTTCGCTCGCGGCGGATCTCTACTATCTTCTCCTCTCCTCTGTTCTCTCCACCTTTGCCATCGTACGTGGCAACAGCGTGTTGCAAAATTAGAAATTTTCGGCACCCCGGTGGACCGTGGTCCAACAAAACATTTGCTCTCAATTAACCCTTCCACGGTGGACTGTTTACGTCCGCGAGCGGCGGACTCAGGGTTCGTGCAGACACAAGTCTGGATTTTATTACTTAGTACAGTGAATTCTCACCAATCGTCCCTCAGCTTGTAAACAAACGAGCCTCCCGGCTCGTTCTTATAGTTGTTGACAATCGGCGACTATGAAGACAAGCCGCGAGGTTCGGGTAATTGTATCTCGTCTTCCCATTTTTGTTTACAAGCTGAGGGACAATTGGGGACAATTTACTGTATAGGGTTTGATTGAAAATTTGTTTTACATTATTTGGAAATTATTTATTATTACAGATAATGCATAAAGTACTATTTTCTAATTGCATGTGTATTGCATATATGCATCTGACAGTCTTTGCATTTCTGCGTACAGTTAGTCACAAAATTGAGCGTACACTTAAGTTGGCAATGATGATTGACGGGAAAATAAACAAAATCGGACATTTTCAAAGGTAAAAACACAATATATGCTTTATTTGGATATTTCAACAATTAATTCTTAAAAAACTTTTTTAAAAATGAACTATTTAGATATACTTCACACTAAATGTAAACATTTAGCGTACAATTAAGTATAAAAAAAACTGAGTTTTATGAAACTTGTCATGTATTTTTTCGATTTGCAATTTGTTCAGGGTATGGCTTCCAAAAGATCGGAGATCGATATTTCTGTACGTAAAATTGCAGTAAAATTGTACTGTCAAAGCAAATTGGCAAAATAATATGAAGAACTCATTCTACAGTGCAGAAAATTATTAATAGTTATAAATACAGCGGAACCCTTCATAATAAAATAAAACATGGGGAGAAAATAATGAGTCAAGCTGTGCATAGTGAGTCATATTAAAATTGATTCCAAAATTAACAAAGGATGTGTCATCGAGAATTGAAGAAACCATCTCTACGGAAACTGTTCGCAGAGTTCTATGTGGTAAAGGGTATCACGGTAAGATAGTGATGATTTGGAATTCGCAAAACAATATGTTAATTGCGATGAAGATTTTTGGAGTAATTTAATATTCTCGGATGAAATTAAAATTAACTTATTTAATTCAGGTGGTAAAGTAATTGTTTGGAGAAAGCCGAACAAAGAGTTCAATAAGAATAACACGATTTTAATATTCGAGCAGGGCGGGGGTTCATTCATGTTATGGAGATGTATAGCAGCCAATGGAGTTGGTAACATTGAATTTATTGAAACTACTATGGATATGTTTAAATATCTCGATATTTTGAAAAAAAATTTGAAGTCTTCGGCCGAAGAATTGCAATTGCCACCATAGAGGTGAATACTACTTCCAATATAACAATGATCCGAAGCATTTATTGTATGTTGTCAAGGAATGGCTCAGGAATGGCTCCCTCACAATGACCGGATATTAATCCGATTGAGCACCTGTGGCAGGAATTAAAGTCGAAATGGAGGGATTATAGATTTAGTAGTAAGTGAGACGCAAAAGTCAAGATTGAGGAAATATGGAAGAATATTCCAACAAAAAACTAGTCGTGTCTGATGCTAGGCGCTTAAAAGCAGTTATCGATACAAAAGATTACGCAACAAAATACTAAAACAACGTTTAAGTTTGTTATTTTTGTATAATATAACATCTCTACGCTCACGTTTGACTCGACAAAATAAGAGTATTTTCACGATTCTTGTTAAATATATTAATAGATAAATAGATAAATAGTTTATTTTATTAAATTTTCTTTTAAAGGATTACCTGTTGAAATATCCAAATAAAGTACATGTCGTATTTCTATTTTTGAAAATGTCCGGTTTTCTCGTACCAATAATTACAGGTATATTTTTGCACACGACGGCTGCTGTCTTACGGAGTCTAGACTAAATTAGGGGTAATAAATCAGACGCGATGCTAGCCGCAATTAGATTTTTAGGAGGGACCCTGAGTACGTCAGGTGAGAGTTAAGGCGACACCGAAGTCACGTAGAGAGTGAAAGCAGCGGGAAGCGGTTTAGGGGCGTGGTGCCTAATCGTTAAACCAAAACCGACCCCCGGAAAGGGGGTTTTCGATAATTAAAGTTTCCCTGGGTATATAATAAAAAGGGACGTTCACGGTTTCACCAATTGTCCAAACTTTTCGCCGACTCCTAATCAGTGGAATAATAATTAAGTGTTCGATTTTGCACACCGCTCGAACCTCGGTGCTCCGCGATCGCGAAAACACTCGCATTTTGATCGCATGAGAAACGATCGCTATCCAGCGGCAACCGCGACGTTCTGTTTCGCGACGTTTCCGCGTCGTTTTCGCGTCGCCAATAAAACGACTCTCCAATTAACGTTTCGCGAACCGTTCGCCTTTCACTCGCGTCTCGCCTGACCCCGGTGTACGAGATCAATTGGTCCCTCGCGTTTGCACGCCGCTATTAATAAACGTTGTTGTAGATACGTACTCGCGCACGAACCACCGACAATTATTACAGACCTGTGTCTACGGCCCGTGTCAGGTTCACCATAAAAACCGAACGGTTCTTTGCGCACTTTTTATTATCATCCCCTGCCCGCTAATTTCTACCGAAGCCATTCAATCTCGGCGACATCTTTTGTCCGTCGGAATTCCCGTCGTAAACGTTCTCTTCCGAGACACCTTCTCTTTTTATCGAAGCCAAGTGGACAGCCACGCAGAACGATCTTGCCAATAATATGCGTGAACAAAGCAAAACAATCATGATTCTTTTCACGCTAAACCTACCGAGCATTAAAATTTAGTAACACGTGTGGCTTTATAAGAATAAGAAAACGCTTATATCACACAATGGCATGCTTTGAGTAAGATATTTAGTGAATTATTTTCTGTGGAAATATCTTTATCAATTTTATTATTAATTTTGAGAGAAAAAAGTACGAGGTGCGTGCTGCGTTTTATCCAGCACGGTAGGTTTAGCGTTCAGATATTCAAATAGATTTTCTGTAGGAAAGATCTGTTTCGTTTCGATTTTAGAGAATTATTGCTCTGTGTGCTAAAGTTATTTCCGATTACTATAAATTTCCGATTGCAAACTTTGAGCTGTTATGACTTTGTGAAACATAATCTCCAAGTAGTTGTTCCTTCTCCAGAGTTTCTCGAGAAATTTTATAATTGGTTATAAATTTAAATCTGGGAAGATTCTTATGGATCTCTCTTATTTTGTAGCATATTTTCGGAAATGAATTTTTGCAAACAGCACATCGATGCCTACGTATGCATGTCTGGATTGTGATAATTTATAATTGTTACGAATGCGTGTCGATGCAAGGTAATGCACTTGTTGCATTGATGTCCGCTGAACGACACAATATGACATATGTAATGTTTAGGCGGCAGCGATGAAACTTCAGAGAAAGCGATGTTCGTATTACTCGCGATTCTTTGTTCTGCGTGAACAAACAGGCAGTCTACGGTTGAATTCCGGAAACGGAAAATATAACAATGATTCTTATGAAAATAGTGAAGAATTTTCGGGTTCTCAAAATAAGGAGCTATCACTGAAAATAAAGTCAAGAGTTTAGCATTAGCAGACAAATTACGGACTTTAACAAAGGAATTCCAGATTCTTGAGTCCTCTAGAAAAGGGACATTCAATCTGCAGCAACTTCTGGATGTTTTACATTCAATAAATCCAACATCCACACAAAATGAAAGACATTTTTCTACGGCTACAGATTTTGCTACAAAAAAGGAAAGTAGATTGCCTGATTCTACGCATTGTGCTTCCTAAGAAGTCATTTAAAGAAAAAGCGTAATGTTTCTTTCTCATAAAAGTTTGCTTTTAAATTTAACGTTTAACTTTTCCTTGATATTAAAGTTATGTATATATTGAACAGGAGTAAACGTTATGTTTTTCGAGAATGTTCTTCTTTCTCATTTCTCGAGAAATGAAAATGTTGAGAAATTAGGAACACTAGCTCCAGGCTTCTATTGGGTTGTAACGTAAGTTCGTCTCGTTTTTGTTGATTGGCAGCGTGATATTTTTTATTCGACTTATTAACAACTTCGATCAAGTGTACTACTCCATTTTAAAGATTAAATTTCAGTGATTATCTCAGTACAAGTATTTTACAATCGGTAAAAATGTAAGAAAACATGTAAGAAAATACGTGCACAGTATATGGAGGCGATGCTGTAGACCAGGCCGTAATCGAAGGAAATCACGATATAACAGCACGACACATTGGCGAGACTTTAATATTAACTGCTATGACGGTTTCAAGGCATACACGTGAACTTGGGCTGATTAAAAAACTCGATTATTGGGTTCCGCATGAACTGAGCAAAAAAAATTTAATGGATCGGATATCTGCTTGCGATGCATTACTGAAACGCAATGAAAGCGATTGGTTTTTTAATAAACTTATTACTGGCGACAAAAAATGGATCGTTTATTGTAATATAACTCGAAAATGATCGTGACGTCTACCGAGCGAGACAACACAAATAATCGGAAAAGCTGAACTTCATCCGAAGAAGGCACTACCCGTCTATAATAAATATATACTCGAAGAAGGCTCGTCTATAATAAATTACTGTCATCCCGGGAAACCATAAATACGAACAAGTATTGCTCGCAGTTGATCAAATTGAAGAAGCCATGGACATGGAGGAAAAGCCAGAGTTGGTCAATAGAAAGAACGTTTGGTACAATATAATATGCAGTGATTTGACTAGAAAACAAAAATTTATGTTGTTGCCATAGGATTTTACATGTTTAAGAATTTTGTTGAAACAATTGTGACAAGACAAGAGTGCGCGCAGTAGAAAGTGTTCCTTGGTTAGAAAGTGTCTAAGGGACGGACAAGAAGTTGTAAAGATCACTTTATATATGGTGTCCTAAAATTATGTTATTTTTGGGAAAGGAGATATTCCTAAGGTAATTTACAGTAATTGTTTCCTTAGCGCAAATGCAATCCGCGAGTTTGTTTACGAATCATTAACGAAAAACACCGATCAATGAGAGGCGAGCTCGGCTGGCGGGAATGGTTATTTGTTCGTTTATGAAAAAAATAAGATCGAAAACAATACACCGGCGTTCAAGAGACATTACGCCCAGATAGCTTGAGATACGCGTATAATTACGATCTGTTAGAGATAGAGGAGAATCAAAAATTTCAACCGCCGGCGGAGGAATCTGTGCTGAATCTGCTCGATATTATTAATGTGTAGTTAATAGGAAAGTGACCAAATAATAGAACGGTATTACGAATGACGTCTTACAAGAGAGCAGCCTTAGAGTCCCGACATTCCCAGAAAAATTTGATCTTCAGTAAAGAATATTAAATTAAGTGGCAGTAATTTTAGTAATGTGAGCAGTGAACGATAGACATTATGCCAAGATCGCGCAAGCTTGAGACAGGCTCAACCAAAAATTATTTAGAAAAATGAATAATTAAGCACGTCCCTCAATTCAGAAGTAGTCTAATTACGATGCGCCAATACTCAAGCTTGAGAATATCCCTTTGTATAAGCGGATGACTATCTGAACTATCTATGACGTGGAAAAATTTCAGATACCAGGTTCGAGGTTTAGAAAGAATATAGGTAGTTTCATTTTTCGACTGGTTTATACAAAATGATCTCAGTTCACGTATCGGCAATTGTTGAAAGTCGAAGATTTCGTTTGCGCATAGATCCTGGAGCCACTGTATATTTGAGAAATGTCTGATGGCCGGTCGCGGTGGTGGTAGCGGAACGCATCGAAGAAAAATATCCCTCTCCCCCTCGATCAAGAAGGCACACGCGGTCAGAAAGAGAATCGGTTTCTCGGTAGACAGGGAGGCTGAACCGGCTCGGCATGGCTCGGCTTGGCTCGGCTCGGCTTCGAGCCTGGAAGCATCGCTTCGGATCGGATCGGATCGTCGGGCCGTCCGTGTGCCCTGGCACTCCGGTAAATATGTGGCCGACACGGCACACATGTATCCGCACATAGCAGCCCAGTTGGGCCTCTAATGATGATCTACGGTTAGCTACCGCGCACAGCTTCTATAAACCTCCTAATTTCTCCTCTATAAATTCATCGAGGAAGGCCGGGAGAAACGGGCCCCTTCCACCCGTGGCTTTCTCGTGGTTTTTACTCTTCCGCAGGGTTCCCGCGAGTTCACAACCGATCGTTACCCATCCCTCTTTCTTCCAAGCCGTCGTAAAACGCGCGGAGGCTCGCGCAAGCCGCGTTACACGCGATACGCGATCATGATCGCGATCATGCTCGCGATTTACACACATCGGGTCGAAGAAACGCGCGTCCATTCGCGCGGATCATTTGTTATTTACTACTGTTTATCGCGAAGACGCTGGCGACTGTAGAATAGGTGCCGGAACGAGACGAGGGTGGAAACGCAAGAAAGGAACGAGTCGCGCAGCCTCCGCGAGCCTATGCGGACAAAAGTGAGACCTCGAAAGAACGCCGGTCCACGGTATTACGGGATGATAAAAGAAGCGGGAACAGAGTCCGCGTTTCTTTTCATACGTTTTTTTCGTTCCGCTCGCCTCATCCAGGACCACTGAAAAAACATAACCCGGCTGTATCGAACCGGGGCCCGTTGTTTTATTTTCTCGAGTTTGGAGTTCTGGGCGGCGAGTAGGTATACCTAGATACTTTATTCTTCTCGTCCTGACAGAAGTAATGAACTCGATGCAGCGGGGATCGACGTATACATATACAGGGTGCACCGCAACACGCGGGACCCGGTTCGCAGGCTCTTTTATTTATTCGGACTATTATTTATCGAGCACCTTCCACGAAGGTAAGCAGTCGCGGATTATCGGGACACGGGAACAGCCTGTAATTTTCGCATAAGGACGATTCGGACGCGTGTTGGCGTCGTGGTTTTTTTCTCATTGTTTTTGCGCGGTCCGTTCTGGTACACCCTGTATACGGATATTTTTCGGATTCGGAATCGAACCGCGTCGTCAGGATGCCAACGTCGATGAGATCCGCGGTCGTTCCTGTAAACCGGTTGCGCGAACACCGCGCTTGGAATCTCGAGTGAAAGTAATGAAGTCGGGACGAAGCGCGTAATACGCGAGCACGCGTGCTGCGTGGTCGCCCGTTTAGAAGCGTAGGAATTACTTTCGGTGAACAACTATAACGTAAACGCCGCTAATGAATATCTCAATCCGCGGCCATGATCGCGGGTCTTGGTTAACAGCGAGTTTATCGCACATCAATTTTGATTCCCCACGCCCTGGACGTCGAACCACGGGCTCGAACGTTCCAACAAACCGACCACGAGAACCAAATCCACGGCGAACGAGTGTGTTCCGTCGAAAAAAAGCAAAAACAACGAAAGGGGAACGAGAGGAACGAATTGCCGATGGATTAGGGAACGCTCGGCCTCGATGATCGTCTCGTGGGGTAAGCCTCGGGAGTCGTTCCGGGGGTGGTTTAAGGGAGTCTTAGAATTTCGGTGGCGAGCCCGTCCGGTTAATCGGCCTCGTTGTTTTGCCAGCCAAGTTCCACAGCTATCCCACAAACATTCAAAAAACCATCGATACAGGTGCGATTGTAAAAACCGGCGAAGAGGTAACCCGGCTGCCCATTAAGCTGTTATGGCTTTCCTACCGTAATCATTGTGGTTGTAAAAACTCTGGAAACGAGGTAGCGTAGTCGATTGCATGGAATACTAATACAATATAAAATACAATATAAAACTCGTTTATGGCGCCCGCAGGACAAGATGTGATTGCTCGAAACAAAGTTGACGCGTTTTTTTCTTTTTTATGGCACCGGATATGTTTCGCACCGTTGTTCTCTCTTCTCTTTACTACCCCTTTCTGTTCTTTTCTTCTTTCGTTTTATCGTCGTTTCCTTAGTATCGTCGTGCCGAAATTAATGACCGAGGAGTCTCGCGGTACCGCGAAATGACGCGATCATCATCGTGGGGATAAAATATTAATACGGAAACGTCGACGAGGTGCAGTTCTTTCTGGTCCAGGAGGGATCGAAGGGCGAATGGGGAAGCTGGAGGAGGGAAAACATTGGGGCGGAGCCTGAAGCCCGTACACGGGAGGAGGAATAAAACGCGCAAACTCGATACACGCCTCTCTCTTTCTCTCTCTCTCTCTCTCTCGCTCTCTTTCTCCGACGTTCCTCTTGCCTTGCACTCCGCGTGCAAGCCACCCCGTCCGGTTTTCCTCTTTTCACCTTTATATAGATTTTTTTACCTAACCTAAACCCTAACCCTTCTTCGTTCCCTGGTTCTCCGAAGCTTGCGCAAACTTCTCCTAGCTACTCGTCCTTCTCTCGCATGTCCGCTATCGCATTTTCTGCCTCGGCCACTATCATATTTTCTCGCCCGATAGCGCGCAGGTACATACACGCGTATTCACATGTCCGCGAACGAGACGGTTTCGAAAATCGAGACGTGTACGACGACGCAGACGTTGTCGAGATTAATCGGAAAAACGATTGGCGTCGATCAGTCACGCAGCTATCGTTGATACACGGTTAGATTTATGGCGTGATCGGTTTAGTGTCGTAACCCTGTCGCACAATGTTACACTAGGCTACTTTTTTTTATAGTGATGGAACTTTGAATTGAGGTAAAACACATACAAATTTAATCTTGAAGCCAAGCTTCTTTTTACTCGAAAGATAATTTTATGAGGTTCAAGTTTTGAAAATAATTTTCGGCACAAGTCCACCGCTATTAGCTCCGATGAATACTATTCGATCAGTCTACTTTTTAACCACTTTTTCAGGTAACTGGAGAGATGTATTTCGTTAATAACACGAGTTCTGTTTGCTTCCGAAGCGTAGTGTTCCCCGACGCTATCATTTACAACACGAGTTCTTTGTCTTGTTGGTTTTTCATCGAGCAAAGTAAATGTTGTTCAAAATTTATCAGTAATTCGAGACAAATAAGTTGCTTTGGTGGATGTGTACTATAAAGTTCACGAAGTGTTCTATATGTTTGGCGAACAGAACACTGATTTTGGAAATAAATTTTCACAATTTGTAAAAGTTGTTGCGGAATCAGTATTTCCATGATGACTTGCTGCAGCTTACTGAACTGAAATCTCAAAACAAAATGTTATCTAGCAACTATCACGGATTATTATAGAGAAATTTTATACTTTAATATATAGCTAATTGCACGTTTCGCGACACAAGATTTAGAAGTCGAGTGAAAGATATATAGCGGCAATCAATTGTTATCGCGATCGGACAAAAGACTTCCGACCCGAACAGTAGACTCGCTTACTAGTACGGACTGCGATTTTGGCCACCGTGAACAAAAACGTTTAAACCGGTCATAAAATTGCCACAACAGTATATAATAAACTGTTCCAATTAGCATGTCCAATTCCGGCTATTGATATCGGAGTAAGAAATCCTCGGGAAACGGTATATTCGTAAATTCTTGCCAACCTGTAAACAAATTTCTACCATTTTTGTGCGTCAGCTTAATGAGCACGATTGTACGTCCATTCAGTAGACGGAAAATTTATGACCAAAACTTGTCGGGAAACGGAAAATTATTGGGTAAATGAGCCAATTGCACGTCGAGATGCTGAGGGGATCGGAGAAATGCGCAGGTAGGCAAGGTATTAGGCTTGCGATTTGTGAAAGACTGGTTAGCGACACTCTCCAATATTTGCCGCCTGTATTTCATACCGGAGAGAGCGTTAACAGACAATGCATGGTTGAATGGTCGGATGTTTAAGGGTTTTTCCCAGCTGCAATTGTACGTTCGTGAGGGTGGCCATCGGCCGGTTCGAAAATTGTGATGCCTGGACGAGACATGATGGCGCTCTGTCCGGCGCAAGAACAATAATCCCGAAGAAAAGGGTCTCCATATAGTGTCATGAATCCATAATCGAAGCATCGTGCGCCTGCGTGGGCACCCAGGTATAGAAAATTCTTCCCGGGGTTTGTTCACAGAGCTGGCCACGTAGTCGACACTTGCCATAACGAACCGCTTCTCGACGATTTGCAATACCGCACGTTGCTGTTAGACCCATGGACCATTGTTTTAAGGAACCAGTGACGAGGGTGGTCGTAAAAAGCATCTGTTCGATCAATCGTGGACATTTTATACCTCCGTTAGATTTAAAGGATCGCAGTTTTAACAGCATACCACCGATTCTTTATTACTTAGTATACGCACTGCCGAAGCAAGTACGATTCTTTGTTACTTCGTTCGCAGTGTTGCGAAGAAAATAACGTATCGCTTTTTGTCCTTGGTAAGCCATTACTTAACTGGCCGTAGAGCTATCAGAGGAATTATCGCGAAATGTCGCCTCGATTTGCAAGATACGTGTGCACAAGTACACGTAGTACGTGGATCGGGACATGTGCGATGGCCGTGCAACTCGTTGCACGAGAGTTCACTATCTCTCACTCAATTTGAGCCTCATCCGCCGTAAGCGGATCGACCAGGCTGGCCTTTTAACGTCGGATAGTCTCGCCTCTCCTGGCTGTAGAGCATAGACGCCTATAACAAACATTATCCGCCATAATGCCCTCGTGTAAACATACCTAGCAACGCGCGTCGTCCTTCTCTCCTCTCCGCGTTCCGTTTTTTTCAAACCAATTCGTTTCCCTGCCTCTCTCTCTCTCTCTCTCTCTCGCTCTCTTTCTATCTTCTCTCCCTCTGCGGCGTGGTCCATCGACCGGATAAAAACTCGAAAGTTTATTTAGCTGTTTAACGTCTACCGGCGAGTTAAGTTTTTCGGATAAGCCACCTTTTTAGCGTGGCGCCCACTTCCCTGTGTTCTCTTCCGGTTTAGCACGCGACTGTAATTCGGTACGCGTAACCCGTACCCTACTCTGACAGTAGCTTTTGTTATATTTAACGATACCAAACATATATCGAAGATTCACGAATTGAAAAGTCCTTTGGTTATGCTAAGGTTTTGTACAGGTGAAATCACGGTTGGAAAATGCATAACAGTTGCGAGTACTTCGAGCCCTCGGCCCGAAACTTCCCTGGTTATGGAGACGGCATCTATGGATGGCCATTGGTACGACTATCCCCACCTCTCACGGGCCCACTCTAAAATCCCCACCCCCGTTTATTGAAGGGACCAAGGTAGGGCCCGGAACCTATTTGGGGATGTGATGCTGGGGGTAGAACTCAGTTTGACCAAATCCTTCAACGAAACATTCGGCAGTACTATCATCAACCAGACGTTTGTCCCAACGTGTTGATCCCGCGCTGTTATTTCGGACTTAAACCTTTGCAATCGTATCCAGTGTGTACGTAGCTGTCATTCCGCTCGTACTTAATTTAATTCTTTTCTACTTTTAAACTTTTTTATCCTTCTTTTTAAACTTTTTAAAATAATAATAGCTTTCAATTCTATATAAAAGTAAACAAAAATAAATAATTTTGGTAACACGAAATGATCTGCAAGTCTCTAAATTTCAAGTTATAATACAACTTCGGTAACAAATTGATTGTTGTGCGTGTTTATACTCTTTGGATTTACGCGTCGTTTCGGATATCTCGAAAGGCTTCAAAATGGTGGGGTAAGTAACTCAATTGGTTCAGCGTTGATCTTCCGGTTCGGTGTCCTTTGAAAAAAGTAAACTGACCGGTGAGAAAGTATTTTTTAGGTGAAATTTGACTTAGGGTTTACATTTCTTTTTCTTTTTCAGTGTACTTTACAATGGACGTTGTTGAGAAAAGGTTGTGCGTTAAGGCAAACAGAATCCATACCGTGATCCCTGTACCATCAACCGTCTGAAACATCAGCAAATTTAGAATGACATATAAGAAACCCCCCTAATTTTGGCTCGTCCAGTTGGATATCAGAAAGTGGTCAGCGATCATTTCGCAGCAATAAGTTAGCAATAACTTACACTTTCAGAATTGGCGTTCTGATTAAAATCGCAACTTCGGTGGCGCATATCTCTTTAACAAACGAATTCCTAGATTCAAGATTTCTATCTTTGGACTCTCCGTGACGAATTTCATTAGAATGCGCGTTGGAAAGTCGAAAAATTGAAATCTCGAAGGAGAAGTTTAGCCAATTTTCGTAGTAAAAGTAAGGTTTTCAAGAAAAATGGCAGTAGGTCGAGAAAAATAGTAGTTCACAACAATAACGGCGACGCCTTTTGCGTGGACGTCCATTGTGACAGTTTCCCGGCCCAAAAAGAATGCTAATTTTCTCGTTGTGCCCACGAAAGGCGTCACCGTTCGTGTCTCACGTTCTTGCGTCTTGCACTTTGAGTTTCCTGAATCAGGCAGGAAATATATTCCGTCGGAGAGACCTTATTGTCACGAAAACGAAACATTCGGAAACGTTTGCCGTGACAAAGAACCGTCTAAGGCCGAGCGAACAGGTGATCATATGAATTGTTTTGATTATGCACGCAGGTGGAGAAGTACGGGGGCTACGATTGCGCCCACAACGGAAACGTGCCAGTAGAGGAAGTACTCGAAGTGTCAGATGTATCTGAAGTTGCGGGAGTACCATTAGGAGTACCAGGATTGCCTGGATTGCCTGGAATACCGGGAGTTCCAGGAATATCGAGAGCATCGAGAGTATCGGAAGTTCCCGGAGTATTGGGAGTACCGACGGTATTGGGAGTATCGGAGGTACGGGGACTGCCACAAGTACCGGGGTTACCGGCATCAAACCTGTTCGAGACCAATCATCGACAGGAGCATAGCTGGTGGCCATCGGGGGGTGGCCGAAATCAGGAGAGAAAGAAACGTGAAAAGAAAACAGCAGTGGCGGGTGAGCTGGCTTGCCTCGCTGGTTACATGGCGGGGTATTTGAAGGCGGCGGGTGCATCCTGTGCTCCGAACGGTAGTCCTCAGTACCACCCTCACGGTCATCCGGCAATACCAGTTGGGACTCATCCGCATCCGCACGCACATCCGCATCCAGGTCCACCTCACCCTGGATTGCATCCATCGTTCGCTCTTGCTACACACGGTCATCCACACCCTCACCCGCTCGAACACGGACTAGCTGCCTTTCCGCAAGGTACGTCTTTTATCCTCGGTTATAGCATACCCTATTTGAATTCGTTCGTTTAACCCTTTGACTGCGGAACACTTCGAAATCATGCGACCACTCCGGACAGTGTATCAGTGTATCAGTGAATCAGTGTATCGTACCTTGTATGACAAGCCGATCTTCAGCTGGACATTTGACGCTTCGTGGTACTATATCGGAATAAATTTTTAACTGTTACTAACTAGTTGAACTAAACTACATAACTTGATTAATAACTAGTCCGCGGATTTTTGTGGAAAATCGAAATTGCCTTCAGTGATCACAATGCAGTTTTTTCTTTCGTTTAACAACTTTTATAAGTTACATTGAGTTACATTTGTATGATGTTTGGAACCTCTATTTTCGCTATGCGTCGTTCACTTTTCTGTAACATCGTCGCCTAAATTCTACACACACGAGCGCGTATATAAAGCAACAGGCCAAAGAGGCGATCACGGGGAATGATGAGTGCCAAGAGGCGTAGCTCTCGCGATTCTTCTGTTCCGTGCTGGTGAATTCCGTGCCCTGATATAGAAATGGTTTGTATAGTGTACAGGGAAGTTAGCATCTTAGTTCTGTGTCTAAGCTAAATCGAAATGGAACATTTTCATATTGGCAGTGTAAAACAAAAGCTGATAATTCTTCGCGTGTATGCGACCGTAACAGTCAAAGGGTTAAACGTTCTACGAATCGCGCGAAAAACTACGTGGGTTGCTGTGGATAATGCGTGCGAGATGTGTTGCACTTTCGTGCAAGTACGCGTATCGCTGGAGTATCGTGAGGTGGCGGTAGCTGTTCACTCCGCGGATATTCTTCCAACAACCTAAACTATTTCCTTTCTCCGTCAACCAAAGTCTCCTCGTTCCTATCTTTTCCAACAAGAAGCCTGAACTTGTCAGGCTCGCAATCACATTTTCTAACTTTCGACGAGCCGAGGATCCCAACCTAACGAGATTGCGAAACTTCTGTCTCGTCAGATTAAAAATTAGTCACGATGTTTGCATCGTTTTGAACCGGCGCATCGCTTTAAATGGTCGGATGAATCGCGAGCTGTCCGTAACGCATGTTTCTTTGAAATTTAAGTGGATAGATTACGGACGAGGGATTAATAAGGCCGATGCGACGCTCGATTGATTTATTCACCGGCTGCGAACATTTCGCGTCGTTCGTCCCTGCAGCTTTCGAACTCATCGTTCCAGCGAATGACGAATGTTCCTTGCGATTCGCGAATCTCGTTCCGCGTAACCTACGTACGTTATCTCGCAGTAAAAGTATTTGCCCTGTCCGCCGTGGTAGCTATTATTGATTGTCATGCAAATCGATGCATCGACTGAAGCCATACGAGGCCGAAGCAAACTCGGGGCTTCTTAACTATAGCCGGCTTGTATCATTCTGTGGCGGACGTTCGAATGCATTTCTCTTGGACGGTACCTTTCAAGCAACGGCAGATTTTTCCACTTGAAAATTTCGAATACATTTCGATCGATCCAGGTCGAATAAGTCGCTCGTAAATTCTGGCCAGCGGCGGCGGACCTCTACCACCGAGGCACGGGGCGCATCGTACATTCCGATTTCCCTGGAAATCAAGATTTCGGTTCGACATTTTCGCTCGGCTTTCGAATTTCAACGCTATTCCCGCAGACGCACACGCGTATTCGAATCCGCAACCAGCGTTTCCTCGTTTGAAAAAATGCAACCGAGCCGCGACAAAGTAGCCCTCTGCCCGGCTTTCGAAACGTCAAACGTAAAATGTACTTGTTCGTTTGCAAGTCGGTAACGGATAATGGATTTCATCGTGTATTTTCCAAGATCCTTTTGCCCGGAGCTTTGCGCCGCTACCGCAATACGGCTTCGTGGAAAAAACGCGTTCGCGTTGTGCAACGGGAAAAGCATAGCGGACCGTTAACACGGGGGATATCAATCAAGTGACCGATACACTGTTAACAGTGCGTTCCTATTTTCTGTCGCGTCGAAATCGAACATTGGCCATCGTTTTTCAGCGAAATATCGGTCGAGATACGGGTCTCAATAGAGGAAGAAATCGCCGATTCGCCTGCTCGCTGACCGAATTGAATACTCCAATGGCTATACAGGCTGTTACAGTCTCTGTGGTCGCGATGTCGCGTCGGACTTGTGTTTGTTCTCAATTGTTTTTTCTTTTTTTATTCAACCGACTTTTTAACTCTTACGCTCTTAGGTAGTTTTGCGCATGTTTTCGTTTATTTCGCAATGGTGGAGAAAAGCATTAATTTGCATCGTGACTGACCTAATTCAATTTGCAAATGGATATAGAGGATGCTGCAAACTCCGAGGTCCCAATGTTGCATTAGAAGTTCATTTGTCCACTGTTGTTATTCTTAGTTTGGCGAGCCAACTTTATCACTGAAGTTATGCCTTTATAACGACATCCACTAGATTTCTATAATAGTTCTTTAATTGCAAACCTAAGTCTACTAATTTTTTCAAATTTCACTTCCTTGTCCGATGTAACAAAGGATTTTCCCGTTGCTGTCACCAAATGAATGATCAACTGGACATATTTTTCTCATCCATTTCGCAATAGAAAAGAAAACAATCAAATCGCATGGTAGCTGACCGAATTGAATTTCCGAATGGATATACAAGATTCGCCACAATCTATTGTCACAATGTCGTATTTTCTTCTTAGCTCGGCAACCTGTATCCATCTTTGAAGTTATGTCCTTGCGAGTGGATAGTATTTTCGCGTGCGGTCCCCTGCGTTTGCCAGAATTTCTTTGCCGATTGTCGAGCGCGGTCCTATTCGCGGTGGAGAGTTGCTCGTTAAAACCGGAAGCGCACCCTCTGTGCGTGGATCGTGTCCTCTGTGCCATCTTTCCCGCGGTGGTTTGAAAGAGGTCCGGAGAATCGGGGACGGAAAGGAGAGAGTCGACCTGAGTTCAGTCGAGTCAAGTCGAATCGAGTCGCGCCGCGTCGAGTCGAGTCGAGTTGAGTCGAGTCGAGTCGCGGCAAGAGGGCGGTCGGAGGGGGCTGGAATGCCCCAGCGAAGAAGAGCAGAGAGAACCATGAGAGTAAGCCGCTTATCAGGGTGGCAGCAGGCACTATAGGTCCAACCAACGCAGATAGGTGGGTTTCCATGGAAACACGGATCTGTCCGTTAGGTCCCTACGTACCCACGTCCAGCCGCCTATCCGTTGTAGGCGTATCCGCTACACGAAAAGCCGCGGAACGAGAGAGGAATCGAGAGTGTTTCTGCCTTGGCTCGCTTTCGCGTTCGCAGTCGCGAATACCGAGAATCGGAGAAGATCTAGTCACAGTAGAACCGTGCAACTATTTGACTGTTCGACAATGCCGATTGTATAACGCGGCCGAGAATACCGTATTGTCGCCGAAGGCTTCTGCTTCGCGTCTGCTTATTTACAACAATAATAATCGATAGCTTACGCGATACCTGACTTCTCCGCGTCAACTGTTCCGTTGACCGGAAACCACGTCGACTCGGAAGCCAATTTCTCGCGATCGAATCGTTCCAATTCGAGCGTTTCGGAAGATCGCAAGGGGCAGGCCATTTCATTGCTATCATAATTTCATAACGTCGTAACAGTATTTTATGGGGAGGCGGGGTATCGAATCGACGGTCGTCGCGTGTGTCGAAAGAGAAAGTTCGTGTCGGTGTCTCCTCGGTGGGTCCTCGTGTCCGTGATAGCGATTCGACGACGAGCCGTGCGCGCGTCTGTATTTATTTTATTATGCAATCGTACACGGGGGTCGCGCCTCGCCGGAAAGAAGAGACACGCCGCGGCCCGGGGCGGAACGGCGGAGGGTGCGAAAAAGAGGGGTGTCGAAACGTTGTTGTTAGCGCGCCGAGGTTTCTGCCCCGATGTTTCGGGGACAGTGTCGAAGCCACCGGGTACGTGGGAATCGCGTCACATGCCTCGCCCTTTTCTCATTCGACTACTGCTATTTGTTGTCGCAGAGAAATTGCCCGTCCACTTAACTTCCTCCGCCTCTCTGCGAAATCGTGCCGCCTAAACAGATCACACTCTCGCCTCTTCTTTTCGCATCGCGGGTTTCCCTCTTTCTCGATCGATGATTCCGCCGGTCGTACGAGCAATTTTCCTTACAGCTCGATTGCGATCTCGATCTCGATCTCGATCTCGATCGTTTCCGTCTCGACGGGACTATATTGCTCGGACGATGGAGTCGTCTCGATGGAATTGCAATCACTCGATTAAGCGTCAGGTTAAGGGCGGCACGTGGCCGAGCACGTGCACCCATCGTCGTTACGAAGTGGCCACAAAACGTCGCGTCGGGGCCGGTGAGGCGCACACGCGAAAATCCACTCGGGAGAAATCTTAGTTGGCATCGGAATACGAACGGCTTGCGGCGATCGACGCGTGTCACGAGTAAATTGAGTAGGTGGACGGTGTCGTTGTCGTTTCTCGAGCAGGGGTTCAAATACCGGTCCCGGACCTAATTGCAGGATAAACACTCGACTCTGAGTGAAATATCACGTACAACGATATCGATACTCCGTGTCTACGTTCTTCCATGTTTTCATTTCTTTCCTCTGGTCCTTCACGTCTCCGCGACCGACGGAGTAGGATTTCGTATCGACGAGAATTCGATCGTTTTCGGGGACGATTTTGAAACTCGAAAATAGGAAAGTAGGCGCGCGCGCGCGCGCGCCAGGTATGTAGGTGGAGAGCAGCTCGAAAGAAGGCCTATCAAAAAGGAAGCGAATGAAAAAGGCATCGGTTGGAAGTCGGTAACACGAAGCTTATCCTCTTATTCGCTTGTCCCGGATGTGTTGGTATTTCGTTACTTACTTATGCTCGTCTCTGCTAGATTACCGCGTAAGACCGACTAGGTTCGAAGGCCACACGCGTTTCTTTTGTCCGCACGGTCTCGGCACATCGTGTGGCCTTCTTGAGTGCAGGTGTATCATTCTCGAGTTTACCGATGCTCCGTCCCCATCCGACTTTAACTCGCTCGCCGCTTGCCTCGAATCGAATCGCATCGAATGGAATCGAATCGCTTTGTTCTGAGACGCGCGAATCTCCACGCGAGTCGCGCAAAGACAAACTTGGCGTCCCCGCGGTTATCTACTTTGCGCAGCGATTTCGCGGAGGTCAGACTGTAAACGCAAAGTCGCCCAAATGTTTTCGTAGCTGATGGCCTTTTAGAATTCCCTCTCCAGAAGGCAGCGGCACGTGCTATCATCCCACGGCCCACGGCCCACGGTCCCCCGAATAATCCAAACCCTCCGCCTACGTTCTGCGCCGCCTAGCAAAGTCCATTCGCGTTTTAGCTTTTAATTAATTTTCGATTCCCTTCCCGGCACCGTGTATTCACTTTCCCTGGATTCCTCGGCCGGTCGTTCGCTCCTTGTCGACGGCCGAACCGTCGAATTTCGCTACCGTCGCATCTCCCATTCTATGAATAACGAAGTAACCGCTTTCGTCTTCGCGAAACGAGTTTGTCGCTTCGCTTCACCGCTCCGCTTCACTCTGTTCCGCACCGCTTCGGCTTCGATTCCCCGTCGATTTCACGACATTCGAGCGCGACGCGTAATTTATGGTTCAATCTCCGCGACTTAACCAGTTTTGATGAATGGCGCGCCGCGGAGTAGCCAGTCGATTTATCGTGTAATTACACCGAGATCTTCCATTCGATTCCCCTCCCCTCCCCGACGGCGTTCGTTGTAATTGATATTAATTTGCATTTTCTAATTCGCCGAGCTTGCCGCGGTAGAATCGGAATTAGAATTCTCACGTTATCAGCGTTATTTATGACTCGATCGCTTGTTCGCGTTCGCACGGCGCGGCGTAACAAACGCTTAGAGCCTAATCGCGTTCTTCATACTCGCCGTATATCAACGCTGGAATAGTTTTAGATCTTGTCGCGGATAAGTAAGCGCCGGTCATATAATTCATTCCTTTGAACCGCAGAAATTCCACGACGAGTCTGACGCGGGACAAACGGCGATTACTCGACGTTAGCGCGATGCAATCAATTTAGCGTTTTTCATTATTTTCTGCAACGTCCCATTAGCGGAGACGAGGGAAGAGGCGCGATCGAGTTGCTTCGATTAGGACGAAAATCCCGGTATCAGTTTCCGTTTGCGTTTGCATTTGCCGACTCGCACGATTAGCGGACACTTGACCGGGCGGGAGAAATCACTGTGAAATTTGGTTAGCAGTCCATTGACTTCCACGGATTCCGTTCCGCTCGGCAGCTCGAGACACTAAACCCTGCGGAGCGCAGAGGGAACCGAAGAATCCAATAAACAGAAAACGAATTTGCTATTAGGGTCGCGTCTGATCTCGTTGCGGGCCGATGAGCCGAGGCAACCCTTATATCAACCCCCGGTTTCGTCTCGCGCCGACGATAATAAATCGAATCATACTTCAGGAAGCAGCGGGTGTTTGCCGACCCATTAGGGTTGCTTAGCTAGCCGTCGTTTGCCGGATCGACGCATCCGAATCGACGCATCTCGATCCCTCTTTCTCACCGCAAGTTTTTCGCTTTCGCCCGACGTGACGCGACGCGACGGTTTCCTCTTTTTCGTAATTTCGAAACGGCGACGTCGAGCCCCGAGCGATCTCTCGCCTAGAAACGAGGCAAACGAAGGGCTTCTCGTTGCGCCCACTCGGCGTTGCGAGGAAGCAGGCGGAAGACCATAATCGGAATTCTATTGTCTCGTTTCTGGATAAGGACCTCGCTTTCACAGGGGCCGATGTATAGCCGGCAAAGGCCGTTGTTAACGGTAGCGCCAACGCCCACTCGACAATCAAGCATCCTCCCGCTGCTGGCTCGTCTCTGCTCTCCGCTCTCTCCGCTCTCTCCACTCTCTTCGCGTCCTCTCTCTTCCCCCCCCTCTCTCTCTCTCTCACTCTCTCTCCTCCCGGTTCTCTTGGTAGCCTTATCCCGGTCGCCGTTGGATCCGCCATGGAGCCGACGCGACAGAACAGAAGATACGGATCATAGATTCAACGATCGCGGGCGTGTCGTGGCCATCGTTGCGACGGTAGCCAACCGGCATGGCATTTTACATTGTGCTCGGCGCAATCTGCTTCGAGCATCTACCTGGCTACCACGCTGATAGCCCACTCGACCAGTTCGTTAGGCAACGATCGCGCGCACCGTATGCATCATCGTCGGCGTCATCGTCATCATCCTTTGGCGCGGCCCGTTGCTGCGCATCGTTCTTGACTTTGGGGAACTGCTCGGAACACCCGGGGAAGAGATACGACCGATACGGAGATCCTCGTAGACCACTCCCCTTTCAAGACGCTTCCCACTGTTTCTCTCGCCTTCCTCTTTCTCCGCGAACGCGTACCTTACAATCGAATTAATCGTCCTCTTCGATATCTCTTTCCACCTCTATTTCTTCTGGTCCATCGAGCGAAGCGGGCCGATTGGTTCGTTCCTCGCGAGCAAGCCAGGCGACAATCGCAGCTCGACGATCGATCGACTTTTCACGTTGGAACGAGCCCGATGAAAGGAGGCGGAACGAGGCGCGTTCTCGCTTGCTCGTGTTCGCAAAACTCTCCGCGAGACTCGCGAGATAAACACGCGAAAAAAAGCGGCGGGGCAGGGCAGGGCAACGCAGCGCTCACGGTATTTACCTACGGCATCGAATTCTTAGAAGCGGTTCGTGAGGTCGGCCGCCGAGGTGGATCGCGGAGCGTCGCGACAACGAACGATCCTTTCGAGCCGAGGTATCCACCATTCCTTTCTCGACTTTACGATCCAGCTTCCAACCGCGAGACACTGGCGAGGCGCAGTTTTCCAGACTCCTCTTTTTATTGGCCGGAACGTTGTACGTTGGCGTGTTGGGTAGCATCGTTTCCAGAGGCAGCTGGGAACGAACCGCGACTTTGGTCCTCTGGATGGTCGTGTATTCCGGGGTGTACCCCACCTCCCCCGTCCCCCGCGCCGGCCCCCGCTCGCGTCCCCCTGTTCCACCGCGCGCTGGCTTGTCCCCCGTTCTCTCCTCCACCCGCCGCCCCTGTGACCCCCTCATAAGCGGATTACGTGGGTCCCGAAACGAGCCAAGCGAGGCTCGATGGCACGAGGAAGGTAGAGGAGGGTGGGCCAAAACGGGAGGTGGGGTGGCTGTTCAAAATTACGCTATCGCGACCTCGCAACGCTTACACCCTCCGCGCTCCCTGGTCCCCTTTTCTCTGCTTCGGTCTGCGGTGGTGACGCCTCGCGTTCCCTCGAATCGAACCGCTTCGGCTCGTCTTCGTTCTCTCGATCGAATCGAGTATCTTCGCCTCCCGTCTTTCGTCCCTCGTTTCTCATAACGCGGCCACTGTCCGCAGACTCGCAAACTTGGCTACCAACTCGTCACCACCGCTACACTAATCGATGAACCATTTTGTTTCAGGAATGAACCAGCGCAAGCAACGCCGTGAGCGGACGACCTTCACTAGGGCGCAGCTGGACGTCCTGGAGGGTCTGTTCGGCAAGACGAGATACCCGGACATCTTCATGCGGGAGGAGGTTGCGCTGAAGATCAACCTGCCCGAGTCGAGAGTTCAGGTATGTAAATTGATTTCCGCGGCGCTTCGGACGGAATCGATTCCGCGGGAAGGCAAGCCTGTGTAGGTTTAGTAGCACCGCGCGTCGGACACGCCGCGTAACAAGTCACGGGGAAAGAGATTGTTCCTCGCGCGACGATAACGAGTGGGAGAGAAAGAGGGACGGAGAGTGCTTCGTGCTTCGGCAAGCATAGACGAGATTTAAGGTATTTACACAGCGCGGTGTCGCGCCCCACGTCCCTCCGGTTCCGCCATTGTTCCGGCCGTGGCTCTACATTGATAGATGTGCCCAACGAGCCCGTTGACGCTTTTATTGCGGTCCACGTGACATCTTTATTTCGTGGCGGGGTGCCCTGACGTCTCAAAGTCACGATCGCGACGGGAATTTGCCTCTCGTACTGCCTCCGATACGTATTCTTCTGCCGTATCGCGAACACGCTTTTCCATTTTCGCCGACGATCGCGTATCCCGACCTTTTCCCCGACTCGCGAGCAATCAACGGCTCGGAACGCACGGCGGGTCGTTGAGATACCGTAGTTTGCTCGCCGCCTCATCGCATCGCATCGCAACGCATCGCGCTCAAGATAGAGCATAGGAAATTCCGGCCAATGCGGAGTTTCCACGCGAAGTTAAGCCTCTCGTGAATGGAGGCGAAACTGCAAAGGGTGTAACATACGTACGTCACGGCGGCACACGTGTGCGCGTTTCTGCATTGTAGAGGCGTACCCATGTGAACGAATAATATACGAAAGGGGGGTAGGTGGGCAGAGGGTAGGGAGACCGGTGGGCAAAGGAGGGTAAAGGAGGACGGCGATGCGTGGATTTAAAAGTTTACGTGAGAGAAGGAGAGGAGAGAGTAAAGAAGAGAGAGCGAGGGAGAAAGAGAAAGAGCAGAGCGTGTGCGTGGAGAGGTAGCGGGATACAGAAGCGGCGGATGTATAGAGCACAACATATAGTTGATTTGTTCCTGGATTATAGCCCTTCGCTCTATCTCGCTCGCGAGGTTCTATGCCTGTTCGCTTTTCTGCGAGAGAACGACACAGCTGCGCGCAATGTTTGCTACGTTCGAATGCGCCAGGTCGTTCGTCCGTCATTTACGATCGAGGAACGCGCCGGAACTTTATTTCGCCGGTGGTTAAAGATCGCAGGCTGGCCTTCCGCGGGAGAAGCTGTCGAGTCCCTCTCGAAGACAGATTTATTAGTATTAAATTCGTTTGAACGATACGCTCGGTGCTCGGCGAGTTTACGCGCATCCGGCTCCGCGAGGTAACCATCTTGGTCGTCCCATCGTCTTCATCGCGTCCGTCGCCTCGGCCGAGCGTTTATGTTTTCGAGTCGATAAACCCTCTCAGAGTAGTTTGTCTCTGCTGCTCTCGGGTCGTCGTCGCCCAAATGAACGCGCCAGCCTCATATTAATAGTACAAATAAGAAAACGTATTTGTCGTAACGATACGTCAAACGCAGCTGCTCCACCCCATGGAGCCACGGTGCCACGAAGGATGATAGGTCGGCTCTCCGCGTCGGACGGCAACCAGATGGTGATGCAATTTACACCTAGCCATCGATACACACGGGTAAAACTGGTTGTGGTCGCCCCGGGGGCTTCCGGGTGGTACCGCGGCCCGTTCAGTTGGTTTTTGGGGTGACTGCGAACTCGGCATCGCTTCGTGTGTTGTTCCGAAGGGGGTGTCGTGCAAACACGGAACGGTAATGGGTGTTCTCTTCCTCCGGTTCTTCTTCCCTCGCGATCTCTCCCTTCCGAAGACGAGATCGTTCCTTTTGCGGTTTACGCATGCAACGATTTCCCTCGCACCCCTGATCGACGTTCGTCGATCTCTTCGCGATACGGCCGCCCCCGATAAGGAACACTTTGATCGCGTCGAAAGGCTGTCTCCTGTCGCTTTTGCAAAGGGTTTTTCTTCGACTCGAACCCTTCGCGTCCTTTGGTCGCTCTCAATTCGACCAACTAACGCGGAATCCGCAGCGGCTGGAAATCCCGTGTCCGCTTGGACGATTCGCGCTCCTTGCAACAACTGTTACAATGCCGCCGATAATAACAACAATGACGACGGGACCCGCTTTTAAAGGCACAGGCATAGATTCATAGGATCGCACCCCTGGCCACATTGTGTGCTGGGATTACAGAGGGTGCGCGAGGGGGAGTGACAGGGGGCTTGGGAGCGCGAGCTTGCGAAGTATCGGGGCTTACTTTTGTCCTTCTTTCTCCCCTCGTCCGCGTCGAGAGGAGAGCAAGTCAACGAAGAGATTTTTCGATTTCGATTTCGATTTTTTCCTATGCGCGTTTTCCGTCGCGTTTTCCGTCGCGCTTTCTGACTTCGTCTCCGGTCCGCGTGCGATCGTATTCGTGGACACATATATCCCGCGGACGGTCTCGTCCTCGTTCTCGTAGGGCGAGTGAAAGGAACCCTAGGACGGGCTTCGACTCGCGCATGCCTGCCGACGAATACCGTGATCTCGAATCCCGGGGGACACGCCGTCACGTGAACCAGAAAGCCCCGGGTTTTTCGCCCCTCTTCCTCGGCTTCTTGTTATTGTTGCGATTTAATGAAATGTTACGGTCGTCCGCCCGCGATTACTTTCCCATTGCGCCGATTAACTCCCCACCGTTCCGATTCTGGTCCGCGTGACGGGACACCTTTTGCTCCCCCGGGCTATGGTTCCCGCGCGTATCCTCGGTTCGCCGATAACGTAAGAAGAGTAGCCGTTCGAATTGTGCCTTAACCGACACGTGTTTCTGTTCTCGTGTGCGCAGGTGTGGTTCAAAAACCGTCGGGCAAAGTGCAGGCAACAACATCAACAGCAGCAACAGCAGCAAACGCAACAGCAACAGGGCTCGCCGGCAAAGGGCTCGCCGCGGCCGATTCAAGCGCAAAATGCGGGGAACAACGGAGCTAACAAAATGACGAACTCGTCAGGGACGCACAGCAGACGCTCGTCCCCGGTGTCGCCGCCGCGCGGCCGAGAAGCACCGGGACCGCACTCGCCGCTCCTCGCGACGACTTCTACGTACCCACGTCTCGGATTGACACCAACCGGCGGCAGCGGCGGGAACAGCGCCCTGACAACTCCGTCTCCGCCTTTGACCCCCGGTTCTAGCCAGTTGCCACCGTCGTCGTATCCGCCTCCGATGAACCAGATTCATCACGGCGAGTACGGTTTCGCGTCATGGAGCGCAGCGTCGCCCGTCACGGTGAACCCGAACCAATGTTACGCAGGGCAGACTTACAACGCCTACCAGAACCCGTACACCAGTAGCGATTACTATCATCAGACCCAGATCGCGCACGTGCACCACACACCCCAAATGCCGCCCAACTACCATCACCCGCAGTATCAAAATAACCTGACGTTGGCATCGTCGATGTCACATCTCTCGCTCCACCAACAGAACCATGTCGTTACTAACAACATGCCAACCACAACCACAACCACCAATACCAATAGCAACACGAATACCAACGTCAACGCCAATCCGAACACCAACCCCAACACCAATCCGAATTCCAACCCCAACACCAACATGAACGGAGACTACATTCTGACTGACCCGAAGTATCAGTCGATGGTATAGCGGTCCAGCGGGTCCACCGGTATTCTGCATCGCGGCCAAGAGAGCCCAGTGATGGCCGGTTCTTATCAATGGCGAACACCTACGAACTCGTTCTACGCGACAGGTTGTCTCGAGATCAACTGCAGCATCGACTCTGATGACAATTGACGGGTAATCAATAGATCTTTGAGCTTATTTGAACGATCACCGGTTCGAAACGCGACCGCTGGCTAGTAATCGATAAGGGGGGATAGGCGCCGTGCACCCGAGTGTTAGATCAACGGCGGAATTCGAAGAACGCGCGCGATTGCTTCGCCGTCTTTCGCGACTTGGACACTTGGACGTGAAATGAAAAACGGAAAACAACCGCGATTCGATACTCATGTCGGTCATCTTTTTCATTTTCCTCAAAAGTCGCGACACTCTCTCCCGCGTTCACTGTGCCGCGAAAGTAATGGCAGACAGAAGAGTTCTCTGCTGCACAGTTCGCGAGGACGAGTTATCGTAATCATCGGGCGGTGACTCGGGTGTTACCAGGCCCTATTCACGGTATGCGAAAGCTCGAGACGGTTGCCGCGAGAATACGAGTTTCTAGGGTTCACGATTGATTCGCTGACGTTGTACTGCATGAATTTTTTTCCTTCGCGACGAGAGTTCGCGCGTAGATAGCATTTTTTTCGTATTCAATTTTTAGCAGTTCGGTTCGCTCTTTTAATCAATCGAACGTGTCGTTACCATCGTTTCTCTTCGAGGAAAAGGGAGAATACGTTTCCTCCAAGGATCGACGGAAACGTGAAATCTTGATCGCCTGTAGGAGTGTCTAATTGGACTAGTGCACAATCATGAACAACCGGGATACCGTCCGACGTCTCAATTTCCTTTGTTCGCCATCGATCGTGTCAACCGCGTATTTTATATTCTCGAATGGACAATTTTTTAAATTTTTCACGATAAACGCGATGGACAGAATGCGCGATTGTATGGATAATTTTTTCAACGCGTCGCTCGGCGGGGACCGCGAACGATTCTCTTGCCCGGCATAACCGAGGCTATTCGATGTTTTAACGAGAAACGACGAGTACTTGTCGTCACTGCCGCCGCTATTCTTACGAGGAGACGCCATGAAACGTTCCGATCGCCGGATCAGCTCGGAATTGGCGTATAAGCGGCATACACGGATTGACGAACATGTAAGAATTAAATGAACGCCCGTGTTATAAAAAAATTACATGTGGAGATGG
>CM052160.1:10668327-10697435 GCA_028455555.1 Augochlorella aurata | reverse complement strand
CCATCTCCACATGTAATTTTTTTATAACACGGGCGTTCATTTAATTCGCACTACTTGAATTTGGATTTGATTCGAAAAGATTCGAAGCAGTGTCGAGAAACTTGCTTCTGTGAATTTATCAAAAGAGATGTTCGGTGATCACACCGAGAGTTTTTGTATTCTTCTTACTATCATAATTATTATCTTTATTATTACCATTAATAATTGTATTGATACTCATTCATATCAAGCACGGCCAGTAGCCGGAAGTTAGTGTATATAGTTAAGGACAAAAAAATTATAAATTCGATTGCGAGAATGAGAAGGCGCGCGGGCATGTTTGTCAGTGGATTAACGTGGGAGAACGATCCAGAATACTGACCTCATCTTGGAACTGCGAAATTCTTGATAATGGGAGAATGCATTGTCGTTAATTCTTTATTCCGGGTGTTTTGGCCTCCCTCTTTGTATCGTGGATCCTTCTTCTCGTTTTTCCAGCATTGTGCTCGAGAGAGGACAGTTTAAAACATAAAAAAAAAACGAACGCGCCAAAAGACAAAGCATACAACAACATAAATGATGCATACTTAATCATGAATGTATATTTCGTGACTACAACCTCTACTGTATATTTAATATCATGTGGTTTACAGGATGTATGACTTAAAGATATCGGAAACATTAATGATAGCAAAATGACACGCATATATACAGCGAGGACCACGTATCTTTTAAAACGGAGTAGCTTTTTTAAAGCTTGTCTAAATGATATGATTTTTTTCATAATTACTAGAAGAACTATTTTAAAGTACAATGATCGAAGTAGCTTCTTTCTAATTTTTATATTATCCGAAATAAAATCGCTCGCATTTTTATTTCTATATCTGGTAATATAATGAAAATTAAAAAATGCGTTTGATATTTTTCCGTAATTGATACGCGTGTTGAAAATTTCATCTAAATCGGTCAGTCTCGACATAAGCTGTGAATAATTAAAGATCTGGTAATTTTTACATATTTCAGTGATTGTAGCGTGACTATGCGACAATCGGTTTCAGTGAAATCTTTGAACATGCGTATGAAAAAAGTATTTTAGTCATTGTACGGCAAAAAAAAAATAAATGGAATAAATAAATATGAAAGAAAAAAAGGTTAAAAACGTAAAGAAGAATGAAAGAAAAGGGAGAGTAAAAAGGAAAAGGAACAATGAAAGAGAAAAAGAAAGGGTAAAAAGAGAACAAGAGAAAACCAGTTTGGAAAAATTACACCGTTTTAGAAGTGGTATGGTAACTCGCTCCTCGCTGTATACATGTATATATGAAAAATAAACTGTAATGTCTATCGCGCGCAACGTAGCAAGTAAGAAGTTACTTTGTAATTAATAATAGGTGACAAATGTACATAAACTGTGTGTAACTTACACGATGCATGATTGTTTTATCATGTGAGAGGAAACATCCACCTAAATCAAAATAAAGCATCGCATATGATGAGCAAATCATGGTTTGTCGATTTATTCGCGGCACTGGATGCACGCGGTTTCGACGCATCGCGCGTCGCACCTCGCGCGGGAGTCAATGAATTTCCCCGACGGAATGCTAATTAACGTAAAATTTACGGGACGTGTTTGATCCGCGGCATTACCCGTGTCTTGTCCTTGTTTCGGCGGAGCAGCGGGCTTACACTTTGCGAGTCAGCCTCCTATTAATCACATTGATGGCTCGCAAGAATTTACCGGCGACTCGCGCCGCTTGGCGTCGGGTCGCGCACCGTGCCACGCCGCGGGCTGTAATCTTGCTAATGCACCTGAAAATTAATTAACATTAAAACGGTCCCGTGTCCCATTATTTGCGCGAGCCGGTGTATCGATCGCGAACCATTAAAAGCCATATTAATTACAGACTCGCGGTCACCATAATCGCGAGCGTAATTTGTGTATACGCTTCTCGCAATTTTCGCTCCCACTCTCTCGCTCGCCTCTCTCCTACTCCCTCGTACCTCTCCGATCCTCCGACGTTATCCTGTTTTCCGCAAAATTAAAAATACTATTTACCGCGAGAGCGAAATCGAGCGTGCACGCAATGCGTTGACGGTAACGTCTCATTCCCGTAAAAAGCTTGGACCTCCGTCGAAGGTTCTTTGTTTCCCGCAACGCTTATTAACCCTTGGGCGACGGACATGTTTCTGCGTTTATGACAGCCACGGTAAGATCGTGTATTATTAAAACCATTATGTTCAGACCGAAGTTGATCCTTTTATTAGTTGCAATATTAATAGATAATAATTACATACGACTGTCACAAAATTCGAATTCAGATGGAATGCTTGCAACTCTGCGTTCAAATGGACCCGGCGCCCGCCATCCGAGGATTAAAACTCGTCCTCCCGGGTGTAACCTCGAGTCCTACGAATCTTTGTCTTATTCGTTTCGTCGCGTTTCATCCGTTCTATCGCCGCAACGTAAAGCTAGTCTCTCGACGAGAGCGATCGACCGTAAGCTCGTCGGGCGGAGCGTAATTGGCACACTCAGAGAAAGCCAGATAGAGATCGACGAGTTTCGCTGCAGCGCCGTTCGTTATCGTAATGCGTTCTCTTTGACGTGAACGAGCAGAATTCTGCGAGCATAAACGGGGGAGCATAGCAAGATGGGTATCAGAGTTTAGAGGGCTTGTGTGGCCTAAAGTCCCGTTGCAGAATTGCGAGAGGGATAGACGGTCCATTAAAAGATCACACAGGTGCACGAGGAGACTCGTACGTGCGGTACTGGAGCAACTAGGACTATATTCGTCGATAATAGAGAGAAGGGTGGCGCGCGGCAGCGTATCTCTAAATGGCCTATACTTCGGGGACAAAGAATCCCAGGCTACCGAACGCTCCACCGGGCCAGCCTGTGCCCGGTTAATTGGACAGATCGGGTACCTGTCTACCGTTTGACAGCGTAATCCGGCGCTTCCCCCCGTCTCATCAAATTAACGGGCTATAATAAATCGGCCCGGTATATCTAAGCACTCTCAGGAACCCTTTGATGACCTTTTCGCATAACCAGACCGAGAATCCTTCACGATTATTTCTCCTATTAGAAGCCAGAGAGTAACCCGCGCCGGATTAACCAGCTCTCGCTCGAAACGTTCTTTCTCTCGAATAATCGCTCGTCGGTCGTTTCCAATGATATGTTTTCCCGTGTTCAACCGGTTCGAAGAGGTTCCAACGTTCCGCGACGTTCGACAGGTGAAGGAAGAAGGAAAGAGACGTCATCGGAAGAGGTGAGGTACGTTCGAAGTTTGTTTTCGAAACTCGACGGTCAGCCTCGATCCCCGTCGAGACATCCCGGTGACATTTTCGACGGATTTGCAAGTGTCGGCCGCTCGCTTTCAGCTTGGCGAAGACAATGATGGCCTTGAACTTGGCCGAGTGCTGCGGCGAAGAGTTAAAATCGGCTTGCGTTTAGCCGGATCCCATTATAACAACTCGGAGCCGGCCGTAAGCTTCATGGCTTGGTTCTGCTCACTGTGTCACCGGGCTAAGCCCCGACTTACCTACCTATCCTTGCAAACCGCTCTCTTACCCCTTTTCCTACAATCTCCTTCCTGGGCTGTCTATGCCGATTTAACATCGGCATTATGGCCCCTTGCCATGCCTACCAAAATTTACTCGGCAATGGCAATACTACCTGAAAGACTTTCTTCCTTCCGGACAGCGCGCCAAGGCGCCCGTATACGATTGTCGTAAGATCCGGAGGTCGGCTGGAAAACCCAAGGACAGAATACCCCTCGATTATCGACAAAACCGCATTGTTTTTGCGAGATTGATTTACAAGCACCCTTGTCATGCCGGATCACCGTCTTTCACAGTTTGCCACAACTCCGTTATATTTGGCCAATTGTTTCCTCGCCTCGCATCGAGCTCCGACCTGCATTTAATCCCCGCCTAATTTTCCCGCAAATTAACCACACTTATCTTCTTGTTCCGTTAGAGTGTCTCAAAAGTCATGCACTCGGGTTCACAGTGGATTTATGGTCACTCGTTTTCTGCACAGCTGGATTCGCATATTTCAATCGTTCGTGGACAGCGTCGACAACAACTGGCAAGAGTAAACCGTATAAATAATGCACCGATGGGAATCGGTTTAATAATTCAGCAGGAATTTATTCATTAATTCGGGTATGTCGCGCTGCGGCGAACGTTACACAAGTTTGACACCGTAGCGCCATCGTATTTTCCGCGAAAAATGTTTCGCCGTTATCGCGATCCGCTGCGAGGAGATAATTCTCTCCGGGCAGAACGTACAAACGCCGCGGCGCACAGCGCGGCCACGTGGGACGAAAATATAAAGTTCAAATATTCTCGTATAGCATTATCAGACCTCGTTCAATTATTATATGCTTCTCTATACGTACATGTTATATTGTAAGTAAGAGAATGCCAATCACTTTTTAGGCGAAGCTCAATTATTTTCAACTTCGAGTTAACATATCTCGGAAACGGTACCAAAAATATTCTGAAATTGAGGTAGCTTTATAATTTGTTGATTGTTATGTTATAGGAACACGAAAAGTTTTTGCGCTCCGGATTGCAACAAACAGTTTTATACGACTTTCTCTGCTGCACGTAAATCGCGTACGAAATACTCTTATTTCATTAAAGACACTGTTATTACATATACCGTTTTATCTTTTTTACAGAAAATTAGATTAGCAGTAGACGTTCTTTCATTACATTATTTTTATAATTATTTCTCGAAGACCAATTACACATCCGCGAACCATCCTATCCACATCTCCTGCATCGTTATTGGATAAATGTACAAATATCCACTCCTTTTGTGTATTTTTACTGAAATGACAGTATTTTGTAAACTTTTTTCCTTAAATGGAATTCTATATTTTTTACATAAAAACAGCGAATTCTAGGTAAAAAGGTATTGACTCTTATGAGCCCTAAACCTAACAGCTAAACGTGTAATTTTGCATTATTTTTTGAACATTTTCTTCGCATAATATCAAGTTAGAAATTCAAGCTTATCACGGATTTTGCAGGTGTCTCCCACATTCTGATATAAAAAATATAGTATTTAATTTAAGAAAAGAAAATTGAATATTTTGAAAATTGCAGGAGGTGCACAAGTTGCGTGGACCACCCAGTATAACATGTATATACAGATACACATACACGTATACATAAGCACGAAATAATTGGACAAGATCAGACAACGTCATACGAGAATATTTGGAGTTTATATTTTTGTCCCGCGAGGTCCTGTTTTGCCGCACCGTGCGGTTCGTCGCGGCTGGACGCGATCGATCTCCTCGAGCGTTGTATCTCGCGGGACCACGGCTATCCCGGCTGAGATCGATTAATTATTTCGTCGACAGAGAATTAATTGTATGCGGATCAGAAATGAAGAGTAGAAGAATCGATTCGCGAAAGAGGATGAAACCGGCCGCGGTCGGATGAAATTTTCACGCAATCTCGGAGCCCCGTAAAGTCCTGGAAGAAATTCTTTCCCGATTGGCAATATCTCTAACGAGAGAACGAGGAGGAGGGACGCTCGGAGAGAGAAGAATAGAAGCGGGGAAGAGAAATCGGGGGAGGGGGTCGGCGGGATCAAAGAGGCCAGTCCCGGCGCCGTAACTAGATTTCCCGTTCCCACTTTGAGGATTGCTTAATGCTCTATAAGCGGCCGTTTTAAACCCGATGAAATCGAATCAGCCAACGAATCGCGATCGCGCCACGATGCAAATTCGATTGAAGAACACGCCGAGTCGCGCCGCTTCATACCGCGGAGATCCGAAGCGCATCGGAACGTTCTCGATCTCGACTTTTTCGCTTTGATCTTTTTCCGCAAGCGCGAATAGCGCGCGCCGAATTCTCTCCGCCTCGTTTCGGCGCGTGTCTGTATGCGTCATGCTTCGTAACCGATACATCCGCGTGCAATTAACATTGGAGTCAACGCCATCGGGGTCCTGGATCTTCGGGAGAGCAGATCGGTTCGATCGTGGACGCGCACGATCGCGGAGTTTTTTGGAGGCGCGGATCGCACGGTCCAATTACCGCTCGGCCAGGGCGAGGGATCAGAAGCTCCGGCAGGAAGTCAAGGGGCGCGAATGCATTGTTAAGCTCCCTCTGTCCAAACATTCGGTTTGCTCACAAGTAAGCAGCACACCTATTTCCCCTTCCATCGTTAGTTCATTCTTTCGTTCTCGCTCTTTTCTCGTTCCCTTTCTCTCCCCGGCCGGCCGTGCCACCCTCGGCCTTTCCGTAGTCTACCGGAGAAGCATCCGCAGGTAATCCTAAAAAATGGACCGTCGGCTTCCGCCGTTATGGGGTTGAGCGCGCGGGGATATTTCTTCTTTGGCCTTTCACGCGCACTCCGACATTCGAGCCTGAACTCGTGCCCAAGCGTTCCCGGCGGATCCGCGACGCAAGCGTTTTGGGGCGAACGCGCGATCGCGACCGACGTGCGATAATAGCCGCACTGACGAGAACGCGAACCGACGGGGATAACGCACTAACTGCTAATAAATTGGGCGCCGTGAATCGCACCGCTCGTCACCGTCAACCGTCTCCCAGGTGCAACAGCCTCCTCCTGGCCTTTCTCCCGCTTCGGACGCGGACTACGGAGACATTTTTCAGGGATCGCCTTCGCTCGCGCGTCGTATTAACCGGCACACGAGATAAATAGAAATTGCCTCGCGGCTCTCTCCCTCTTTCTCTATTTCCCCGGTTTTTACGGCAGGAAAGTCGAGACGAGTCCGCGACGGATACTTCGCCCTCCGCAGCCGTCGACCGACCGAGGCTCTCCCATTTTAAGGAACCCGGGGGCCGGCAGTATACCACGCGGGGAAAAAACCGAGTACATATAACTTGGATCATGCGGAAGGCGAGCGTACGCGGAGGACGTAGTAGCAAGAAAGAGGAAGGAACCGGCGAAGGAAAGGGACGGAAAAGAGGGAAAGATCAAAGACGAGCGAGGAGAGAGCAGGATGCCGAGTGCCGCAGAAGAGGGGCTCGAGAAGATAGAGAAAGACAGAGGAGAACTCCTCTCGGCAAAGGATCTCCCGAGCGGGAGAAGAGAGAGCCGAGAGAGGGTCCTATAAATAATTAGCGAGGAGTCGCTCTCCGCTCGGCGGGCGTAAGCCGCTTACAACCCCCGTGCACCCTGCCCTCCCTGTGCGGCCTGCGTCCTCCAACCCCTCGCCCTCCTAGCATCTACCTTCCCTCGGTTCTCCAGCCCCCGATTGCTGCCCCCTCGCGACCACCGTTATCACCCTCCTCCTTCTCTCCTCTCTATCTCTCTCTCTCCCTCTCTCCCTCTTCCTCTCCCTCTGCCTCTCCCTCAGTTTCTCTCCGCAACGGAGGAGATTCCGGGCAGCTTTCGTTCGCCCTTCGAACCTGCAACCCTTCGTCAAGGGCCACGCGTCTCGAGAGATAGCAAGCGCGCCGCGCTCTTTCGAATCTGGATCCTCGAGCAGCGTCGACTGCGTGCCGATCCCGCCGACTCGCGGGAAGATCGAGTCGCGGTGATCGATAACAACGGAGCCGAGTTTGGCCAGCGTTCGTGCACGGAGATCGTTCCCGCGCGAACGGATCATTTGCCGGATCAGGGCCGACGTAAACCCGCGCTCCCGAAAGCGATTAAATGGCCTCGTGCACGGATGACAACCTTTTCCGATCTATCATCTTCGACCGCATCGGTCGATGATTCGTAGAGCGTTTGTGCAGTCCTGCAGAGAGAATGGGGTAGTCGGACGTGTGCGCGAATCGGCCGAAAGGGAGACGCCGGGGATGGGTTGGTCGGTCGGTGCTACAACGGATCGGCTTAACATCCGAGGCGCCGATGTTGACTAACTGGGCTAACAACGTCGCGGCGTTTGCCACCGGAACGTTTGCTAGGCGGCACGTGGCCGCCTAGTCGATTAGCCGAGCTTAAGTTTATTCCCGCCTCGTTTGTTGCTCCTTTCAGCGTTTCACTCGACCGTACGATTCTTGCTTTCCGTCCGCATCGAATTAACTTCTCGCTGAGTAATCGGCGCCCGATAATTGCCGACAGGTATGGCGATAAGACGTATATATGGTTCCGCTCTCTTCCCAATCGGCGCGCGGCCGATCGTTCGAACGAGAAAACGCGAAAGCGCGAAACGAATGTGGGATGACAGGAGCGAAGCGTCGCGACGCGTGCACGCGCTGGCTTGCGCGTACGCGTAGAACCTTACGCACAAAGTGAATCTCGGATTACCGGTCTCTGGGGTTCGTGGAAACCCTACACCACCGGTCGGTGGTAAAAACAGAGAAGTACCACAGTCCAGGGGGAGTTGGGCGATGCGGGAGCAAAGAGGAGAAGAATAGCGGGAGAAAGGGAGAGAGCGGGACCGCGGCCACTCGATGGAAGTATGGTAGCTGCGAGTCGTATGCTAGCCCGACGCGCGTCTCACGGCTGCACTATATTAATGGACCCCTAATAGCCTATTTGTGATCGCTAATAGCCGCCGTCCGTGCTTCCCTCCTCGACATCGTTTTCCCTATACCATGCTCGGCTCCCTAGGGAAATCTGGACGGTCTGGCAGCCTGCAAAATGGAATACCGCTCAGCTCTGCACAGCCACCGACGAATCGGTCTTCCGTTGCTCCTTTTCGCCAGCGCAGCGCCCGCTTAAACAATACGCTCGTTCGAAATCGAGCTCGCTTCTCCGCGTGCACTTTTGAACTCCTCTCGGCGGTGTATCTCTCGGGCTCGCAGCTCTCGCCGAGTCTGAAACTCGGGCCGAGCACAGAAAGGAACAGGAAGTGGGGGCGGACGAGTCAGAGCCATAGGGCAGGAGCTTTGTAAAAAGGAAATGTCTTGCGCCCGACGGAATTCCACGGACAATGCGAGGGAGGAAGAAGCGGTGGACGACGGAGAAGAAGTCGGCGGCGATGGAGCAGGTAGCCGCCGATGAACGACCGGCACAATCGCCTCTATGGACCGGGAACGACAGAAGCGATCAAAAACTCGTTAGTCCCGCTCCGACTCGAAGGATAATCAATGTGGGAACACCCATTTTTGTCAGGTCCGCGCGGCATCTTCCTGGATCCGGTGTTACGCGATTTACGGTTTCCGTGTGAACCGGAACCAGACGTATTCAAACCGCCTAATCGGATCTTCGTCGTGGAGGACCTTCTTCCTTTCCTTTTGCAGCTCTTCCTCCGCGAAGAATCGCGACGTCGGACGACGCGACGCGCGTTACTGAGGTAAACGCAGCGTCGGTATCGGTATCGTTATTGTTCTTTCGATCGGTATCGGTCGAAGCACCGACATTTTCAGGGAGAATCGAATTCGTGGTAGGCCGAGGACAGCGACGGTGACGCAGATGACCACGGGGAATCAATTTCCTATTGGACGATCGGTATCTCGATTCCCGCGAGTATTACGCGGCAGAATTACGTGAATGGACCGAGGGATTCGGGTCTCCGCGGGGGTTCGGCTCTCGAGTCCGGCCATTGTTTGGCACACCGGAGAAATCGAATTATAAGCGAGCGTCGATCAACAAGTACCGCGCGCGCGAACTGCAGGTAATCGCGATTCCAGTGAAATTTCTCAGGATGACATCTCCCCGAATCTGCCAATCGTTGTCGTCGATCAGCGTCTAGAATCTGTGCCGTGCGTTCGCGCCGCATCGATCGTGCCGCAGTTTTTCCGTGTTGGAACGATATCCATAGACACCTGCGTGACAAAACGCGACGTGACTGTCGGTCGGTTCCCGTGGGGGACAACGAGATGACCGGCAGAAGCGACTCGTCGAAGAATAGCCGAATCGACCTCACCGAGAGATAGGGAGAGAGAGAAAGAGAGAGAGAGAGAGAGAGAGAGAGAGAGAGAGAGAGAGCGATATCCATTCGAGGACTCTGGATCCACCTGAACAGAACTTTTCCGTCGGGTCGCGGCGATTCTATCTGCGCTGCTGCGCGATCAATCATTATCAATGGCGTTCGATGGCAGCGTAGGCAGTGGGATTTGTTGGCGGAGTGGGCGCTGCCAGAGGATTCCCCGAGCGTTATAATGCGCGTAATAGAGTACCCCGTGTAGTTCGGCACAGTCGATCGAATTTACATTACGACGGATGATTCTGTGAATCGAACGGTAGTCCGACGACGGAAGCAATACCGGCGAGAGATCTCCGATAAAAGATCATCGGGACCGGGACCGGGTCGCGGTGATTCATCGCGGGATTAAGAAAGAGGAGCCGTCGAAGGGATCCAATTAATATCGCAGCCTTTCGCTCCGTCCGGAACCAGACCGAGGAAACTATCATTTCTACCCACCCCCGCGTTACATACCTCCGTATGTATTCGAATGTTCACGTACATTGGGATACGGTGCGCGAGACGAAAGCCTGTCGTCGCGGACGCAGTCGATCTAGAAAAGATCGGCGTTTCGAGGTTCGCGGAGAATAGTAATGCTCTGTAACCCCGAGACGTGTGTGACCTCGGCTGACTCGGTCGCCGAGCCGGGTAATTCATTGACTTAGTAACTCAGTGACTTTCACCGGTGATTTACACGAAAGCTTCATAAGCGGCTTGCCTCAGTTTCAAATTCCGCTCTCTCCCTTTCTCCCTCTGTGTCTGTTCCTTCCTCTCCCTCTGCCCCTCGCGTTCTCCTCGGCAATGAGCTCTGCCCTATGAGGCCACGAGATAGAAAGGGAGGGCGCCCGTAGGCACCTACATAGCCAGCGTTCGAACCGGCGGAACGAGAAGAAAACTGAAAGGAGACGAGACAGGATCGAGAGAGCTAGAGAGAGAGAGAGAGAGAGAGAGAGAGAGACCGGAAAGGTGAAACAGAGATGCTAGCAGGGAGAAAGGGGAGGGAGGCTGCGAATCGATGAAAGAACCAAGGGAAATCGGAACGGAGGGAAAGGCGTAGAGAGACAAAGAGAGATAAGAGGCCAAGGGGGAGACCAGGAGAACGTAGCAAAGGTTATTTGCACCGAGTTGTCTTTTTTTCAGCGCTTTTTGTTCGAACGGTTTGTCGAACGGCTCAGCCGGCTGATCTTCGGGATGATGAGCATGAACTACATTCTATATAAAACCCCGGAGTATTTTAAGCCCTGTTCGAATGCGCTTTCGCGGTGTGCCACGGGACGCCGAGCATCGATCGTTTAACGAGACAGTTGCCCTTAAGCGACTCTGTGTATCCAGAGACGATCGCTGCACCCCGAAATCCAATGTTATCGTTGTCTTTGAATCGTCGCGCGTTCGTCGACCGATCGATTGTTTTTTCCAAGCGCCTCGTTCGGACGACGGAAAACCGGGCTCGGGAAGTCGACTCGCGCGGCAACCTTTCCTTTTCGAGCGGCTGCGTTTTTAACGCGGTCAAGAACCAGATACCACGGGCAATCCTCACTTGTTATAGTTTGTTTCGGTCGACGACGCGTGTAATCATCTTTAAGCGGCACGTTACGCTAATTAAGATCGGCGCACCGGCCGCGAGAGATAACGAAGGCGCGCGAACGTTCGCTCTCGTTCCCGTCACGGAGCAGGCAGGCGTTAAGTGCGCTGCGAAAATGCCAGATAACGCTGTTCCGATATTGTTTTTTCACGAGCCGTCGCCGTTGTCGCATTACCGTGAAAACTTTGAGCTCCCCGTTAAAAATGATCTTTTCGCGAGCGAATCGAACAGAAACAAGTAGTATAGTTCGCCCATTTTCCTATCTTCTCGGCTTAGCTAGATATCGCGCGGAGGGATCGTACGCGCGGATATTACACGTACAGGATGTACCGTATAATAGGATGCTAGAGATCGTACAATCTACCAATTAATTAATTAATTACTCGGGGAGAAGCGAGATCGATGCTTTTGATTTTAACGTGGTGGAATACTCGAGTTCGAAGCTCGGCCAACAAATGGTCGGCCGTTCGTGGAGCACAGAAATTCGTTTTCTAGAAGCCTAGTTTTTTCACATCGTTGACGGCTCTGGCAGACACGTTTGACATCTGCCGCCACCGTTGACAGGTAAAGACGAGCAAGTTTGGTGGCCGAAACGGTCGCGTGTCGAGGACTCGCGCGACAAGTCAATCGGTCAATGAGGAAAATTGGCTAAGAGTACGTGAATGGGCCGGTGTGAATAAAGTGGTTGCATGTTAGTATAGGTTTATGGAAGCAAGCCGGTTTTAGCTACGCTAATAGCATAGTAATGCTGGCTGATCTTTTCGAAATCCCGTAAGAGCATTAACCGCTCGCACGTGAGCAAGTTAAATTGCTATGTTGTGGGTATACGCCGGCCTATGTAGCTATCACCTGGCTACAGAGCGTAACGAAAGGAGGAGTGTATCACAGCCGAAGATCGATGTTTCGCAAAGGGGGTGGGAGAAAAAAAACGGTAACCCGCCGAACGGGTGCCTTCTTCGGGCGTAACGGGATTAATCGAGAACGTTTCAACGGATCGAACGATGACGAGAGCCTCGACGAGCATCGTTACTCGCTTCGTTTCAGCGTCGATTGCTAGCGAATTGCGTCCATCCTTTCTTTTGTTCCCGAATTCGAGTTTTGCGCTTCCAAATCAACTGAAAAAGTATCGTTTGCAACATCAGAGCGACTAAAGCGACTCTCCGAACAGCGTCCATTTTCGCGAGGATTCGTTCTCGAGAGAACAACCACCCGAATAGACCGATAGGGAAGAATATCAATCTACCTTTTTGCTCCCATGTACGCGCGCGCGTCTTCGCCGTATGGTTTGCGCGAAGAAACGGGAAGAAAGAGAGAGCGAGAGAGAAAAAGAGATAGTGTGTGAGAGAGAGAGGGAGAGGACGAAGGGAAAAGGCAAAAGGGCAAGGGGGGAGGCGAAATCGCGAACCGGGGGGAAGGGATGAAGGCGAGGACCGGTGCTCGAATATATTTTTAGAGACGGACTGTAGGTAACGTCGGTTCGCGTCGCTCGGTGTCGTGGCTCGCAAGCGTTGCCATCGCGGCTGGTTAGGTCGGTTAGGTGGGTTCTCGCTAGCCAATCCTATTGGTTCCCCGCCAGGGTAAACCGGCCCCGATGCTCCTCCTATCGCCACGCCGACTTTCGACGAGCAGTCGCGGTTCAGCAGCACCCACGGCTCGGTCTCGCTCCCTCCTGGCACGAGCTCGGCTCCGTCTGTGTTTGGTCTTCCCTTTCTCCTTGGTTCGCGAGGGCAATTTCGCCGCGCTGGTTCTCTCCCCCGTTCTTTCTTTCGGTCCGCGCAAACGCGACACGATTTCCGTCTCGGTCGGTCCAGGTGATCGGGAACCGTTCTCTCTGTCTGCGCGTCGTTCCTCCGTGGATTCCTCTCTACCATCGGAACTGGTGCTCCCCTCTCCTCTCGGACGCGCTGTCGGTATTCGCACCCCATCCCCTCTCGGGCCGTTCGGTCGCCTCCCTTCGACCCACCCCGAAAGATTCGCTGCTGCTCGCGGTCCGTTCTCCCGCGGTGCGGTGCGGTGCGGAGCGGTGCGGTACGGTACGGTGCGGTGCGAAACGGTGCGGAGCCGAGCGGAACGGTGCGGTGCGGTGCGGTGCGGTGTGGTGGTGCGGCGCGGCGCGGTTCTGCTCGGCGCGGCTCGGCGCGAGCAAGCGACGAACGAGCGCCCCCCTCGCGCATAACCCCTCGGCCAAGAGAGCGATCCGTAACAACTAAAGTTCTCGTGAAAAGTTGAGCTGGGCTCTCCTACGCCCTCCTGCTATAATAGCCTAGCCGCGCACTCGCTGCTCTCTCTGCCTACCTATCTACCGTCTATCCCTGTCCATCTGTCCCGGGTCTGTCCCACATCCCGCACACGGAACACCGAACAAGGAGAGCAAGACAGAGACAGACCTACGGACCGAAACGTGCAAACGCAGCGGGAAAGAGATAGAGGCTCGCAGATAAACAGAGACAGAGAGCGAGGAAGAGAGGGAGAGAGAGAGAGAGAGAGAAAGAGAGAGGGAGAGAGAGAGAGAGAGTGAGAGAGAGAGTGAGGGAGGAAGAGGGACCGACGCACGCGGAGAAAGAGAAAGAGGGATAGAGAAAGGGGACAGTGTCGGGAGACAGAGAAGGAGAGAGACGCGGACGGATTAGCGAATAGAATAGTCATTATCGGTCTACATATCCGTGATACACACTCTATCGGTTTCGTCGACTCGGTAGTGCGAAACGTCGCGGCAGTAGCGGCGAGCGTGTGTGCCGTGCGACCAACCTAACCGGATACCTAACCTTCGCTTTCGACCCTGTCGAACGCCACCGGCATTATCAGGCCCGACCTTGCATCCACCGGGACGATACCTCGGCAAGGATTAATCGCTACGAGACGAGGAATATCGGCGACGACGATTCCGGCGAACCAACGGTGAGTACTCTCTGCTGTTTGACGTTTGCGCGGCGATCACCCTTCTCTCCGCGAACCCAGACAACCCCGTGGCAGAAGCACCGCGTGCGCGTTCTCATTCGACCTCCCCGCGAAACCGGAGAACGACGACGCGACGAGACGAGACCGGGCCCCGGGACGGCTCGCCCAAACCAAAAGAAATCCCAGTGTGCCGCGATCGGTGTGCCGCGCGATATGTTTACCCTGTCCTACCGCGCAACGAAAGCGGGGGTCGAACGAGTTCCGGTCCGCGACAACCATCCCCTGGGTGGCGCGTAAAAATCCGACAGTCGACACGGAGACGCGACGATCCAACCGGATATTCCGGTCTAATCGACGAGCTGTTCCCGTATCGGTGGTGTTCAAGAATCGTCAGCGACGCGGCTATCGATCGGATGTTTACTCGTTTCGTAACAGTGAGTGGGCTTCCCTTCGCGAGCACGTCGGAATCTTGTGTTTTGCGAGTCATTTCGCTGCCGCTGTTGGTGATATTTACAAGCAGGAGCGATCGTGAGTGTCCCCGAGCATTATTTTTCCGCGCTGATCATCTTTAATTAGATTAGAAATCGTTCGCTCGCGAAAGCCGCGCTCGCCCGAAGTCCTCTCGAGAGAAATTCGATGGCGGTGGTGTTGCCTGCGCGACTACGTTTTCCGGTAAACGGGGAAAAAAAGGGATGAATCGGGCGGTGGACGAAGCGGAGGGCTCGGAGAGAGCGAAAGCCGGGCTACCAAATCAACCGATAGTCGAGCGGTCCGGTGCGCAAAAACCTCGGGGATTCGAGGAATTTAATCGGCGAACCGTGAGCCGTGGCTTCCATTCGACCGTAGGGAGAATGTACTTATAAGTTTCCGCGTACCAGCAATATTCGCGAGAGGAGTTCTTAGTGCGACCGCGGTTAAAGTCCACCGAGTCGCAACGGATTGCGAGATAACACACAAGAATTGTTCGGGAACGTCGAACGTCGTTGTACCCGACGAGCGTTCTCTAACAGTAGGTCCGCTTTTTTCTCGGCGAGTGAAAGCATTTACGCCATTACTTTTCGCGGAGTAAATGATACGCTGCCGTAGGAAAAAGTTAATCCGGTCCAGTCTTTCGCGCAAGCGTCGATGGGCGTTTTATTAATTGCAACCGGCACCGGGAGCTTTTCACTGGCAAATGTACGTTGTCGCGTCCGTGGCTAAATAACCGCGCGAGTCTGCCGGGAAAAATTTAATCCGCTCGTATTTCTTCCGGCATCACCGTTTTATCGAGCGATTCATAAACTGCATCTACGCGAGCGCCTACTCGCGAACACACTGCGTACCGATTTCGAGCTTTCATCGTTTCACCCGCGAGAAAGATACACCGAGGAGCATCGGTCCGGCGTTTAGGCGAAGACAACTGCGACAGTGTTTCGAACACTCGTAGGCTCTCTCTGGCCGGCCGAATGCTAGCTCCGATGGGAACCTCTCGCGCAAATTCGCTCCGAAAACGGTCGAGCGTAGCTGCGTAGACACCGTAGACCGTAGATCGTGGTCCGTAGACCGTAGTCCGTAGACCGAGAGAGTTGGCCAGCAGGATTTCCACGGAAATAATCTGCTTACGGTAATCTTCTTGGCTTGCCTCCCTCCCGGTTAAGGTCCGCCTTCCACGAGGAGGACCTTCGTCTCCTCGTCGTGTATACGCGACGTAGCGTCCTTCGCGGGAGCGGAGAACGCTTCGAATCCTAGTCGGTGCCGGGTTTCCGTATGCTTCGCGGAAAACTGTATCGGTCCCGGTTCGTAGCAGAATCCACGCGGATTCCTCGCGAGATAGCTGCACCGATTCCTGGAGGAGTATCCTGTAACAGCGAACGGTGCTTCCGGAGAAGCAGACGGCCCTCGAGAAGAGCGATAACTGTTCGGAGAATGTTCTCGACGAGTATGTACCGGCCGGAGGTTGAATAAAGGAAAAGGAACTTATCCCGAGGAAGCTTCGAATCACGGGAATTCGTGATCGTGAGCCGCCGAGCAGCGTTCGTGATCGGTGTTACCGCGTGTGATGGGTCTTCGGAAAATGGTGCACGTTTTCGGAAAGGTGCGCGGCCGAACCGATCAACGCAGGCAGGGTGGTCGCCGCGATCTTGCGGACGAGCTGTCTCGTCGAGCGAGCAAGTTTCCTTCGATCCTCGGGACGGTTCGCAAGATGGAGATAGAATGAGATCGCTGGAAGAAAGGAAACGGTGGAACTGGAAGAAAAGAAAGCGAACTCATCCCTGCGGGGAAGAGGGTACGGCAGCGCGGCACCAACCATCGGTAGAATCTTTTTCTCTCCGTGCCGAGAATAAAAACTAACTATCCGAGTGAAAGAGCAACCCCTAACAGAGGTACACCGGTGTGTATACGTGTGTATAGGCGGCACGGATATACATACGTCTAGCCTATGGCGTTTCCACGGGAATTAAGTTTTACGCTCAATGAACGCGCAACAAAACACGGTGCGCTCCGAGCCAAGTTGCAATTGAATGCGAGGAACTCAACGGAGAAACGTTTCCCCGTGACTACGCGGATGCCACTTCTTAGCGGAGGCATTCAAGTACGATCACGGCGCTGGAAGACGCTCGTGGACAGGTTTTGTTCCGACGAAAAATCCGCCCTCGACTTTCGAGTGTCGGGACGCGACCTTCTTTCGTAAAGAGGTTTCGTGCGGCCGGAACGAATTTCATGACAGCGGAACAAGGTTCGATGCCACCCTCCGCCGTTTCGCTCCTTTCGTCGGCTCGCGACCGCTATCTCGGATCTCTCGAACATTCGGGGACGTTATCGCGGCGGTCGTCAGGAAATCATTCGGTTGCTAGGAAGTCATTTGGTCGCCCGAGGGAGGAGACGTCGCCGGGAACGTTCAGATGCTACGCAATAAAGATCGCGCAGTCAGCCGAGACGTAGCGTCGAATTGCTGGTTGAAACGCGTATTTGGTAAAATCGGTTAATTCTCTACAAGTACCCGCTGTGGCTTTTCCTGGTGCCTCTCTCTTTTTCTCGCTCTCTCTCTTTCTCTCTCTCTCTCTCTCTCTATCTCTCTTTCTCTCTCCTCTTCACGCACAGGCAGGGCCCGACGTGCACGGTACACGGCCATTGTGGACGCCGGGAGCGAGAGTGTGCTTGCTCTTCAGGAACAATGCGGTTGTGTGCAAACACTCCTGGAAACAATGCAGCAGGGAACTTAACTTTCCGCGGATAGCTCTGCCCGTAGTCGGTCCTCGCGCAACCAGAACTCCGAATAGAGCTCCGAGGCAAATTGTGCGAGCTATATTTCTTCCTTGAACCGCATCGGGGTGCCTCGAAATTAAAATATCGCCCGCTACGATTTTTCGGCTGAATTGTTCGCGTTCCGCGCACACTCTGTGCCGATCTGTTCCTCGACACGTTTCTATCTGTATCATTCTCGTAACCGTGATCGAATGGAACAACTGGCGCGACCATGCGATTCGAAGACGTCGCAGATTGCTCCTCGTCGCGCCGGGTGGTCGCGAAACGAATTCTTAAGCGCGAACCGGCAACCCCAGAGACTCGGGAGCACGTGGTACGCAATAATGGGGATTTAACAGTCATTAGGGACAACGTGCCGGTATATACGTCGATTGGTAACGCAAAGTGTTTGCGATAGGGCCGGACCGGCGAAGGGCCAAGGGTGGGAGGTAGCTGGTTGCAGCGGGAGATCGATTCATTGGGGGTGGAAAAGGCAGACCAGACCGTCTCTGTCTTTCTCCGACTCTCGCTGGCTCTTTCTCTCTCCCTCTCTTTCTCTCTCTCTCTCTCTCTCTCTCTCTCTCTCTCTCTCTCTCTCTCGGCCTCTCCGCTACAGCAGGCTCGTAGACAACTCGAGTGTCCTCGAGGGGCAATCGAGTGGCGACTTGGGCATTTTGTCCACACTTGGCGGCCTGTAACAAGTGCATTGTCCCGTGCGCCGAACTGCACAAAGATAAAGAGACTTCTGGCAATAGCGGCCGAAGAGGATTCTCGAACGCGCGGTTCTCTCCTTCCCCTAGTACGCGAACGTTTCGATTCCGCGGTGGGCTTTTTAATATCACGCCAGTGTAAATAAGTGTGGCAGATTCGCGGCGAATGCCGGCCTCCCTCGACCAAAACCGGCGCTCTTTTCTTCGAGAACCGTGCGCCCCCGACATCGAGGGAAAATGGGACTGCTCTCCTCGTCCTTTCTCGTTCTGCGCGTATCGAAGCGGCGTGGTTTGAACTAAATCTGCGGCCACAGCGGGGCTCACCGTTGCTCACAGTTTTCCGGAATAAGCGAACAGGTAAACCGCAACCGCGAGTCCCGTCGAAGAGAATCGAAACACCGATCGCTGTCGGTCCGTCGATTGTTTGCGCCTTTCTCGGTCGCGCACCGGCTGGCTTGTAACGAGTGCTTTGTGGTTAGTGTAAAGCGCACGAGTGCACAAAGTTGGAGAGATTTGCGCCTGACTTGCTGCAGGAGGACCCTCGAGAGCGAAAGAAAGAGAGAGACAGAGAGAGACGAGGGCGAGAGGGGGCGAGAGAGCTGGAGAAAGAGAGACAGAGACAGAGATCGAAAGAGAGGGAAAAAGCGAGCAGCCGCTCTTTCTTCGTTGGCCTTCTTTTCATAGCGGACCAAATTTTAATATAGCCAGCCGGGGAAGAGACGTCGCGGGGAAGCTCGCGCTTTATGGATTCTCTTTCATCGAGCTGAAACTTCATTTCGGAGGAAGGATCCCTGGCCAGGAACGCAATTAAACGGTAAAATCATTTGGAGCTATATTGTTTCGGGTCGTGGCTCCACCTCGCGCGTCCGCGTGTATACCTGTTTTCATTGTTCATCCTTTCGGCTGCGCGGAAATTTTCACGCGAAATCGCGTGCCCGCGGCTCGCGTGTTTTTGTCGGATCTCGACGAATCGTGTTCTGGAATCGACTCCGAAACGCTTCGACGATAAACCCAACGGGACACGACACACCGTGAAAGTCGAGTGCCGGTCGAGGGGCGACGTGGGTGTTCATCCATATTTGCGCGAAAGAACTTTCGCTCGAACAATCGCACGAGTGCCCTGAACAGTGCCCTATTCGTGGTGACGCGTCTCGTTGCGTTTCGTGGTTCTTTTCATTCGAAACTCTTGGTCCCGGCGCAGTGACCGACGCGAAACAATGGCCCATCGAAAAGGATTTATCGCCGCGAAATTTCATTCGGTGCCAGCGAACTGTCGACGCTTGTGCCGCGCGATCGAGAACGCGACGCGACGACCGCTCCCGTCTTCGTTGTTCCTGGCCGAGGTCTTAATCGCTGCTAACCCACCGGTACCAGCCAGTCATTTCGGGAACACTCGGCCGCCTACTGTCGTCATCCGATTGTTTTTCGCGCGGCACACATGTTAATTACCGACCCGATTAGCTCTCTCTAATCCGAAACATGTGCGAGGCGGCCAGTCGTCCCATCGGAGCTCTGGCTCTCGTCCCGTAGCGCCGGAAAACAACGCGACCGCGTCTAGGGCGTCGTCGCGGCGCAGATGTGGAACGTGCTGGCCGCGAGACGTAATAAACGGGAGGGCAAATAAATTAACAAGTAATCCTCGGGGGTACGAAGGTGCGAGATCGAAAGGCGAACCGAGCGGGGCCGATAGGCCGAGACGTTCTTGACTTTGTAATCGGAGAGGATAAAACGCGGCTTAAGCGGCGGCTAAACACGAGGCGGAAAGGCTGCGTCGTGTACCCGAAAGCGGCGAGAGGATCGTCGTTCCCTTTTTCTACACGGTTCTCGATTTTCGGGAGAGAACGGCCAAAAGAGAGACAGATAGAGAGAGAGAGAGGCGAAGGAGGAGAGATCGCGTTTTCGGAATTATCCTCGCCACGCTGTTGTCTACGAAGGGTACCAGAAGCGAGGAGACGTACGGACGGTTTCGAAAAGCACCGGAGTCGTGTTGCATCTTCCTCGGATTATCCCCCGCGACCAGCTGCCAACCGCGACGCCGTTATTCCCATCTTCCGCGATCGGTTTCGGTATTCGTGCGGCGTAACCGCGAACTTTCCATTATCCTCCGCTTCCTTTCCGCAGCGCGGCTTCCACGCTGTTTCAGTCAAAGTTCACAGCCTCGAAATCGCTGTCCACAAGGTACTCCTGCCGCTCGCCGAGGCATAGCTCCACGCGACTTCGATAGCTCGAGGTTTACCCGGTAAGGAGATAATCTTTGCTTTGAATTTCAGAGGCAGTGGGTAATTCGGAGGTGCTCAGGAGGTCCTAGCAAAGCGGCCGCGGGGCGGGGGGGTGGTCGTGGTGGGGGCCGAGGGGGTGGTGATGTGGCCGAACAGCCTCGGCGGTACTTCCGGCTGCAGCGGGGGCGCCGGCGCCACCGATCTCGGGGGCCTCGCCGCCTCCACCACCTCGGCCTCCGAGCTCTTCGGGCCCGCTGCGTTCGGCGCGTCCGCGGCCGGGCCTTACGGGGCCCTCAAGACCAACCCTTACGTCAGCGCTCTCGGCATGCCGCCCATAGAGGCCCTGCACTCCACCATCGGCTACCCCGGTTGCACTCCCGCCGGTGAGTCCTACTACTGTGAGTGCCCCTTGTCTTGTACTTTCATACGGCTATTCTGCGAATTCGTGTGAACACGGGTTGTTTCGTTAAAAATATACTGCATTCGTTATGGAAGCAGTTTTATGGAGAAATACAATCTGCTGTGTCGACGCAGAAAGTCATGTGTTTTCACTTCCGAGATATTTGTCGCTTAAAATTCTGATCACTGATGCTTCATATTAGTAGTATTTCAAATTGCATAATCCTTTCGTGGTTGTGGAATTTGTTTTCACGATGTGAAAATGTTCGCTGCAGCTCGATCGACGCGTTAACTTAAATTTGTCAAAATTGTGACTTGCGGTGTCTTTTTTATTATACAATTAACTTTCGACAATTTTGCAACATGTATTACCACAGATATTGTACGAAGTTCAAATCGTGTCCTCGGGCTAGGATAAACGGCTCAGCCTTTTCTCTAGAAAATATCGCTGCATGCATGTACTGGATGGACGTGCAACGCGGAGTCGAGTCCTGCTGGAAAATTGCTTCGTCGTTGGGAGAAACATTTTCCTGTTCTCGACCTAAATAGCGATCTCGCAACCGTTTACTTTGTTCGCTATCCACCGTCCCTCCAATTCCCTTCGATCGAAGCTGACGCAACAATGCAGGACACGCGTACAAATTTCGAGCGATCGTTGCGTTCACGTTAATTCGCAGAACACTGTGCCTACGTTTGCGATACTTACGATTAGACTCGCGCGAAAGTGTCCGAGCGAGAACTCCAGCAAGTCGGTTGAATCCTCTGTTACAGGTAACCCCAGGAAGCAACGGAGGGAACGGACGACGTTCACACGGGCGCAGCTTGACATTCTCGAGGGACTGTTCTCCAAGACCAAGTATCCCGACATCTTCATGCGGGAGGAGGTGGCGATGAAGATCAACCTTCCGGAGTCGAGAGTGCAGGTACGGGCATCGTTCGAATCGCGGCGAAACGGCGTCGGTTTCGCCTATCGAGAAAACGGTAGGGATGCTTCGTTGGGGGGTCGGTGTCTCGTTACCGAGGGGAAGCAGTGTCGGCATGCAGACGACGCGCAGTCCACGGTCCGTAGACAGCATCGATTTACCGTAACGCTCGTGTTTCCTGGATAGCAGGTATTAACCGAGTTAGTAGTTCGGCGCGCGAGTCGGCGAGCCGGTATCGCTCGTCGGTATCGTTTCCCGGTTGAAAAGCTGGACGCGTAGAAAACCTCGGGAAAGGAAATCCTCGGAATGGTCCCGGCGCGTCTTTGTACGCCACAAATAGGACATTTCAGTGACAAAGATCGTCCGCCGATACAGGACGAATCGTGGAATCGTTAACGTCCGACTCCGTCACGAACGACTTCGTGTCGTCCGAATCGACTTTCGGAAGCCGCCGGGGTCCGTGATCGTGGCCATGCATATTCCACCCTCATCACGAGCGGAAAGGGCGCATCGCATCCGCAATTCCGGACCAGCGCACCTGGCCCCGGTCCCGCAAATGAAATGAATAGCTCCGACCCGGTCCCATAGTCTTGCGCACGTTCGTCGGCAGATCGTCGACTGCAGCAGAACTCGAGCCTTCTCCTGCTCGTTCCCGGCTCCGTGTTCGTACAATATCGTCGGCCAGAGACGTTCGATTCTCCGACGTTCGCAGTAACGACGAGCGACGCGGAAAGCCAGAGTCTCCGGGGACACGCACGACGACGGGCTGCGACCTGGAGAATTCACGAGGAATACGTACGAACGTACATCGAGAAACAGCTTCAGTGGAAGAACGCGGGCTGCTCGTGTCGTTCCCCAGAAAATCCGTAGAAACCCAAGCTCACCTCTCCGCTTCTAACATTGATCGCGCAGGGCTTCTCTAGGCTCCTCTCTTTCTCACCACCTTCTCTCCCTCTTCTCCTTGCTCTCTCGCTTCGCGCCCCTCGTCTTCTTCTCGCTCCGTCTCGCTTCCCTGGCCCCGACTCTTTCTCTTTCCCTCTCGGTCTCTCTCTCTCTCTCTCTCTCTCTCTCTATCTCTCTCTGTCTCTCTGCCTCTATCCCGCGTCCTTCTCTCGAGGTCGTTCTCGTGTTCTGGAAATCTAGGAGGGCGAATGATGGATCGAAGGACGAGAGCCGAGTGTGTTGAATGTCGCGCAGAAATCCAGGAGCGGCGACGACTTTTGCAAAATTCTCCCGACAAATAACGGAACGAGCGATCCGATAATTAGGGGCTCGTACCTGATCAACGCGCGCACCGTTCAAAGTAAACAAAACTTCGGGAAGAAAGTTGCCGGCCCGGTCGGTCGACGCGTTCGATCTATTCTCGCGATTTCGTTAGCTCGGTGATAACGCAAACACCGGGAACGGATAGGCGTGCTTCCGCTCGCGTTGTCGAAGTCGGCTTCATGGGTAATTGATAGCTGCACCGGCTCTGCGTTTCCTTATAATTGGCTATTATGCCGGCTTTATGAAAGCTCTGCATAGCATTCCGGGCGTTCCGTTCCGTAGAATTCGATACTGGCCGCGTTCTAATATCGGGCCATTGGTTGCGAGCTGCGTGCGATCGCTTACACGTGCGGTGAAACAAGCAGCTCCATAAGACGTTTCGCGCTGTTTCCGCACGCATTTGACAGGCCCCGTTAACTTTTCATCGACGGAAGGGAATTATCGTTGACGTCCTTCTTCTGCCCCTAAATAGGTGTGGTTCAAGAATCGTCGCGCCAAGTGCAGGCAGCAGCAGAAGCAGCAGCAGCAGCAACAGGACAAAGCGCCAAGATCGAAGAAACCCTCGGGGAATCCGACCAACAATCCGCCCGCTGGAAAAAGTCCTTCGATTGCCACCACGCCCACGCCAGCAGCTGCGGTGCCTGCCACAACACCCCTGTAAACACCAATTACGTTAATATCTACCTTTTCGGCCCAAAGATCGCGTTACACGTAGCCCATTCGTCTTCTTCTTGGGGAACCGACTCGGGGTTGGGAATACAATCATTTCTCCAACATTGTGCCACATCTTGGGAACGATAACGGACGATGTGGGAAGGGGAGGTACAATTATTCGAGCCTCGTGGCTCGGTTTTAAAGTGGTTGACAATTGGCAATTATAAAAACGAGACGCGAGGCTCGAATTCGTTTTCGTTTCCAAGCCGAGAGACAATACGAGAGAAATTACAGTACGTCGCGCGACGCTGTGGCATTTGTTTTCTAATGCTTGAATTCGTCACTATTTAGAAGCGGAGGTACAGGTGGATCGGCAGCTAGCTCACCGGCACTTTTAAGGGACTCTCCTCAGTACAAACCACCGGGAAGCGCCACCAGCCTACTTCTAGCGGCTAGCACGACACCGCCAAGTGTAAGTTTCCATTCTACCAAAAATTAGCGAACCTTAGATATCGTATCAGCAAATTCTAGACGAAAATCCGAAGTCGCATAAGTCGTCGCTCAGTGTCGTTTACCAGGAACTGACTATCGTGCATATATTGCATGCATTTCGGAACAGCAAATGCCGTTCGAAATTTTCAAACATCGTGCACGATTACTGTAATATAGACCATCGGAATTGGCGAATGAAATATGAAAATGTTTACATCTTTAATGTGGCAAGCTAGAGTTTCTTCTTAACACATAAATATGACAAGAATATATCTATTCAGACCTTTAGCAATTTTTATTAAAATATATGTGCAACGAAACATATTTACGAATAAATTCTTCATAAATGTATCTTTGTAGGGTTAACCATGTTGTAGAGTTAAAATTGCATTTAAGCGGTGCAAAATATTTTTTAATTAAGAATAGTGCTTTTTTATCAAACATATACTAAACGGTTGTCATATTATAATGTAACCTGTTTTAAAAAGAAAGACAAGAATGAAAGAGAGACCTGTTTCAAGAAGATTCTTGATTTCGAGTGAGATGTCAACTATGATATTCGGTTCAGAAATTTTGCCTGAGCTTGTTCATTTTTAAGATGACAAATTAGTAACGCCCATCAACGCTTTCCATGAACGATCTTAAGGATATCGTCCACCTTGACATTAATTCTATAGAGTGCCGAATGAATTTCTTAATTGCTATTATTGAAAACTGTACAAGCAATTTATTAGGAATGACATATGTAAATTCTGACTCAGCAAGTAGTGTAAAGAAGACAGCATGTGTCATGATAAAAAAGACATATTGCAATGTCAATGATAAAGCTGTTGAAATTAAGATCGTCAAATTAAAATCCATATTTCAATTATATAATTATAGCTAAATAACGAAAAATCACTAGCATTCGCACAAAATAACTCGAATGCAATGCTTAGAAATCGCATTCTTTCTATAATAATTTTAGTAGATCGAAAGTACAACGACGTCATTAACACGTTTATCGCCACGTCACCCAAATATGAGTGACGCTAGTTTTTAAACAATTTTGAAAATTTATTTTCATTTTAACATATCCGAACAAACTGAATATGACTAGGATGTTTCGGATGCGAAAGAGTTCTAATTCCATCCCCTATGATCAATTTCAACGTTCTAATTTCGCTTTAATTAATAAAATTGCTTTGATTTCGTGAAGATTTTGGTGGTCGATTGTTGGCGACGAACGTATTAAATGTTTTCCTTTGTTCCACTGAAGCGCATTAGAAACAGGCTCGTTTCTGCCATAAGCGCATAAAATCCGCCGTCTGTTGACAAAGTATTCAAATTCAGTCGCCACAAAAGCACGAGAGTACCCGTGTTCGTAAAAATCGTACGAATCGTACGAAAAAAAAATAGGAAAGATACGACTACGTGTCGCGTTACGGATCTTTCTTCCGCACAGTGTAACGGAATAACATTGTGGTTCGTGGATCGAAGCTGAACGTAGCGTGTCGTCTGTTTCAGTTAGGGGGCACGGTGTACAGTAGTAGCGGCGGCAGTAGCAGTAGTATCTGGAGTCCGGTAGCAGCGGAGAACGGTGGCGGATTTCCAGGCGACCATCAGAGGTTAGCGTGGACAACAAACACGACCCAGCAGCAGTGCTATCAAAATTACTCTTCATACTATACCAACATGGATTACTTGTCGCCCTCGACGCATCAACTGAACGTTGTGGTAAGCGCGCGGCCGATGCAAACCGCGATCCTTCCGATAGGAATCTTTAATATCGTGCGCGAACTGTTCTGCTTCCAGGAAGGGGGTGGAAGCGGTCTGGACAATACATGGAGCAAAACGAGGGACGAGAGCGCTTCGTCTTGGTATTACAACAGCGGGTGGGGCGATCGGAAGTGAATCGCTCGAGTCGAGCGAGGCGAAGCAATGGTACAACAAAGCTATGGTACATATCATCGACAATAGTTGACAAGGCGGACTCTGAAAGCGGAAGTCGATGGTACTCGCTGTGAACGCGATGGCGAGCGCGATGGCGAGCGCGATGGCGATCCCAGCCAAAGACTGTTCTTCCCGCGCGAGACGAATCGTTGATTAGCGCGGCCGTGTCGAGCCATCGACGGATCCTTCACTTATTTCCTTGCGTTCGAGAATAGAACCACGAGTAGTCGAATTTTTATCGATGTACATGTATTTGTTCCTGGGGTACGAATAAAGCCGTGTCGCGGATCGAGTCACGGTGTTTCTCGTAGTATGTTCGAGTTCTAAGTTTCGATTGTTAGGTAATGTATCGTACGATAAGCAGGGAAATTAATTATCCAGCGTTCGCCTAGTTCTCTTGAAAATCCGAGTACATATCGTTGTTCAGGTTTCTTTTGGGATTACGTTTGCTCAATACAAGTTACACCTGTGTTGCCGGCCGACCTCGAGTCCCGTACCGTTTTCCAAATGTTACGTGCAATTTGATGACGAATCTGCAACCGTGTCGAACGACAACCCAATGACAACCGAACGACGTCCCGTCATCGATGAAACGGTCGTTAACGACGCTGGTCATCGCGGTCAAAACGGAAATCAGATCTACCGAGAAACGGGGATCGGATCCACCACGATATCTTTCGGCGGAGGAGAGCGTTCTCGGTAGAGGGGAGTAGAATAATTGTTTGTACATTTCTTGTTCATTCGCTGCGCGATTTATTTTCGCGCGACAGTAGTGCTACGCGCGACGACCGTTCGCGCGCGTGAACGTGTAATGTCCGGTGAACGTTCATCAATCTTTTTTTCACTGTAAAACTGGAACGAAACGATCGTTTGCCAACGCGCCTCTTCCGTCTCTTGAGGTAGAGAGCTCTGCTGTATATAATATAAATAGTCGTGCGCCGTTCGAAAGAATCAACGTAGTTAGCCGGAAATTTCAGGAACGCGACCGCGTTGAACAAATAGTCCGTTGCTACCTTCTTCGAGGGAAACAGAGTCTCAGAGCTAAAGTTCTGTCCGTATATATATGTGTGCGTGCGCGTGCGCGCGCGCGCGGAAACGGGAGCACGAAAGCACGGGAGCACGGGAGCACACACGACATGTACATAAAGAATATATATTATATATACGAGGACACGTTGATCGTCTGTGTAAATATGTATCATTTCACTACGACGAGATTCTGGATCGTCGGGAAGGGTTACGCGAACAGAGCTGGCGTCGAATTCAAGATACTTTCAGATCGGTTCTCGATTTGTTTCGTTTGCCGTGCTCGTTCGTAGGCCTGCCCCGATCCGGAATAAAGACGGATTCGTATAAATAATAAGACGCAAAAGTAAAACGCAATTGAAATTGGTGGATATAAATTTTTTAAACCGTACGAATACGTCGTTGAGCAACGGGCTCGGCATATGTCTGTCTTCGCGCCAGATCGTGATCGTGATCTAGATACAGTGGCTGACGAAACTGTTCGAACACCCTTCGGAATAACTTTATCAAACGGAATAACTTTATCAAAAATTAAACAAATTACTTGAATTCTCTCTGAGACGTTCGTGAACCTGGTTTATTACGCAATGTCTAAACAATTTAGTTGGAATGACGGAAAATAAATAAAAGAAACTTGCTTCAACCTTTTTATTTCAGTGATTTATATGCATGCTGAAAATGCTCGGATAAAATAGTTGAGCATCTCATATTTTTCGTCATTCCAACGAAAATTATAATTCTACAAAAACTTTGTGTACTCGTTGTGTAGTTACATTTCTAGAAGAAATGATTCTGTTCTAGATGGTGTTCGAACATTTTACGGGCAATTGTAGAACAGAGATTGTTTCAAGATCGATTTATCACCGTTCGCTTCTATCCTTCTGATCAATTCTCTGCCGTGTTTGCGTCGTGTCGTTACAGTTTCATCGATTATTCCTCAGAACTGCTGTACGCGGAATCCATTTCCAATCTTCCATCGGAGGGCTGCAATGTACACTGGTCGATCATAATTTTACCGACGCGGTATTACGAACGAAATTAATCGGGTTTTTCTTCGCGCGACGGCTATCTCTGTTACACGAGGATCCTCGTGACAAACGAACACAACCAAGAAGACATTTCTCCTTTGCGCGATCACACGCTTCACGGATGCGAGCAACGTAGATTCAGAAAAGATCATAGAAGCGATCAAGAGACCTAACCACCAATACGTAAAGCGAAACAAATATATAGTAAACGTAGGGACGTAAGTAACGTGACTGTTTAGGTTGTTATTATAAATACTAAGGATTAAGATACTGCAACTACTGGAGAAGAGAACAACGATGTACGTGTCATAAGATGTATGAAATAATATATCGAATTTGAATTGTACTATTCGCCTTGCTTTTTATTCGAAATTTACTGTGTCATCTGGAAACTGCCTATTAGTTTACGCGTTCCACTAAAAATACTTTAAAAAGCCTATCAAATATTCCTCTTCAATTACTATCCGAGATAGAACAATATCTTTGAAAATATTCAATTCTACTTCCAAATTATCATGTTATTTTTTATTAAACGTTTATGTACGTTATATCCAGAAATTAATTTAAATTTTCGATTGCGAGCTGCATCATACTGGTGCTTTATGACGCAAAGGCGGGTTTGAAAACTAATTACTAATTATTCTAATTAATAATTAATCTACTAGTTTACCAGTTTCTTTATTTAGAGTGTAAAACTAATGTCCTGTATTTTCCCTGTCTGAACTGAACTAAATGTTTATTTAAAGTGCTGACACATTCTTTACAATCTTGTTTACGTGTTTGCTAAAATTTCCTCGTCTTATTTTCAAAATGTGTAGAGCGTACCTTTTTTAATTTCCCTTTACACATTCTTTACAATTTCACTTATCCATACTGTTCTGTATATTTCAAGATCTTTTTGTCCTATGCTCGAAATGCGTGAAAAATATCTGTCTT
>CM052160.1:10443335-10668227 GCA_028455555.1 Augochlorella aurata | reverse complement strand
TTTTCGTTTGTCTTTCAGACATCTTACAATCTTCTTTGTCCATATTTCTCGACAATTCTTTTATTCATATACTCAGAATGTGTAGGAAATACCTTTCTTAATTTCGATTGTACTCTAAACATTCTTTACATTTTCATTTATTCATATTCCTTAACAATTCTCTTATTTATCATTCTTACGAAGTAGCTCGAGCACCTGGACTACGCCAAGCTCATACTACAACCACTCCGCAAATCTATACCGGTTGCAGTCTCTAAGGGGTACTATACCTGCACCACAAATCTATGGCGGTTGCAGCCCCTGAGAGTTGAGGAACCTACTTTCCTAAGCGCCACTACACGCAGCGGCAGAACGCTCAAACTGGTGGACAAATTTATCGATAGGAGCTAATGCGACCACAGTCGATAATGTAAGTTTCTACATTTCTAATGTTTTGCGAGATATACCTCGTCTGTGGTATCAGATAATGTATCTCGTTTATGATTCAAGCACACAATTTCTCTTACCAAACAATTCATTTATTGTTTGACTGATGGTAATTGAAATAATACTTTACGATTTCGCCACTAGTGGCGCTGATGTTGACCACATCACTGTCGGTAACAATTGGCTACCAGTTTCGAGCGTTTCGCCGCTAGGGGGAATGGCAATATTTGCAGGTTTTCAAGAACAAATAATTCTTGCCGCTTTTTGCAGATTCTCTTATGATAAAAGCGACACGAATCATTTGTGTTACACTTCTTGATTTATCTTTTATTGAAAAACAAGCTTTACACTGAAAATTTTATTATCCACATTATAAAAATACTGATAACGAATAAATTGAATGAAGCAACGGGCATTATATACCTAAAAAAATTTAGTCAGTAATTTTTGTCAGAGGCGGAGTTTTTTTAATTGTATATACACTTCGGATCAATTTCATTTATTTTTCAAAGATCATTTTTTGACAACTACTATCTAATTATGTAATATAAATTATTTCATATATAACTAGGAACTAAAGCACATTTTTAGTATTCAAATATTGCATTTTACACAAGAGTCATTAATAACATTCAAAATTTTGATCCTCTTAGCAAAACATGTATGTCACATGGAGGATTCTATTTTCCACTTCGGAAAGCGCCACATATATATTTTTTGAAAAAAAAAATGATTAATATCTAGCAAAAAAGGCATGGTTTCCTAATTTAGAATTCTCTGGAAACATGCCCGTAAGGTTCCCCAGGGTAAGATTGAATCATTCGAATTCAAACGAATCTTTATCCAGATTAGAGTTTGTTGACCGATTGGACGGTGGTGGTATCTGGCGTCGGCAGCCCGAGTTCGCCGGGCGGCCGTGAACCCTTTGATCAGGGGCTGCCCTTCTGCAGGGGTCGCTCCGAAGCGGCGTGGGTTAGTGGCCCTCAGTCCTCAGTATCGCGCGTCGCTTCGAGGTGTATCGTTGACTGAGGTTTCGTTCTCTCGTCGCGCAGTGTGTCGGTAGATTTAAAAATCGTTTACTCGGAACCGAAGAGGTATCACATAGAATGACGGAAACGTGAGAAATTACAAGTCTTCGAATTCGGAGTCGTCTTCCACGTCCGAGTTCCTACAATCTCGTGCATATTTCCGTGTCGCGTGCTTCCCCGTAGTTGGACACTAAACAAGGATGCGGAGCCTGGACCTAGCTGCGTTACTACTCAGCCTCCGTGAGTATTGCTCGTCACGCGATAGGAAGTCACGGTCCGCAGGATTCTTTGTTGCGACTGGATCGGTGACGCGACCTGGATCTCTAATCACGACAATAATTTACGCACGGTAGTCGCGGACAGAGATGGCCGGTCGCTCGATCAGCGGGAGAGTCCGAGAAGACGGCTTAAGTAAATATTTCGTTTCGCGGACGGGAAACGGTTTCGTTTTTCTTTGCATTGTTTTCGGACAGGCCGGCTCGGCACCGGCTTTCCGACGAATCTCTGTACTCGGTTTCTTTCTGCTCCGCGCTGTAATTATGGTTAATTGGGCCTGGCTGCCGCAACTCCGAGACAAACGGCCGCTTTGAACAGTCTCGGCTCTCCCCTACTTCATCGAGCCCCTTTTCTCACAGTCCGTTGCGATTACTCCGACGCGCGTTACTCGGATCGTTAACGATCGCTAGATCGTTTCCTTGTTTTTTCGTGCTGTACCGTTTCGTTCGCTCCGAATGTATCGAACGAGAGAATCGCTCGGCGATGTCCGCCGGATTCCATCGATTTTCGGTAAAAAGCTCGAGCACGCGTAATTTTCTCGTCCCTGGACGGACTGGTTCGTTCCTCGGCTCTCTCTCTCTCTCTCTCTCTCTCTCTCGCTCTCTCTCTCTTCGAAAACGAGCAGAAAGACAGCAAAGAGAGAGAAAGAGAATCGCGGGATTAACGCATCCAATTGGTGGCGGGAGCATACGCGATCGCTGGATCCGCTCGAGAGTGTTGCCAAAGCCGTATCGATGGCCCTTTAACACGGTCGGGCAATTCGGCAGACCGAGATCTGAAAAGCGGCTCGGCGACTCGACGACTCCAATTTGCAGCTGGTCGGTCGGATCGGTTGAATCGATCGTGTCGATCTCACGTGTGCACCGTCCTGAAATTCGCAGCGGCTCCGATGCCGGTGATAGTCTCGACGACGATGTTGATGGCGATGGTGTGGTAGTGGTGGTGTGGTAGTCGGGTGGATGCTGGCTACGGCCTCACTCCATCGTCCATGATGCCGGCCGGTTACCCACCGGTGTGTCGCGTCTTTCCCTCTTGCTCTTTCTCTCTCTCTCCCTCTCTCTCTCTCTCTCTCTCTCTCTCTCTCTCACGCCTTCTCTTTCTCTCTTGCTCTCTCCGTTTCTCCCCTCCCCCTTCTCGAACGGCAGAACCGGTTCGATAGCCATGCACACCTACATAGCGAATATACGCAGACTCGACGGCACAGAGGGGCCATATTACGTATCCACCTACCTAATATCGACGGTAACGTCGTATACGCGGCTCCACGTGTAATTAATAGGGACGACTGAGAGCTACGTTCCTCCAGTTTGAACATTTCTCGCGGGCCACTGCGCTCCATTCGGCAAGACGGGATGACGGGAACATCTTTCCAGAGAAAGAGAGAGAGAGAGAGAGAGAGAGAGAGAGAGAGAGAGAGAGAGAGAGTGGCGACCTGGACCGAATCGATCCACGCTGAAACCGCTTGGACGAGAATAGACCGTGCAACGTACTCCATCGATATACCTTTGACAAAAGTCCTCTCATTGAACAGCGTTAGAGAATCTACGAGTCTGTCGAGGCTGACTCGGATCTTTCGAGAAGGAATCGATCGTTGCGTCGAATTCGGTCTGATCGTATCGTATCGCATCCTATGGGGAGCGAGAAGTTGCTGGCGTTTGCAAATACACGAGTACGTACGCGTTGTCGATGGATGGGTCGTGGCAAACCCCCCTCGACCTCGGTTTTCTCTTCTCCGGTGGTTGGTTGCCCCACCGGCCACTTGGCTATTCATCTTGGTCCGGTGCTCCTAATTACACGTCTCGGGTTACGGATGAGAACGACGGCGTTCGGAGACGTCCTGTGCCCTGAAAAGGGGTACCAGCACATTGCTGCTGCTTTTTTCTCGCTCTCCTCTCTCTCTCAATCTCTCACTCTCTCGCCCTCTGTCTCCTCTCCTGTTCTAGCGAGATTCTTTGCCCCATCTCCCTCTCTTTCCCACTCTGTAAATCTTTTTTACACTGGTTGCCACTAAAGGCCCTTTGTCCGTGACCCGGCGCGCGCGGCTATTTTATACGCCGAATGTTATTCAGCCCCAGAGTTACTCGCGACCTCTTTCTTCCTCTCCGGCTCTCTCTCGATCTCTCTCCGTTGGAGCGTCCGTCTCTCTCGGTCCGAAGGGTTTCTGAAACCGCCGTGTCGAGGAACACGCGCGACTAAGAAACTCGAGGGGTCGGGGGTGCGGGAGGACGGGGCCGAGCACGAAGAAAAATTGTATTAGCCCTTTGATCCCTTGGTCGCGCTGGAGCGACTCGACGAAAAAGAAGGAATAAAAGCCGAGGCCGCGGGTAATGCGGCTATTTACGCATAAAGAGCGAAAACGAGGAGCTTTTCCGGGAGCATCGCGCGAGAGGGGAGGAAGGTTGCGCTTGCTCCCAATCTGACTCGGTTTCCGGGGTTCGCCGCGGTCCCGCTTTCGCCGGAAGCATCGAACGTCTGTTGGACAACGATAATATCGGCAGCGGCAGCCTAACGAAACAGAAACCTATTCGAACTCGAAGAGAGAACGTGACTTTCCGTGGACATCGCGACGATGTATGGATAATGGTATCGTCGGTGATAGCGAGACTTCCGGTCTCTTATTTCGAGGCTGGGCGGTTCATCTACTCGAGAAGCGATCCCTTCTTCCTGCTCGCGTCGAATGCCGGCGGTTCTCGTGCGGGAAAGCGCGTGAAATGGTTCGTCGCAGGCAAAAACAGCGTTTGATGACCCGCGTGGGGTGCGAGAGACGCGGATAATATATTTGGAGCGGACGGCGCGGCGCGGCCCGGCGACGCGAGCGGGCCGATGGGTCCCTTTGAAATTGCTCGCGCCTCGCGATTGTGCGCTCCGCACTCCTCGCCGCTCTTCGCCGCTCCGCGCGACGCACGCCCTATTTCAGGGCCTGCTGAAATACGCCTCGCTCTCTCCGCTCCGGCCGCCCATGCGCTCGATCGGCTCTTTCTGTTCGACGAATTCCCTTTGACTCGGTCGCGTGAATAGCTCCCTCTCCGTGAATTCCTTTCCCCGCCTCCGCGAGACTCCCGATTTTTCAATTTTTTACACGAGTACCCTTCTATCGCGTTTTCACTTCATATCGCGAGTGTTTTCCTTTTCCGCGGCAGTCACGGCCCAGCATTCGCGCCCACTTGAGCGTGCCTGCAGAACGCGCGCGGAATGCCGCGTCGCGTAACTTTTGCTGCATCGCGCTCGCAGGGCGAGGCAGCACGAGACCCGCTCGTCTAATCGCCGGATCAAACATCGGCTGCCAACTGCGATGCTGCTCGCAAGAGTCGAACGCGTGTCTCGCTGTTCCAAAGATCCTCGAGAGCCGTGGGACGTCTGGAAACGTACGTCCGATAAGTAGCCAACGCCTTCCGCATCGTCGTCTTCTCTCACTCGAGGTGTTTCGCATTCAACGCGAACTCCGACGACGCACGCACGCCGCCGCCGCCCTTTATGCGTGGCTTTTCTCTCCCGGTGTCTCGAAGGACGAGCCTGCGTCCCGATAACAGCCTCCTTAACGAACGCTAGACACCCTGGCTGCTGATACTCGGCCCGAGGAATTTTAAGGGCGGAACTTTTTATTTTAACGACTCGCTATAAGAAATTCGAGGGGCTAGGAAGGGCTTCTTCCGTGTCAATGTCGTTCCAGGCGCCTCCACTAATTCGCGTTCCGCTTTTGTGCCGGTCACCGCGAAGCGCGACAGAGTGGCGTTACTCCTTCGCTGTCAAAAGGGCGTCGGTACTCTAGCTCGCGTCGGGACGCCGGGACGTCGGGGCTGGCGTCTACGTCACTGGCGCGTGTCTTCCCTCGGTCTTTTCCTCGGTTTTCCTTTCCTTGGTCACCAGCCGCGCGCTCGCCTCTCCTCTCCTTTCCTTTTGTTTTCTCTTCTTTTCTTCTCCTCTTTTCCTCCCTTTCCCTTTCCGTTTCGGGTTTTCTTCTCGCGCTCGTTTTTTCCCTTTTTCTCAATAAGACCCCGCGCGACTCGGTCTCGCGTCTTGTCTCGACACCCCGGCGAACCAAGAAAGGAGGCTCTCAGGGCGTATTCAGGATCGTGAAAAACGTCCCGAGAGTGTGAATTTCACGGTTCTCGGAGCGTCTGGAAGGCGGCACTCCGAACACAATTTGCAGCGACGCGCACCGCGTGCTCGCGACGACGAGAGATGGCTGCAGGAGCCAGGACCCCGTGAAAATGTGCCCGGGGAGAGCAGCCGCGGTGAATTTTTCCTTTCACCGAGACGAGAAACACCGGCGTCCTGGACGCGGGTGTTGTTGCCGGTTCCGCGGAAGTTTGCGAGCACGCCGCGGCCAAACTTGTAAATCATGTAGTTCGCGTAGCTCGCCGGCCGCGAGCCGCGTAATAAAGTGCGCGTTCTGCGTACGCGCGATGAATTATGCAAGCGTATGCATTATGCGAGCGTAACCAAGAGACGCGCGTTAGAACGCCGCGGCTGTGGCGGCGGCGACGAGAGCCGCCCCGCTCGGTTCCGAACCGTTTCCGAAGCTGTTTCCGAAGCGGAACACGACACCGCCTTTGCGGTGATCGTCGCCTCCGTCTGCGCTGCGAGAACCGACCAATTCGGTGTTCATACCTTGGTCGGATCATTCGCTCGGTCGAACGACATGAAACTCGTCGGGTCGGTACGGTTCGTTGCGCGAGCAGAGCATCAGAATTCCAGCCGGTGGACAACCGTTCGAGGAAACGACCGAGATACTCGAACAGGCACGAAAGGCATCCGGCTAATGATTTTTCGATTTTAACGAGCCGATCGTTAGCCCGAGGGGGTGTAGTCGCGGTAACGAAAAGATTTCGAGTCGTAACGAGGCAAGTTCCGCTCGACGGGCTAGTACTTTGCTTCTTTTCTCCGTTCCCGAAGAGATCCCGCGCCGCGAATAATAATCAAACGGCGCGCCATGGCTCTACCTAACCGTGCCCATGCCGTATCGCATCCCGTTTCTTCGTTCTCCGCTTCTCGACTTCTCCGTGTCTCTCTGTTTCTCCGTTTTCGTCTGCCGCTCCCGCCTCCGCTCCCGTTCCCGGCGCAGCCTCGAGGAGGGGCCGACTCTTAGTCGAAGAGAAAATAGCTCCGATCCCGCCGCTTTGAAGTTCGCCGGAAGTGGATCAAGCATGAAGGAAGGAAAAGGGTCGTCCTTTGCGATCCTCGGTGGTTTACGAGCCGATCCGCGCGTCTCGGACAGCCTGTTCGAGCTCCTGCTCCCGCGACTACGTCGTCGTTCGAGGACACGCCGGAGAAAAAATGCAGCCGCTCGTGTAAACGTCGTAAACCTGGCAGCTGCACGGCCGACCGTCGAAGCGGGATCGAACGCGAGCGAGATGTTTGCCTCGGGAAGAAAAGTAATCTCGAGAGTAGGTCGTAAAAGCGGTCGTGTTTACTCCGCCGGGAGGTTTCAGGACCGGGGAGTCGCTTTTCAGAGGCGAATGGACAGGGACGAGACCGCGAGCATTCTTTTTTTAGATTTCGGCGGTGGTGCCGCTCGTTGATAAACTCGACCAGCCATTGACACGCGGCGGTAGGATCGTCCCGTGGGGAACCCAGCTCCCGGAAAATTCTCGTCGACAATACAGTTCCACCGTCATGATCGATAGCCTTTTCTTCGCAATTTTCCCGTTAGCAGGTCGACCGGTGTCCGTCTGCTTTCGAGGCGACTCTTTGCAATTCGAAACGGTATCCGCCGCGTACGCTTTTACCACGAATGTTTCGGATTCGTAATGCCCCGCTATAAATCTCTCGAGGCAAGGGGTCGGGTCGGGCCCTCGCTCCTCTATTTGTCTTGGATCGGAGCCTTTCCCTTCGGAACCTCGCGCCGACTCCGAGAACAGGTAAGCCTGGCGCTGCTTCGGCTCCTTTCGTCGTTTACGATATTTAACCGTGTCCTTCTCGGATCCCTATTATTATCCCGCCCCGGGCCCAAAATTAGCCCTTAAAATCTTGCGGTGGGACCGGCCGATGCGCCGAGACCCAGGCCCGGGGGTTCCGAGTAACCAGCAATTTACACCACCTTCGATTCCAGCTAGGAAACTTGTAATTTCCGACTGGATTTCGTACACGATTCCATTTCGCTTGCGAAACTCGAAAGCTACGATCATCCGAGAGCCCAGACAGTTGTCGTTTCCGGTGCGCTCCGACGCGCAGCGTTTCATGACAAAAATTCAATTTCTTAAGTTTAATATAACGGAGAAGTTTGTTTTGCGATGAACTGAGAACCCTACAATCTTTTATCTTATTATTATTATTACGCTATAAAACCCGCTACTGGGTTATTAGCAGCATGCACATTGCCGTGCATACTAATAGTGCAGAAAATAAGTTGGCATACTCCTGTCTTAAGGATTTTTGAATTTATAACTATAACTTAGGGTTACTGTTGACTCGTTAATCATCATTTGCATATTTTAGATCACACATGAGATACTAAGTACTCAGTGGAAATTAATTAGAGACGCAGACTTTTGGTTTTTTAGAAAATACACATCAAGGGAGCGGTTATGGTTTACTCAAAAAGAAGATCACTGTGTAGGGCGGCTGGAATCCCGTGTTACACAATTTATTTATTAAGATATTCCTATATGTTACTTAAACCTTAATACAAAGCTAAAATAATTTTGGATGGCGAAAGCTAATTCCCAGGCCACTGTGCGAAGGAAGAGATCCCGGCTCGCGAAACGGAACGTATTTTCTGTTTAACGGAAACCATTGTAACGCCGTCTAGCTAATCAATTACCTTTTGAAACGGCAGCAGGCGTAAACGAGACGAGACGAGACGAGACGAGATGAATAGCTGGGCGAGATAGGTCGTGCACGTGCGCCGCTCGCTACCATCAGCGACGCATTGCTGCACATAACGCTTTCTGCCACTGAAACGCAACAATCGATTGCCAACCCTGCCACGGGGAATTTAATCCATACAGGATACACACGGTCGCTGTTTGCGAAATCACCGGCACGATCGGTCCACGAACTACAATGCCGAATCACGCCAGCGTGTATCTCTGGCGCGCGGTTCCACCGATTTTTTCGAGCGTTTTCCAGCAGTTTTTTACCTATGACGGAATCGGCCACGTCGGCCCACTGAAAAACACATGCCCGAGCATATTCTTGTTATCGCGCGAACCCCACCTCCTCAGTTTTCCTATTTTATTTCTTTCGCGTCGATCCTGTCGGGCCTCCATTCTCGTCGTTGCTTCGATTCGCGGACATCGACGTACAATGCGGTTCGTTTAATTTGCATGACCGAACGTATTTGCTCGGCCTCCGCGTTCATTCGACACTCGTCCCGCAAACGACGAAACTTTTTTGGCTAAATCGTTGCTCGAACCAGCGATCAAAAACTAACCGAATCGATGGCTTCGCGCTCGCGGAATCGAGTTGCAACTCTCGACGAATGCTCTTGCCGTCCGTTTCATTCGGTCATCCGTTGGATAGTTATTGTAAAGATAATTTAGAGTTACACTAGTATATATTTATAACTTATTTCATTTGCTTTAACCAAGAGTCGAACTACAGGCGTTGGGAGATTAAAAGAAAACTGTAGATTTCTTACAATTCTGGGTTCAAATCGTGATCAAACAGCTACAATTTTTGCCATCTTTAAAGGCGTTTCTTAAATTTTCGTCGTAGACCCAGATAAAAAAATTACAAAATGAGAGATTTTAATTTTTGTTTCGTCTTTCCAAGTAGCAGCAAAATTTAAAAGAAGCATTTGAGTCGTTGTCTAGTATATTAACTCCTCTATCATTTAAAAAGAAACTCAAGTCATTTGGTGCAGTTTTAAAAAAGTTTCGCGTTTCAAAACGGGTGCAAATACTGTTTTTAACCACTTTCCTCATCCTTAGAGGGGTGCAAAATACGACACCGTAGTTCGTTCATCTATTTCGGGGACACCCTGTCTAAATTATGTTCTAAGAGAGACACAAGTCAACGGAAATGTCGCATAGCGCCGCTACGATTCTAACCCACTCGATTGTTTCGCGGTACATTAGACTGAAAAATTTCGGCTAGTTTTACTACGTAATGCGTGTCTGATATTTTGCAGTGGCAACGGCGTTCGGCCAGGACGGCGACCTATACTTCTCGGTGAGCCCTGCGGACCACTCTGTCGTCGAGGGATCCCCCGTTCGTCTAAGATGCGAGGCTTTGCCTACCTCGCGCGTCAAGTACTCCTGGAAAATCGACGGGCAGCTGCTCGCCCCAAGTCCCCGACGACATCAGGACGGCGGCGACCTGAGGATCACGAGGGTCAACCGGATTCACGATAGCGGCAGCTTCGTCTGCGTGGCCACGCACGAGGAGACCGGATACTCCATCGAGAGCTCGCCGGCCAATATCAACATCCAATGTGAGTTCATTGCGATCTTTTACATTTCCATAAAATCGTCGACGGTATGGCAGACACCGCCACTCCTGAATTAACGTACACTGCCTTCTAAAAGTGTTGGACGAAAGTTACAGAAAGTTAAATTAAATAAATTCGAAAGATTGATGGAAGTCGTTATAATTTCTTCAATTTATTCTTAAGTTAATTAATTAATTCGTATCTAAGTTAATTATTTATTTCGTCATTCGTTTTACTAAAAGTTTTTATCACTTTTCTTCCTCTTCGGTTCCACATATTAAGAAAACACATGAAATGAACTGAGCATACATTTTTAATGAACAAAATGCAATAAATGAGTGAACTAATAGCATGAGTGACAAATATTTATATCACGTACTTCCGACAATACGATGCCATAAAATTCGCAGACATTACTTGAACTGAATGGTAAGAACTACACTTTATACTGAATCAGCAGGTGTTCCAATACTTTTGGAGGGGGGTGTACGTACACCGTCGACGGCTGTACAATAGAAGCATTTAACCCGGGCGAGATCCGCGCGATAATCGAGCCCGCGTTTCTTCGACGATTTTTTTAACGAGCCGCGCGCTCTCTCCTACGTCGGCTCTCGATTAAGAACTTTTGCGATGGAAACGAGCGAGTCTCGCAGTCCCGTGTTCAACGGAACCGTTAAACCGATGTATATACGGGCATAATCCGGTGGTTCACGCTCGCGTTGCTTAATCGACAAAGTACGAGCGAAACGAAAAAAGGGTGCGGCGAGGCGCGGGAGGAGGGCCACGAGGAAGACAGTTTCCCGACACCGTCCCTCGAGGGGTGGGGAAGAGACAAAGCGTCGACACGACGGATTTCACCGCGGCTACGTTTCTCGCGGCACTTTTTAATCGCCCTTTCTTCGCAAAAACGCAGATCAAACGACTTCGGTGCGGGAATTACTTGGCGTAACGGAATGATCTAGCCGGTGGATAGACGATCGTGGTTCCGGGGAAGAGAACCTGGGTTGATATCGAACAGAGAACGTGAAAAAAATCGCTTCGCGATGGCTTAGCTGCCCCTCCGCCGTGCCCCGTTTCCATCCAATTATTCACCAGTGTGACGTTAATTAACCATGATAATTTAGCGTGGATTCGAGCCGACCAATATGGCCACCAGTCAATACGCGGCCGCCCCTGGCTAAGCACGTCCGCGTTTTAATGATTCGAAAACGGTGAAGGGTTGGCGGCACGGGAACGCGAAAAATAAATTCAACGTCGACGACGACGTCGACAACGACGACCATGAGCGTCGCGACAGGACGGCGCGGGGTTCGCGGGTCGAGGGGGATTGGTGGAACGGTCCTGGGTGGAGGGGGGGAGCGAGGAGGAAAACGGTGAAAAAAACGAGAGAGAGGGAAAATATATAATGTTACCAGCGAGCGGTGCTCCGATACCCGGCAACGCCAGCATATTTTTTTATTTGTACCTGAAAACGCGTATAAAATGGGTGGTTTCCGCTCGCAGGACGAGGGAGGCCGGGAGCTAAAGCAACGAAAAAAGGAAAAACAGCGAGCCCGCGGCGCTGGTTGCGGGCTGTGGGGGAGCGTGGATCGCGGTTGGCGCGATATTGAATGAATAATGAAGAAATTTGCGAAAAAAGTACATATTATTAAATCGGGGAAACGTCGAGAACGGGAGGAGAAGAGAGAAATAGTAGTGAAACGGTCGCGGCGGCTGCGGGGAAAGAGCGAGGAAAGAGAGAAACGACGCCGGGGCGTCGTTAGCGGTCCCGCACCTCATTATCATGTATCGTTTCGTAATTATTATTACACGTCGCTGCCAACCCGGTGAAGTGCACCGAGCCACGAGTACATTTAGCGCGTGCTTAATACCCGTCGCCAGCTCGATTCCTTTTGATAATTGCGATAAATATAATAATGATAATGACGATGGGACGTTTTCTTCGGATCGCGTCGCGACGCTCGGCGCGCCAGCCCGTTTTTCCACCCTCTGTATACCGCGGACGTCTCGCCGTTTCCGCAATTTCGACGTTCGCCGATTCGCGAATTCTCGATGCCTTGAGAACGAGACGGGCGGACGACGACTACGTTTGCGTCGAGCAATTAGCCCTTATATTCTACGCTACCCTTTAACACCAGAGAGACGCGGTCTGACACCGCGGATACGTATCGGCTGGTTAATTAAGCGGCTACTGATATCCGAGACGCTTCCCGGCTACGGTAATTACACCGTCCTCGGTCGACGGTCGCGCCGGTATTGTAAAGACCATGGCTAACAGAAGATCGACCGGGTCGTACGGAATTAAAAGAACAAACGCTCGAAAACGTTGAAAATCTATAGACGAAACACGACGCACCTTTTCTCAAATATTTGAGAAGCCTCGAAATTTTGGAATGTCGTGCACGGTGAGTGCAATCGAGAAGAGATAATTCTACATAAAAAATAACAAATAAAGGATAGGAAATAAAATGTTTCCAATCGTGGCTTCGTTGTCGCGAAAATCGACTATGAACGTTCTGCATTTTCAATAATTTCTGCATTAATAAAGTAAGTTAGTAACTAAATTATATGGCTTACTTTCATTTAAATCAGCATCATATCGATACTAATGATATTAGTACTATAATATTTATAAGTGGCGTAAGTGTACGCGTACATGCTCGTTAAATATTCGAAGCTGGTTTTCTCGACATCGGTGCCTCGAATGAAAAAATTCTATTCCGTATTTTCGAATTGATTTTTCATGTCGAACAACCACCCGCTCTGGGTAGTACCACCGATGCGTGGGCCGCCCTGTATGTCCCGCCAAGCGACCAAAGTTAATACTTCGACTGTCACATCAACAACCTCTAGAATTTGGTAAAATTAAAGTACTTCATCTAAAAAAGTTAAAACTGAGAAGCTAAATTAGGGTAGAAATTAATTTTCGAATCTGAGACAATCAATTTTGGAACATTCATTTTGAGAAAAGGTGCCACTGTGACGGCGATGTCTGGTGAAAGCAGTTGGATACACTAAAAAGAAACGCCTTATCGGTTAGGGTTAAGGAATGCAGGGTTTAGCATTTGCTCGCTATCGCGTAGCGAAGCCTAATACTTTCCTCGTATCTGCTCACGACTGTGCGATGACGCATGCGTCCTTATTGTTCGTGTCGCGGAAACGAAAGGGTTCGAGAATGTTTCCAAGTCGAGATACGAATTCGATTAGTGGTCGATGCCGGCGAAAATTTTCCGGGCGAGAGCGTCGTAATTAAGTAGCGCGGTTTTGGCGACGAGTAATCTAGCAATATCGAGAAACGACGTCTGCCCCTCGCCACCCTTCGCGACTTTCCACCCTCGAAAGGTCGAGCGTCTGACGAGTGATCTCTCGAACACGCTCGGCGATGACGAGCTGGCCCGCCGTGAATATTCCGTGTGCCACGCCGTGAAAACCATCCCTTTCCCTCTTTTAATTTTCAACCCCTCGGCTCGCGGCCACAGAAAGCCGGGCTACGAGGGACGAAAGGAGGCACGGGGGTAATAACACGCCGAGAAGGATCCTTTGTCCAAATAAAAAAATAACATCTCGCTTCGCGACGAGGAAGGAGCCTCGCTGCGATACGCGACAATGGATAGGAAGTTGTTCAGCCCCGAGCTACGGCAACTGCAACTGCGACCGCCTCTGCGACTCTGGCTGCGACTGCGGAGGGAATCGGCGAAAGAGAGAGAGAGAGGAGAGAGCAAGGGGCTGGATTCTCGTCGACGCGTATCGTCGGCTTTACGGGAGAGATCGTATCTGATTTATACGCAGCGTGCGTAGATTCGAGCGCTCGGTTTCCTGCGCGGACGAGACAATATCGTATAAAGATAGAGGACTTCTGCGAGACCGTATTTATCGAATTTCCCGTGTTCCGCGAGCGGCCGTTCGTCGCCGCCTCTGCTCGTCCCGCAGAACATCGTGTTCGTCGAATCCAGAACCAGGGTCTGCGAATCCGGTCGCGTGCGACACAAAGAGATCGCGAGAAATCTGTTAAATTGAAGCGACGTCGTCTGCCGATCTCAACCGTGGCGGCTACTTTGCGGAGAAAAAGTAGCCGGACTTATTAATCTTCTTTCTCCCGCGAGATTTAACAGCTCGATGAGACTGGAAAAGTGTTAACGCGATTCCGGAAATGAGTGGATAATGGGATCGAAAAGTGGCTCCAGCCACCGTGAAAAATCCTGTCTTTCGGCTTCTAATGGACCGCGGCTAGCAGCGATCGCGTTCCCGTTCTCGGTGCTCTTCCCGTTTACCTTGTTCGCGGCTCGGAGCGGCGCTATGGCGTCGGTCTCGACAATTAGACCACACGCATTGTGCAACGTCGACAATGAGCCATCGTTCCACGAACCCGGAATCTCGTTTCCTCCGCGTGAAGCGTTCCCGTTCGCCGATGAGTTACCTCTGGTTTTTCGCACACTTCGGATGGACGCTAGGAGCCGAAGGGATCGATCTGTTTCCGTTGTTCGAGCAAAGTGACGATTAACTAATCGTACGCTCGCGAATTTCGTTGGTGTTCATCGAAGTTCGATCTCGCAACAATTTTTCTACGTAGGAGTGCGGTCGTCTTTTGATCGAGCGACCGATACGCCTCGATCGGCAATCTCTTTCGTCCGATCTATTATTCGCGACGGTTTTGTTCCTTGCGTTCGACGCCAAACGAGGAAACGAGCTCCGCAGTCGCGTCGAAATTGAAACGTTTCTAGGGGAAATTGAACCGCGACGACGGAGACGAAAGCGGAATTAACGGAGAACGCTTCGCTCCGCATTCTGAAGTTGCGTTCCCACCCCACTTCGACCCGGTCGACCGGCCGTTCGCATAATGCGAGGCCAAACGGCAATTAGGCTTCCCGTATTGTATGCCGCAACAATACAGGTTTTTCAGTGGGCCCGCATTCACGGGAAGAACACGCGCGGACCCTCCTAAATACCGCGATGAATTTACCAGGACGCGTCAGGGGAGTGGCTTGATCCAGATTCATCGGCATATTAATGACACCTGGACGGCAAATCGTGCGAGGGCACGCTGCTGTTGGGCCGAGGGTTCGCGGAAAAGGGTACGGAAAATGCGGCTACTTAGGTTGCGAAATCTCCGAGTGGATTTCAGCTAGCACCTTTATCCTTTCGGTTTGTCCAACGAGACGAGAAAGAACAAATGAGCAGAAAGTTTAGAATTTTGAATACTTTAGAATTTGTATTGCGCCGCTGGCCCTCGCAAGCAAGCCAATTCGGAAGTTTATCCCTCGAATTTTATTTACATATCTCATATTTTACATATATCTAAATATATAATAATTTCACAGCGTATTGAAAATAAGAAACTCACGCATCGATCATGTGCACTTTCCTTATTTATACTCTCTCGTCTCGTTGAACGAGCTATAGCAATTTTAGTACGAGACATGTCTCAGCCGATTATTTGAAAAATCAGGTCTTGTAACTGATTACTGAAGCTATTACTGTTTTAACTAATAATTTAATTTATTCATAATTAAAATTAAAATTCCATCCAAACCTTTTATCCCTTGTTAAAACGAGACAAAGTTTGAACAAGCGTAGATCTAATAGAAGCTTTCGAAATATTGCTACGGTAGAAATTGTAACATTATATAATTTGTCACATGAAATGATGGAGATTTGATATCTCACCAGATACATTCCTGGATACCCGATTAATTTTCATTTACTCCAGTATCTCACGGATATGCCGGGTATGTCATATCTGACAGCAGCAGAGTGGGTTCGTTCCGATAGACGAAAAAATCAGCCGGCTCTCTTCTCTCTAGATTTAGGTAGCGATCGTTCCAATCCGGCTGGCGCGTCGCGACGCGCTGAAATTTGTTGGGGAAAAAATAAAAAGCCGTTGCCATGGCAGCGTGAAATTATGTATATCCCCTTTAAAGGGAGGAAATTCGCGAGATCTCGAGTAGAGGCGAACCTGCCACAGGGATTCTCTGGTTCTTTCCTCGTTCCCCGCGTCCGCCTCTTTGCTCTTACCCGGTCGGTCGTGCGCAGGTGGAGAACTCAATTCAGGGAGGGTTTGCTTGCATTTTCATTGTCTCGCCTTCGTGCGGGCTGTACGTCACCGTCGCCGTTGCCGTCGCCGTAGACGTCTACGTCGACGTCGTTGGCCCGTCATGGAGAGCGAGCGAGAGAGCTGAAAAGATGGGGAAGTTGGGAAAGTAAGAGGAGGAGGAGACGACGTAGAAGGGAATAAGAACGAGAAGGGCAGGCAGGGACAGGAGAAAAGGAGAGGAAGAGGGGGTAAGCTAATCGTTGAGGCTGCAGCCCGGGGCGGCTGCATTTTTTAAAAACACTACCACGGACGCTCGTCGCGAACTCACGCCAGCGCCAGCGGAGGAACTGCTTTCTCTTTCGTTGTCTCTCCCTTCTTTTCTTTCGGTCTCCCGAGCTCGCTGGATTCTCGCTAGCCGTGCCCCGGCGCATTGTGCCGAATGAATTGCAGGAGTGTAGCGTGCGCGACGCTACACACCTCTCTCGGGCTCGACACGGGCTTCGGGCTCGGGCTACTCTTGGCTGACCCTAAAAAGAGAGGAAGCAGAATGCGCGTTGCCTTCATAAATGCCGCTTCCACGGTGTTTCCGTGTTTTCCGCGCGACGCTCGCGAGACGGATTAAACGGGGAGAGAAAGAAACTGCTCACCGTCCCTACCTAGTCCCTACTACAGAGCTTCCCAATATTCTCCGGGCTGTCCTCGATATTTCCTGCCGGGGAAACCATCGCGTTCAGATATCGGTCTCCCATCGACGCCCGCCGGGAGCACCCGTACCGGATGACTCGAACAGAAAGCATTCGGCGCGTTCGACGGAGTCTTTTTCTTCCGGCTGAAATCGTCGACGATACTCGAAGCTCGAAGTTGGGTGCCCGAGAATTTCCACGGTCGGAGCGGCACGTTGCCGCGATTTCCCCGGCCCTTTCGAAGCTCTCCCGGTCGATTTGTTTCGCGCGACTTTTGTTTCGCGCCGCGCAACCCCTGTCTGTCAAATTACCGTCATCGAGGCGAACAATCGGGGCCAAGTGTACACGCCGTGGCATTTTAACCGGCGAACCCCGCGCGATCGCTCCGCGCGCCAAATGAACGCGACTAGTAGCGGGGAGAAAGGAACGCCCCGTGCTTCGCTGTGCGTGAAAATGGAAAAAAAGCTGTCGAGCCGGAGGAGAACAGGAGAGACGATCGAGAGCGTGTGCGCGCGAGAGAGGAAGAGGGAGAAAGACAGCGGAAGACGGCGACGAAGAAGAAGAAGAGGGACGCAGGGCGAGAGAAAGGGGTGGATACGGGGAGACAAAAAACAGGGCAGAGAAGGAAAGATCCACCCTATCGCGAGAATCTGTCCGATGAATACGGAAGACCCATGCCTTTTCATTAATTACTCACCTTACTAATTAACCCGGCACGTTTTTCCCTAATTAGATGTACGACCGTGCTGAAAAAAGCCGGCGCGTACAAGTTGTTGGAGCCCGTTTAAGCGACGAGACTGGCTCGCCTCGCGAGCGAACAAGAGACACCTGTTCACCCGGCAAATGCGCGAAAACGGTGTCTTCTGGAAAAAAGAGGTGAGGAGAAAGGGAAATGGAACGGTGCCGTGTATTCCGACGCGAGCACGACGCGTTTAGGAAAAACGAGCAGAACGATGGCCGTTCTAGACAAGGGAAACTAACGGGAAATCGACGCGCAGCCATTTTCTCGCGTCTGCCGCAGGAAAAACGGCGGACCGTCGGGAAATCGAAAAAATTTTCAGACTACACGAATTGCTTATTTCGGCAGGCGAATTTACTTTTCATATTGCGACGTCGACGACTAGATCCCTCGAGGATCCTAGATCCCAGCCTTCCACGGTCTAAACTACTCGGGCAAGGGATTAGGTTCTCTTCTTCGGAAGAGAAATCTCTTCTTCGTAATTAACGCACTCGGCTGGAGTCGTCTTCGTCGCTTAATCAATTTCTTTTTTATTCGAGTCAATAGGAAATATTAATTTTGTTGTTCACCCTTTGTCGAAACCAATTTCGTCTTTCGCGTGCGTCGATTTACTTTCATTCTTAGATTTCGGCAAAAGTAGAATCAAAGTTCTAGAAGAAATTAATAATATTTGTATTTGGTATATATTCGCATCTGCGGTAATTTAATTAAATTCCCTAACAGAAAACGACAATTCTTGTTTTTTTGTATGTGTTTAATTACTTTCGTTCCTAGAGTTGTGAATCAAAACGAACTTTGACAGGAGAATTTAATAATGTTCATATTTAGTGGATCATGAGTGAATTCGTACGAGTCTAATTCGTTGGCTTAGCACGTTGATTGCCAGGTTAATATTACATGGCTCGCCCGTCTGGCCAACATGAATTCCTTATTACGCGTTGCCTGTTCCGGTGAAATACTATTTGCAACGCAGACAAATTAACCTGTGTAATCACATGTGACGTATGCATATTACTGGAAGTTTTCGTACCATTTTAGCAACGACGGTAAGATTGAAAATTATAAAAGCATTGAAAATTCGAATTTGCTGTTTCTGGTAATCTTAGATTTGGTCATCGACGACCTCCACGGCGTTCAACGTGTTAGTTCACTTGTGAAATTAAACTTGTTTTTTTTCGACAGAATCGATTTTTCCATGCAGGGAAGATTCGAAATGAACGCGTTTTGAGAAGCATTCGTTCCGCTTGCTCGCGAGATGCATCGTCGCGTGCATTGTGCTCGTAGATCCATCGCCGATGCGGCTATTCTAGGGAATTACGGGAGCGTTGCAAAGTCGCAGCTATGATTACGAGACTCCTCTTCCCGTCCCAGGTTTCCCAGGTTCCCCAGACTTCGCAGTAGCTCCGCGCGACGTACGATCCATTTGCGTTCAGATCGCTTGAAAATGCAAGCCGTTCCTTATCGGCAGACGCGTTTAATGCGTCGCCGATGCATCGCTTTTTTCTGTCTTTCTCGTTCTTTGTGCCGCGGAAATCTCGAGGGACGCGAGTCGCACCGAGTCGAGTCGAGTCGAGCCGATAGAGAAATCGCGTGGGTGCACAAGCCCCGGTATGTTATCCTTCTACCTCGTTATCGGCTCCGCCGCCTTTCTGTTTTCCGCGTGGTTTGCCGCGCTCGTCTGCTCGCTGTCAGACAACGATTTCGAAAACCCGTATCCGGGTACCGAGCCGCTAAAATGGGACCGAATGATCGGTCGAGGAAAGCCGGTGGGAAATTCATCGAGCTGCCGGCAAACCGAAATCGTTGGACGCGTTACGGTGAGCGAAAGAGTTCGCCGTGCGCGAACCATCGATCGTCGTCGCAACGCGCGCACATTGTTTGGCTCAATTTCACGCGAGAAAGCGAGAGGAGCCGGCAAGCGCACGGCTCGACCCTCGAACTCGAGCACAGACGGGGGACGGAAGTGATCTCGCCGTTTCTGATTTTCAGTCGCGACAATGGCCGCTTTTGTTCGTCGATCTGGCATCGCGTTCCTGCCCCGGGAACCGTTTCGAAAAGGGGTGACGAGCCGAACCGGCGCGAATCGACTCTGCTCGCTCCCGTCTACTGCGAATCGTTTTCGTAACTAGCCGATATTCCTGCCGATATTCCTGCCAAGATTCGTTCGGAGATTCGTGCCGCCATTTCGCCGATATTCGCAGCGATAATACCGAAAACGAAAACCCATCGCGATCGATATTATAGTTAGTACTTGGGTATACGAAATTCCCGAGTTCCCGGGTACCCATGAGACATCTGGGTAGACCGTAACTGCCCGGGTATTTTATGAGATTGCCGATTACCAGAGTATCACACGACTCTGAGAACTCATATAGAAGAACTTATAAAATTTCATGAGGTGATCAAATTAAAATTAAAACGTTTAGTTGTACGGCATCAATTATATTTTCAGCATCCTCATCTTTTCCTGGTCCTAACGAAATTAGAAAGATCGAATAGATTAGCGTAAACATTAATTTTCAAATCTGAGCAATTAGCTCCGTCACCCATATATGGTTGACATAAAAATCAAAGTATTGTTATTATTATCATTATTTATTTTCGGGCTAACCCTTTTAAATTATACAAACGAAATACTCGTAATTTAAACGTTACAGAGAATAAGATTTTACGAGAGATTCAGTCGATCCGATAAAACGACTAAAGATGTTTCCAAAGAAATGAAATTTGTTGATGAACTCGTTTGCCGTCCTAGTCGGTCTTGTGATACTTTAATTCTTGCGATAGCTTTAAGAAACCAACGAGGTGCTGTTATGACCAATTCAGAAAAATTCTAAGCTTCTTAAAGAGCTAGAGGGAACGTTGAGAATTAACAACTCAAGATTAGGTGGACTGTTAATCATATGGTTGAGAACTTTAAATATAAATATGAGATCTGCAATGGTGGTTGTGAGAAGCAGTATTAACAGTAATTATTCACTAATTTTATTTGTAATAAAAGTCATTCGAGCCTCACCGAGTATACCGAACGTAAGCATGTGCACAATAAAAAGTTTCCAATATGTTTCTATAGTAAGTCACAGCAGTAATCGATATCCATCGAACACGATCGTTATCTTCTCTTTCGCGTCCGCGTACCAAGGATATTCGCGATCCTCCTCCGAGCATGCGAGAAGCCTCGATCGGCCACAAATTCCCCGGCAATGCAACACGTAAGCCACTTATTCTCCGTGAATTTTTTACCTTGTCCAAACATGCTCGGCGCAATTTTTCACGCTCCGCGGAGCGGAGAACGCGGCTTTGTGTACACGCGTGTCGGCTCGAGTGCGCGCCGCTCGCAGAAAGGGAATGCAAAATCGTTTCGTCAAACTGCAGTCGTGCACGTGGCCGTCCAAGTGGCTGTCGCGTTGCGCCGCGGGTAGAGAGGAAAAAAAACTAATTTATCTCCGCGCGTCTCGTCGTCTCTCGCGGCGTTGCGGGTTGTGGGTGTAGGTCTGTATCTACCCGCAGATACGCGAGACACTATTTTCAGCGGTTTTATCTGCTGCGCACGCTGCAACGATCCTGCTTGCTCTCGAATCGATGCTCTCTCGCCGCCGTCGACGTCGACGTCGTCGACGCACCGCGTCGCGACGCCTGTACGGTGGCTTTTTTGCCGTTCCGTTTCCGGCATTCCGCAGGCTGGCTGTCGACCCATCGCGAGGCGCGTTCTCCCTCGATCTCTCGAAAAGGATCGTTCGCCGTATCCGTAGGAAAAAGACCGTGTTCGGATGTTATTGAATTACGCGGGACCGACGGCCGCCCGAATAGTTTTCGGAGGCTCGAGAACAAGTTTCGCGGGAGTCCGGGACTCGACCGTTTGGTAACTTTTTAACGAGCCCGCGGCACCAGGATAACGGGAGATGCTTCCGCGCGACGCGACGCGCATCTGCTACGAGCGCTAACTTTTCTCCCGGCGTGGAATCGTGGGGTTCAGCTCCGAACCCGTTGATAAAATCTCCGTTATTCGCCTAGGTAGCCCTTGACTCGTAGACGATGTCAGGGCCTCGCCCCTTCGCGCCCAAGTTTGACGGTTCGAAAATAATTACCGTGTTCCTCCTCGTGCGTCCCTGTCTCCGGCTGGTTGCCGGCCCCCCGCGCTCTGCACCACCCTGCCCCTGAAACCTGGCCATCGTCTTTCTCGCGTAGTTCTTGTATTCCTCTTGGGGTGGTTTCGAGGATTGCCACTCGGAGCACGTTCGCAATATACTCGGTCTCCCTCGGCTCGCTCGCCCTCTCCTTCTTCCTCTTCGTCTGCGTTGGTCGTTTTGCTCCTTCCTCGAGTTCGCCCCGAAAATTAGATAATTCAGGAACGGTACGCGGCAGAGGTCGGTTTCTTCTCGGCGACGAGGATCACGAGGATCACGAGCCGGATCCTTGTAAACGTTTTATTTTCTCGGCAGACGACCAGATCCTCTCCCAGGTTCCGGCGTTCCAGTCGAATTACGACGGGATTCCGTAAAAATGTTCCTGGATATTTTCGGATGGATATCGAACCGGCGTCTCGCGAATCGCGGGTAAATCGTTCATCTCTGGGAATGGCACAAAAAACATTCGAATATCCCGGGCAACCGTACAAACGAAACCGTTTCAATATTTGCTTTTTATTTCTTCAAAGGTATACCGACGAGCTCGATTCTCACGGCGCTATCTCTTGCGCGAACAGCCTCGCTCCTTCTTGTTCCCGTTCTCACTCTGGTTTCTCGTTCTCGTTCTCTTTCTCGTTCTGGCTCCCTCGAGCAAATAGTGTCGAGTTCTCTCGTTTCCCAAAAAGCAAACGGATGGACGCTGTTGTCCTCCGTTTTTATTACCTCCAGTAATCCCGGCGTCCGTCATCGACGATGAGCGATACCGTATCTCGAACGCCTGCATTCCGAAGCGGAATTTATCTGTTCGTTTTTACGACGCATCATAAAGGATGCAAACGCTTTTCGGCTTTCTCGTTGACAGCGGCGCGATACCATCGATACACGATGGAGCTCGAAAAAGAATGCTCGGTGCCCTTGTTCGAAGCGTCCCCGCGGGACGCGACCACCGCCGGGGGCTTTCCCGAAAATTCAATCGCCGCGAAACGGAAATCGCGTGGGATTATTCAACGGTTATACGCCGATCGATGTATAATGTATAAACAGCTTTGAAAGTCGAAGCAGCAGGAAATAATTGCGGCGCGCGAAGTAACGAGGCGGAGTCGCGTTCGTTAGTAACTTTGCTCCTAAAAATCTCTGTCGAACCCTCCACTCTTTCTCTCTCTCTCTCTCTCTCTCTCTCTCTCTCTCTCTCTCTTTTGCTCTCGTCTCTCGTCACTCGTCCCCTCGCCCTTTTTCCATTAACAGAATCACCCCCGTCCCGCGAATCGAATCGAATCGAACCGACACAGACCGACGCGGAACTATCGAGCAGAAATCGATTCTTGCTCGTTAATGGTCCACGGTGTACGGATGTTCACCGATTTCGTCGCTCAATTAAAACGATTTCCGCCGGGCCGACGAATCGCTGATAATTAACATTAAACGCTCTTTTCAAAGCGGCGCGAGACCTCTCGCGCTTTCTCTCAAAAGGTGCTCGGGGAAGAATTTCGATAATCTATAGCCGAACATTCGAATCGTTGAGTTCCTATGAAAAAAATTCCAGTAGGCTAGGCGAGTAGATTCCCGAAGCAGGAGCAGAGTCGCCGACCCAGAGCTGGCAGACGAGGGCGGATAGGTACAGTTCTGGAGAGCCATAAAACTTTATGGTGCGTTTGCATCGACCGACCCTCCCTTCCCTTTCCCTGCCTTACTACCATCCCCATGGCAACGACCGACCCCCGAACAGAACCACCCTGCACCCGTCTCTCTCTCTGCACTCTCGGCTTTCTCTTTCTCTTGCTCTCTAACTCTCTCTCTCTCTCTCTCTCTCTCTCTCTCTCTCGCACTCTCTCGCTCTCTGCCTGCTCTGCCGTTCTGCCGCTCAGCCTCGATGTCCCGCTTGTGTCTCTCTTCCCTCCAGCCGATGTACACTCTTTCTCTCTGCCTAGCTCTCCGACCCCGTACATCCACCACCACCCCGCCTACACCTCCAGCTCTTCCCCTCCTTCTTCCATCTGGCCGTCTCACCCTTGATTCGCCGTCTTCGTCTTCCAGAGAGTCACGTCAGCTACCGTCTCTCTCTCTTCCGTCTTCCCTTTCTATCCATCCCTTAACGCGACGATGCGAAGCGAACGGCTGATTCCGTCGCGAAAAATCGGTTGTTTATTCGGATGCCAAAAAATCCTCGATTCGGAGTCACTGTCTCTCTCTTTATCTCTTTCTCTCTCTAGATATTTCCCGGTTCTTCGCCGCAATAAACGGGCTGGGCCATTCGGCAAGGTAGCCCAAGGGTGGGCTTTTCCCGATATCCGTCCCGCGTCGTCGTCGAACCCAGGATCGTCTTTTTGTCCGCCTCGATCCTTCCTCGATCGTTCTCGTTCGCGTGCTGTGCAAACAACGCTTCTTACCCGGGGCTTATCTCTCCGGACCGGCACGATATCGTATCGAGTTCCAAGAGAAAAGAACGACGCGGGCAGCGGTGTTCCAAAGGAAATCGACGCGGATCGGAACAGAACATTTATCGTCATTGTTCAACTAATCGGTCGCGCCGGCCACGCTTTCTCGCGTCTATCGAGCAAACTTAGGCGGGTAACCTAAACGCTGTTGGAGAGGCGAACTTCTCGTAGCACGATAAACGGGGCTCCGTTCTCGCGTCGATGACCAGGTCGGATTTCAGAGCGGCTGGTCGAGATGGCGAGATGACCGCGACAATAGTTTCGGGTTGCACGCCGTCAGTTTTCTACCGGTTCTCTTTAATCTAATCTCGCGCGGAGCCGAGCCGAGCCGAGTCGAGTCGAATCAAAACGGATCCCCTATTTCCTACTGACCGGTTCAAGTTTTTTCCTCGTCTGTGGGTCACCGATTCCATTAAGAAAGTTCGAGCCCTCGAAAGGATGCGGATTTCTTCTATCGTTCGCGTCCGTCCTGCGACGACGCGATCTTCGAACGGTTTTGATGGAAATCGGCACCGAGTTGGAGAGTAAACTTCCTCGTCGAGTTCCCCTCCTACCTGTCTGGAAACGAGCGGATACTCCCGGTGTCTCGGGTCCACCGTCCTGTCGGCGAATTAGCTCGCCCATCCCGTCGGCCCTCTCTCCTTTCGGCCCGTCTCTCCCCGCGATTCTTTCTGTTTGGCGACGACCTGTTTCCTCTGTACTCTCGGTCTCGCTTCCTCGCGTTGCCAGCGATACAGTGCCCCGTGCCTGGAGCGAAAGAACGAGGCTCGTCGCGATTCTCGGCACGAGGCGTAACGGCGTAACAGCGTAACGCGGTAATAATTCAGGAGGAACCGGCCAGACAGACTTATCCATCCCCCGGCCAGCCTGGCCGCGCGTCGCGCGCTTTTTCTTTCGACAGAAGGCTTCCAGAGAAAACCGCGGTTTGTTTGCTCGTCTAGGATAAACAACGGTTCGCTTCGTGGAAAGGCGGAACGGTTTTGGGATTCCGCACCCCCTCCCTGCCCGCGGAAAACGTCCACGGGACTCGACCGTTTGCGTTCCACCGAGCCCGACCATGCTTTTCTACTCCCCTTTGGTTCGCCTCTGCCACCCGTCACCCCTTTGGCGGCGTTCTTTTATGTCCTTTTCGGTTTACAATGTACGTAAACGATCTACAAGGGGAGTGCGCTTTGTCTTCTCGAAGGATATTAGATTTGAAACGGGATGCTTTTAGTTCCCGGACCGATGGATGCCTCTTTCGCCTCCTTTTTCGTTTCGATCCAGCGGGGAAAATAATTTCGTTTTTAACTCACAGTGACGCGCTCGCTCGCATGCTGCGCCCCGAGCGCGACGCGTTCTCGTTATTTCCATTTCCTTTTCCTTTTTCGCGTCGTTCCGAGGAAATCCTGCGAAAAATGTTGCCCCGTCTGGAGAGGAGAGGGCGCGTGCAGTCGACGTGTAAGCCCGTCGCGCAACACCCCTGAAGGCTTTCGCCATTATCAAAAAGTTTCCAGCGTTCCCAGGCACGACGAATCGCGGCCAATTTTCGAGTCCTTTCACGCAGCGCAAGCGGGTGCGCCGAGGTTTTTCGGAGGCACCTTGCCCGGTGTCGTGTCTCCCGACGAGGCGCGTGCTAGGCTAAAGTTACCCCGGAACGAAAGGAAAAAGAAGAAAAACAGATTCGGTTTCGAAACCGTGTCCGCGCGACAAACGAGGCAGACGCGCGATATCCCTTTTCCTGGCCTGCTGTGTTCCCGCCTGTCCCGCGCACTTCGGCGTTTTCCTTTCATGTCTTTTTAGCTCACAGGGGCTCGTTTTCACCGGTCGTCGCATCGCGCCGCGTTTACCAGCTACGTAAACGGGACTCCCGCGAGGAAATGCCAGAGAAGAATTCCTTTTAAGTAGCATTTTTCGAGCTTGTCGTTTACCGCCTGCTCGAGGATCCTTCCTTTCTGCCCGCGCGAGATAAAAAGCGCCGTAGTCACGGCCGCCGACGGGAATTAAGCCAGCTAAATTGCTTTCGCGCCGCAAGAATTATTGTCTCGCGTTTTTAGCGGCCCCTGTTGCGTCGGAATCACTTTTACATTCCCTTTACAAAAAATACTGAGAGCAGACTGTTACGTTCCGACGAATACATACTGTCGGCCATCCGATCGCATGTCTTGCGGAATATTATGCATTGCGTTGTCATTCCAAGAAGGCGCAACGTGTACATCGACTGGCTATTATTCTCAGAGACAGCCACGTGGCTCTGAGACATGGCACAGTCTTCTTCTCGACGGCGGATCATTTTTACAATACGATTATCGATATTTACGACGTTTCTCAGCTTTATTTATCCATCTTTCATTTTCATAACATATTAGTCATTAGTAGATTGCAGATTTTGTGCAATTATGGCATTACTGAGCATGTGAAATGCGAAAGTGGAACGACATTAGAAGAATTCAACGATAACGGTACATTATTCTCAACTTACTGTGATTATTAACTGTTTGAGTCCCAGGGGGTATTGAAAAAATACTGTCGAAGAATCTCAAACAGCGCAACCGCGCTTTCTCTAAATAGCTATCTCTAGATAGCGCTTGTTTTATTTAATGTCGAGAAATACCAAGCGGCGTGATAGCGCTTCGTTTATTTTACATCGATGAATCCCAATCGGAGCAATAGCGCTTCTTGTATTTGTTAGGCAACGCGATTCTCGTCTTTTCTTCCGTATGTATTTCTCATTGTTAATAATTGTGAGTTTCAAAGTGATTTATAGTTTAACTTTTTTAAATTTGGTGTATCCCCAGAAAGGTAGAATGAATCAAAAAAGAAAATCTATTAAAAGGAGCTGTGTAATGTACTTGCTTCAGTAAATCTGAGTGCGCGACTTCAGCAGTCGATAACACACCATCAGTTGTCCACAATGTTGGAAATGTACTGGGTTTTCTCGACATAAAATCTCAACAGCGCGATCGCGCTGCTTGGGACTCAAACGGTTAGAAGAAAGAAAAAGACATTTTCATGTCACCTATGCACATTACAATTAACTTAGGCAATTTTTATCTTGCATAAAGATCAGCGATCTAGTCATTAGTATATATTAATTCTACGCTTTAATTTTAGCAACTTAAAAATATTAAAATAAAAAAATGCGAGCACCGTCATTTTTACCATTACATTTGGTTTAGCGTTGAAGCAACAATCGCAATCCACCCCTATTAAGAGCCAACATATATAAATGTCTATAACCGTGCAACGACTGCGGAAGTCGGAGTTCAGACGCAGACCAAAGCCGAAACGATTGATATTTGTCGATGATATTTCTCCGGCGGCGTTGCCATTTGCTTCTCGCCCATATTAAAAGTTTAATAACGTCCCGGCTTGTCAAAAGGGCCGACCGTCACGGCGTTTTGCCTCCTCCCGATCGCCTCCAAACGATTCTATTGGTTCGACCGGCCGTGCGAGAGCGATCGGGCTAGCTCGGTTCAATATCGGTCCTGGCCCGACCGCCACGGGAATTTTTACCCTCCTTTTGTCAAGGAAAAGTCACTTCCGCCGTTTGTTTCCGCGGCTGTTTTTAGATCGCCTCGGGCCACGCTCCCGTGGAACCCTCGAACTCGTAAACTATTGTCTCAGCGTCGATACGCTCCCGTTTGTCGATGAAAACCAACTCGGGCTTGGCGCGGCTCGAATTCTCTGCCGCTTCAACTCGTTTCTTCGCCGGGAAAAAAGTTCGCGAATTGTTCAGTCTTCTTTCTCGGCGCGAACGAATCGACAATTTCATGGCCTAATGCGGGCATGGGAATTAAGCGCGCTGCATATACAAGTTGCACGCGGCTAATCAGGGCGACGTTTGTATTAAGAGGTTTCCTTATTACCCGTGACATACAGGTAAATTGTTGTAAATTGTACAGACAACTTGACAACAATCAGGTCTGCGCCTTACATAATCCTTTCCGTTAACCCTCGTCCAATTCTCTCCCTCCCCCTCTTCTTTTCCATGCTAACTGCTATCCCTTGGTCACGTCCCGACTCTTTGCTATACTTCTCTTACCTTGTCCAATTTCGTCCTTTACTCACTTCCTGTTTCTTGTCAATCTATATTCATCGATCATTGCTATGCCTGATTTGGATCCTATCTGTTGTTCGTTCCTCTCCCTTGCTCAATTTCTACTTCAGTTTTGGATACATACATCTCAACTTTAAGTGCTTTCAGAAGTACAAGTTTTCAACTGTTAAATTGGAAAAATGCCTACTTTTGACTATTGGAAGTTATAAATGCGTAATTTTCAGCACTTTAATGGCTCGAAAGTAGGCAGAAATTCAGGACATATTAATAATAATTATAATAACAGTAATTTATTCGTATACATATAGTATATAATTATAGTATAATAATTATAAAAGTGTTGGAAGATTATAGGAAGGAACAAGAATAATAATAATAATAATAAAATACAAAACGAAAGTAATAGCAACAGTGGACAACCGGCGACTGATTCTCTTCTATAGTCAGTATAATGTGATCACCTCAGAAATGCCGTTTTCTACAGAAGAATTCATAACAGCTCTGGAAAAACTCGAGGAAGTCTACATAACAGTTTGCAAAGATTAGTAAACAGTTTTTACGATTAAAAACCAAAAGGCATGATTCAGATGCTCCACACGCGGCTCACGCGGCACGCGGCAGAACTGTCAGAAGCATTACGGTAGCTGTAGACACACAGCCGAGAACAGAGGGTAGTTGTAGCTCCGAGATTTGGCCGCAGCGAGCACTTAATTCCCGTGGCTGGCCTAATGCATTTACGCCGTTACACCGGCGGCGGAACGACTCTTTCTCCGAGTGGCGCGGAAAACTTCGACGTTCCGAGTTTGTTTTCGACAACAACGCCCCAACGCTTCGTTTTGTCGACTTTTCCAACAACTTTCCTGTTCGGTTCGTCGGCCGGCGATACGCTTCTCGCGACGCTGAAATCGAGCACGCCTCGCTTGTAAAATATGCGGAGCTGTGCAGACCGGCTCCACCGCTCGGAAGAAACGAAAATTGAGGCAGGAGAGCGCATCCGACGATAACCGGATGGTTAATCAATTTCGATAATCTGTTATCGGAGCGTCGGTTCGCTGGCTCTCTGATAGCCGGATAAACGGAAGCAGGTGGAAACCGATCCGCTAGATTTTCCGGCCAGAAGAAACCCCGGCTCCCACGAAATCTGCGAGACGGTTCTCCCGCGTCGGTTCTCGTTCGCGCGATGCGACGACGGATTACTCGATAATTAAAGAGCCATCGTCGGCCGTCTGGCGGTCACGCTTCAAGTATCCGCGTCTCGAGTAATGTCCGCTACATGCGGCGCGGGGTGGAGAAGCGCCGCAATAATTATCGAGCAGCCCGTTTCCACCAATTCGGCCGCGGTCTGGCCACGAGCTGACTCGAACCACTGTGTCTGGGTGGTCCGCTAGGTGACGTATTCCGCTCCCCAGAAAGATTACACGCACTCGTCGACGCGTTCACGATCCGATCCGACCCGATATCCCCCCCTGGAAAAAGAATATCGCGTTACGTCCGAGTGGGCCAGACGGCTCGTTCCTGGACTAGACAGACTCCTATTCCCCGAAGACCCTCGTCCATTTTTTACTCGGACATTTTCCGCGCGGATCGTCGATTTCTAGATAGCAGACAATAGCGTCGAGAAACGAAGAAGGGACCTCGATTCGCGGAACGAGCCAGAGTTTGCCCGGGCGTACGTAAATCGTAATCGCGGAGGGAACACGTCGCAGCGGAAACGGAGCAGAGGGAACGCCGGAGATTTCAGGGTCGGTGCTGGGTGACAAGGTTGACAAGGTTACCGATGCAGTGTCAGAAGTCGGCTTCTCCGTGAACGGGATGTGGCCGTGACTACGGTTGCGAGTTGTGACTGTGGCTGCACGAGGCTGTCCCGCTTGCACGCACGCGCGTCTTCCGCGGTGTTTACACGAAAGTTAATCTCGACAGTCTCGACTGCACGGTTTAGTGGATGCCGAGAAGCAGCTACAGCGGGAGCGAGTAGAAGCGAGTAGAAGCGAGTAGGAGCGTCGACGAAGGTGGGGAGGCCGGTCTTTGGCTGCGTAAGCGATGATAATAATAAACGTTGCTCTCCCTTTCTTCCCGGCCTCTCTGGCTCTCTCTCTCTCTCTCTCTCTCTCTTTCTCCCTGTCTCTCTGTCCGTTTCTATCTCTTAGTTTCTCTGTTCCGCCAGTTCTCCCGTTACCGCTCCCTCCTTTTCTTCGGTTTTTCTTCTCTTGCTCTCACTTAGCAGGCGCGCGCGCCGCCACAGCGCGGTGCCTTTGATCTCTCGCTTCGTTTGTGCATTTAAACACGGCATTCCGAGTAGCGGAGAGAGCCGGGAAGAGAGAAGCTAGCTCGAGGAGGACACGGGAAAGCCTGTAAAACCGACGGAGAAACGGAACATCGAGAGAAAGAGAAATAAAAGGGTAACAGCGGAGGGAGAGAGGAGGAAGAGGAGGAGGAGGACGGAGGATGAGGGAATTGAGTCGAGAGGTCGGCGAAATCTCCGTGGATAGCTCGGAAACGCAAACTGAATTTCGCGATTACAAACGAGCCCTTCTTACGCACCCTTCTCGCGTCTTCTACCCCCACCGGTGCCGCCTGCCTTGCCTTATCCTTGAATTCTTGTCTCCCACTTCGTGGCTTTAGCCCTCTCACGGTCATCCCTCCGCGATTTTTCCTCCTTTCTTCCGGGCTTTGTGATTGTTTATTGTCGCATTGTGCCGCGACAGCGAGCGGCAGCCCTCGAAAATATCCGCCTCCTCGAGGACAACTCCTCGAGATTAATGCTCCTTAATGGACTCAATGTCGGAGGAAAGAGTGGGCGCGGGCATTTTAACGCGGCCCTTTAATCCGCTCGCGCACCCAAGGCCCCGTTGCGACGGGAAAAGGGTGAAAAAGAACTGGCAAAGCAACGGGCGCGGACCAGAGAACCGTAGAGGGAACGAATCTCGGCGAGGAGGAGAGCGAACGAGAAAGAGAAAGAGTAGAATGAGAGAGAGAGAGAGAGAGAGAGAGAGAGAGAGAGAGAGAGAAAGAAAGAGAGACGAGAGTGGGCCGCTATCCGGACGCAACGTTTTCGAACCAGCTGTTTCCTTTTCCTCCCCTGTATGCCGCCGTCGCCCTTCGCCCCCGAACGTTGTTCGATGCGGTATTGAAAGGAGTAATTTGTAAAGTTAACGCGCCGCCGGGAAACGCGCTTCGCTTCGTAGTCGCGCATAATGGCGAGTTAGTCTGCGCCGCTAATTGCTAGTAATTAATATCGACAGGAACGGTATAGGTGCGAAGTAATCGAGACACATCAAAGGACGCGTTTTCTATATCAATGGATTTCAATTATTATCCGCAGACTACGGGCCCGACGAGAAATATTCGTACGGCCACGTCGCCGGTGTTTCCCGATCATTTGTTTCGCGAAATTTCTGTCGCGTTACCGCACATCCGCCGGGCCGCGTATTATCGAACAATCGACCGCCGACAATTACACATCCTTTGTCGCGCGCGTAACGAGTCTTCCGTTAACGCGCCTCATTGTTTCTGCGCCCCGAACCCGTGGACAGGCTCGAACTTTCCGACGCGGCTCCGCGTTTCCAGTTGAGCGAGAAGGGTCGGAGCCTTTTCCGCAGACGCGTCTCTCTGGCCGAAGGAACGACGAGATGAAAAACTGCGCGCATTAACGGAAAAGATTAATTCGCAAAGTAATCAGCCCGTAAGGGAAACGTCGAACGCCGGGAGCCGAGAGCTGGGAGCCTCGAGTGCCGAGCATCGTCGGTCTCTCCCCCAAGACACCGCAGCTCATCTGGCCTCTTGACGCGTCTCGTTCCCGTGTCGACTCGACTTCGGCGCGATACAAAAAAAAAAGTTGTCGACTGGTAGAAGCATCGTCGCGGATAAAAGTAAGGGGATTGGACAGGCTACGCGGCTCAGTCGGCTGTTAATAATGCCACCTCGGGGATGCGGTCGCCGAGCGTCGAACGCCGAGCACGCCGAGCCCACCGAGCACACTGTGCTCCGGTAGTAGTACTCGTCTCCATTTCACGGATAACCAGACATCCATGTAAAGTAAATTCCGTCCCCGCAAGTATTTTCGGTGATTCCCGGCCGCCGACTGATCGGGCGTTTCTCGTGGATCCGTGTCGATTGCGAAATGAAACGGAATGCGCTGCGACGCGCGACGCGACGAGAGAATATCGAGGAGTCTAAGCAATATGACTCCGAGATTCGCTAATGACGTGTGCGCTCGTCCTCGAGGTCCTTTGCTCCGCGTGTTCTGCCGCTCCGAGGATAATTTTGTAATGGGAAATTCGATCGATGAAGCTGCGGCGCCGTTTGAATCCACGCGCCGCCGCCTAATGAAATGGAGCCCGTGTCGGGACGTTGATCCGTCGAAAACTATGAAGCCTTGTCGGGCTGGCTGCGCCCTTCGGTCTCGCCCGACCCCTCCGCGCTTCCGTTCTTATTTCAATATCGATAAGTTTCTCTCTCACGAGTATCGCGTCTCGACGAGAACAAGGAAGCTCGCCGACACGTTTTCGTCACCGACCGATTTATCGACGACTAAACGCACGAGAGAAGCCGTAGAACGTCCTCGGCCTCGGGTTAAAGTCGACGATCCGACCCTTCCGCTTCTGTCTCGGATTTCCTTTCCTGTCCGCGGTGAGATCAACTCGTTATTGACCCCACCTCGCACAGGTGCGTGTCTGCCTGCCGATCGCCGAACTTGCCTGCCAGCGTCGAACGTCGCGATCGAGGCTGAGCCGCGTACGAATGGCCCGAGGAAAATCTGTTTTGCGAACGAGGAATTGGTAGAACGGGATCGGGAACGAGTGGTTTCGAGTTCCGTGAAATCCTATCGACGGAAATGTTCGCTAGAAAGCGCAAAAGACGGGGCCGAGCGTAATTTCAGAACGGGAAAAGAGCATCCGTAGGACAATGGGAGGGAAAGCAATTCCCGACCGAGCAGAACGACGAGAACGACGACGACGACTAACAAGGAGAAGGAGACGAAGGAGCCGGAGAAGAGTGAGAGCTAGAGGGTGGAACTTGCTCCTGGGAATGTCAGTTCGATTCCGTCCTCGTTCCTTTTTGCTCCGAAAGGATCAAGCGGCGGTCTCGAAGCGAGTGTAACCTACCGGGGAAGCGACCGCCTCGAAACCCACGGATTTAATCGAATCAAATAAAACATCCTGCACGAACCCATCCGTCCCGTCTTCTCTCTCTCTCTCTCTCTCTCTCTCTCTCTCTACTCTCTTTCCGTCTCTCAGTCTTCGCGGTTCTTCCCGATCGTCTGTCTAGCACACTCTCGATTCCGGCTTTTGCGTCTTCCGTTCGCCCTCTCGTTCGGTTTTTTGCTCGTTGTCGCGCGGTCGATTCGTCCCGCAAACGGGACGAGCCGGGACGCGTCGGGTGGAGTCGGGACGGACCGAGACGGACCGGGACGGGCCGCGGCAGGACGATGGCGGAACAACGACGCTGTCCTCGGGGAAAAAAGGACCGCGCTAGGACGGAAGGCTGCCAGAAGAAAAGAGCGAACCGCGTCTTTCGGCGATGCTCCTTGGTTTGAAGAAACGCCCCGTGGTCTCTTTTCTTCTCTTTCCCCTTTTTTCTTAATTTACCGAGACTTTGCCGGTCGGCAAATAACTCGGCCCGCATTTTAAGGACTCGCCAACCACCGAGAGAGCCGCGTCTCTAGTAGCGACCTTTTGTTCGGGGAAACGGTTGACTGGGGAGAGCTTCTTGATTCCCATCGTCCAGTTTTTGTCTCGCGGACGACCGACCTTGCCCTCGAAAACGATCCCTTTTGATCCGTGAACCGGATTCCCCGCTTTTTGAGGTCCGGCTCCGTTCGGTGGGCCGTGCAGCCGGCACGTATGCGTCGGCGAATCCGGGCACAATGATATTATCCCGGAATTTGGGTCCTCGAAAGCAGTCGCCGATATCGAATAAAAGTTTCAAGCGCGACGCCGGGTACAGCGGGTGCGCGACGGCGGTGCTGAATTATTCGCGAGACCGTGGCCTGATCGATCCGCCGGAATTTCTGTTTCAGGGATCAGCGAGGCGAGCGTGCAGCTGCAGCAGCCGAAACTACCCTCCGCGATTCACGTGGGAAGCGAGGTTGAACTTCGATGTCACGTCGACGGCACCGGAAATTTGAAATACGAGTGGTTCAAGTTGGTTACACGACATCACTCGCTGCTATTTGCAAGCGCCGGCAACCATCGCTCTGCGAAATTCCCGACTCGCGGCAATTCCGAGCCCGCGGCTTGTCGCGCCGCGAAACCGATACCCGTCTATCGCCGTCACCGCTTCGCAAAACTTGCAAACACCGCTTCGCAAAACTTGCAAACACCGCTTCGCAAAACTTGCAAACACCGCGTCGGGCTGATCTTCGCGCGCAACCCTGGCCTCCTCGGAATTCGCAGAGTCGTTGTCGACGTAACCAAATTGAGACGATGGCGACACTGACGACGGAAATGTTTCCAGAAACCGCGAGCCGGTGGTGCGGAACGATCGGATCGAAGTGCGGAAGATGAGGCTGCACGTTCATCGGGCGGTCCCCGAAGACAGCGGGATGTACAGCTGCCTGGCGAAGAACGAGGCTGGATCGTCGCCAAAGATGGAAAGTTATCCTCTGACCGTGTCGGGCAACGAGTCCGCCACGATCAAGGTCGTCCCGAGAAACCTAATCGCGAAGCGCGGCGAATCTTCCGCCCTCCACTGCATTTTCGAGGACGCTGACATCGTTCAGTGGTTCTTCAAGGACATCGGCCCACTGGAAACCGACGAGGAGAGGACCGTTCTCGAGAACGACACTTTGGTGATTCGTTCAGCCGAGCACAGGGATCAAGGATTCTATTCCTGCCACGGGGAGAGGGGCAACACAACCGTCACCTACACGGTCGAGCTTCAAATAGCTTGTAAGCACACAACTAGTAGTTTCCCCAAGTTATTTCGGGCACGTCGATTATCGCCCTAGAGAAAACGGGGTCTCCGATTTACAAGAACGCGCCGCACGCTCGTACCTTTTTCCCAAAATGTTGGCCACGATGCAATTTTCGAGCGGTTCTCCCACTGCTAATGAACTATGTCGCGTTATTGCGTACTTTAAAAACCATTCTATTAACAGTTCGTGCGATACAAAATATAGTAATAATAATAATAACGTTTATTATGTCAGTAGGCTGGACCTTTTGTTGCAGAGAAAGAAATAATACTAATATAAGAATTATATACTGAAGATGGTAGCGGTATGAGTAACAATAATAACGATAATAAAAATTATAATAATAGTAATAATGTTAATAACAATAAAAGCAGTAAGATCAAGAATTGTGGAAACAAGTAGCCAAATATGGAAAAATTATTGCTACTCAGAAAAGAAATTAAAAGAAATAGAAATTTTATGCAGCTACGTATTGCGGCCAACCCTTTGGGATAAAGTGGCACCGTATTCCACGAACTGACCGTTGTGTTTCACAGACTTGATGAATCTGTCCGCGGCCTCGTTCGAGCCGCTGCTGCCGAACCAAGTGGCGGTGGTCGGAGAAGATCAGGAGCTCCAGGTCAGCTGCTTAGAGCCCTCCGGCTTGCCGTCTCCTAAGGTCTACTGGAAGGATCCCAAGGGACACATTATAAGCGACTCTGGGGCTGTGCGCGTTCAAGATAATACGCTTATCGTCGCGAAGGCTCGAATGGGCGAGGACGACGGCAATTATACCTGCGTCGCCGAGAATATGGCCGGGGAGACCGAAATATCCGCTCAAGTGCTTATATCGAGTAAGTCGCGGCGACTTCGCAGCGTTACGATGCCGAGGCCGATCTCTCTCTCTCCCGTTTTCCATTTTTCGGCGTTTTCGCGATCACACGGTTCTTTTCGTTTCAGCTCCGCCCACGCTGATTACTTCGCCGGAGAGTCAGAGCGCGATGGAGGGCGATTCCGTGACCATGGCCTGCTCCTACTCCGGCATGGAGCCACCCGTGACCCACGTCCGCTGGCTGAAGGACGCCGAGCCGCTGAAGGAGACCGGAGGGCCCACGCGACACAGGGTCACCGACAACCACGGCAACGTGACCCTGCACTTCAAGAGCGCCGACCTCTCTGACAAGGGCACCTACGTCTGCGAGGTGTCCACCAAGGGCTTCCCGTCGATATTTTCGGAGCCGGCCACCTTGACGGTCGAGGAGAAGCTCAAGTTCTCCCCGCAGCCGGTCGACAAACGACTCGAGCTTGGCTCCATGGCGAAGGTACCCTGCAAGTCCCAGGGCGCGACCAATCCGAGGGTCAACTGGATCAAGGAGGGCGTCGGCGAGGAATTCCCGAAACACGTGCAGGACATCAACGGCACGCTCCACTTCAACGGCGTTCTCGAAGAGGACAAAGGCCGCTACACATGTATAGCCCGCAACGACCAGGGATCGATCAACCACACGATCAGCATCGACGTAGTCAGTAAGTGCGATCACGTAGCATCGGTCAGAGCTGGGAGAACGAGTCACGCGGCTGGAATATAGGCGCGATCGGTCCTTCAGCACACATCATTTCGCCATTTATGCAACAGCCGTCGCGTTCTCTTGCCCTTGTCTCGCGTGACTTGTGTTCAGCTTTGCTGCATTGTGGTACTTATCGTGTTGGGTATTCGAACAAAAGCTAATTCAAGCCTTGGATTAGCTCGAAAGTCTTGCAGCTATATTTATCAATGTAGGATCGATCGTATAGATCAAGACCGGGATTCGAACCCGGATCTTTCGCTCGCTGAGCGACTGCTTTAACCAACTAAGCTATCCTACAGCACGGAAACAATACGTGTCAGAAATAATGCCGAGGACTCATCAACAATTATAAAAACGAGGTTCTTATCAAAAACTACGAAATTATCAACAACAATAAAGAAAGTATCGCGAGGCTCGAATAATTTGTCTATTTCAAATTGTCCATTTTTGTTTACAAGCTGAGGGACAGTAGGACAGAATTTATCGTATTTTGAAAAGTTCTCTCAGCCTTTATGTAAAGAGTCTTTTTTCTGCTGAGACACGTAGCATTAGCTCTCGACGCTGACGAATCGAATCTTTGTTCTTTTGGCACAGTCGCGCCCAAGTTCACGATCCAGCCGCTGAATCCGACGGAGGCGGTCGAAGGCTACCCTGTGATGCTGCACTGCGCGGCTGAAGGCGATCCCAAGCCGACCATACAATGGGACAAGGACTCCCGTATGAACAACTTGAACAACTCGCGATTCGAAGTTCTGGGCAACGGAAGTTTGTACATAAGGGAAGTGTACATGGGGGACGAGGGGAAATACGGATGCACGGCGGGCAACAGCGGAGGCTTGAAACGGGAGGAGGTTCAGCTGAACGTGAAAGGTAAGAGGATCTTTGCAGCGGCGGAAGATTTCTAGGATAAACGAGGATAATGACAACGATCTGTTTGCAGCCGGCGATACGTACAGATTCGATACGGACCCGGAGGTGAGCGACGACGGATCGATGATGACGAAAACGGTGACGATCACGTTGAGCGCTGCAGCGGCTTACATCGTTCTGGTCGTCGGCCTGATGCTGTACTGCCGGTACCGGCGCCGTCGCAGGAAGCAGCAGTATCTCCAGGAACAGGCTGAAGGTATCGTATCATGGACGAATATCGTGGGAATATTGCATCGAGAAGCGAACCATTCCGAGTGTACTGTATTTCTACCTGTCGTGAGACATCGTGGATAACTCGAATCTCGTATTTGCGCAGAGAAACTGGAAAATGGCGAGGTGCAAGAGGAGCAGCAGACCGAGCTGAAGGAGACCGGCAACAGCAAGATGAACTCGACACACAAGAAGAAAGAGAATCGGGACTCCCACAACAAGAGCGACGGCGCGGACACCGCTCAGAGCCAGAGCAGCAACCAGTCGAAGAAGTCGAAGTCGAACTACGATAAGATCGCGGTGTCGCGGAGCAACTTGAAGGAGATGAAGCCTCTCGGCCGCGGTGAGTTCGGCGAGATCTACGCGACGAAGTATCAGGTGGACGGCGACAAGGAAACCCTGGTAATGGTGAAGAGTCTGACGAGCACGAAAGACGAGATATCCCTGCAGGAGTTCAAGCGGCAGCTGGACCTTTTGCACAAGCTGAACCACGAGAACGTGGTGAAGCTGATCGGCCTGTGCCGCGAGGAAGAACCGGACTACATGATCCTCGAGTACACCGACTGGGGCGATCTGAAGCAGTTCCTGATTGCCTCGAGGAAAGACAACAACTCGAGTCCGACCCACGAGACGAAGCAACCCCGAGCCCCGCAGCTGTCAGTCGCCCAGATCATTTCCCTGTCGAATCAGGCGGCGAAGGGTTTGAAGCATCTCGCCGATACTCGCCTGGTCCACAAGGATATAGCCGCCCGGAACTGTCTGATCGCTAGCAACCTGACGATCAAGATCTCGATGCCGTGCATGACCAAAGAGCCCTACCAGCAGGAATATACCAAACACCGGAACCAGGTGATCCCGTTGAGATGGTTGCCGTACGAGGTGGTCTACGAGGACGAGTACTCGACCAAGAGCGACGTCTATTCGTTCGCCTGCCTCGTCTGGGAGATGTTCCATCAGGGCGAGCTCCCGTTCAACAAGATGAACGACGAGTCCGTGCTAGCCGCGCTCAAAACTCAAACACTCGTGTGGAAGCCGCACAAAGCGGCTCCGCCAGCTTTGCAGGAGCTCCAGACACAGTGCTGGGCGAACGACCCACGAGAGAGGCCGACCTTCGACGAGGTCGTCTCGAAAATAGGTGAAATTGTCGTCGACAGCTGTCTCTAGACTGCTCGACGATGCCACGAGGCTCTAAATCGGGGATATCGGAGTGGGGGTAACGATTGCTTGTAAACCGACTGCGGGAAAACTGGCGGGCATAGAAGGGAGCTAAGAGCTAGAGAGATCCAAACGCGTCGCGCGGTTTTGTGATGGTTACCCGTGTTACGGTATTCTGTCGCGTCCATTAGGTCGTTAAGGATATAATTTATTTGTAACGCAAAATCCGCTCCAGTGACTGTTAATGTCGGATTATAGTTTAAGGATAACCGTACGACCCCGTACACGCTACAATATTATACGACTAAACGCAATATTTAGTACTCAATATCAGTGTAACGATATAGGTATATCGGTCACGATCGCACATCGAATATTCGTAAGTTTACGCTATATTGTCGTCACGGCAGAGACCGCAAGCTACAATGTGAACGCATCGTATTTAAGAAAGTATCACGACCATATCAACAATCGAACGAACGACGATTTTTCTATCCGCCTAATTCTCGCGTCTTTACACGTACATACGTACATATACACGCGCTCTCTCTCTCTCACACACACACACACACACACACACACACACACACACACACACACACACACACACACACACACACACACAGAGAGACACAGACACACGTTGTATTCTGTTAAGGTTTAAGGCTTAAGGATTATTTATAGCGACCACTTGTGTCTAAAACGCGCGCGTACTCGCGCACGCACGAGGAGAACACGAAAACGAAATGAGAAACGAAAAGACACGAGGAGCTCGAGACCGCTCGATATCCCACTCGAACAAGATAACGCGCGCGAACGGGCTTGTACATACCGAGGGAATAATCGTAAGCTCGTCGTTAAGTAGAATCGCGATGTTTCATTTTCATCTTGATTTCGATTACGATTCCGATTTTCATTCGACCTCCGATGGATCGCGACGCTGTCGTTCATCATTGTTTCTTGGTCACGATCGAGCTCCGCGCGCCGAGCTCCGCTATTACGAGCTACGGAATATCGTTTACCGAAGGGCCTAGTTTCTTCCAGGAATCGCGAAGTCTCGGGAGAACAAAGCGGAGGTGTCTCGACCGTCCACTGGTGTCGCGCAAATTCGCACAACGAAGCCGTGTATCATTCGATCCCGTTCCCGTACGATCCGTATAGGCACAGAATGTTTGATTTGATCGATAGCTTCGATTCGTCCCAGGATCGCTACAGGTTTCCGAATTTTGCCGTCGCTTCGGTTTCGAAGGGACTGGAAGAGGGTACAAACAACCGAGAACATTTCTCCAAGCTTACAGGGAAGAGACGAAGAGATGATAGATACTCGAGCGTATAACGTATTCCTCGTCATCCGACATTATACTAATTACGATTCATAATCATGCTCGCGGGAGAGCAAGACGGACACGTTCAGAGCTGCCCAAGAGGAAATTCGAAAGACGAACAGGAAATTACGGGACATTGGATTCGAAACAGAAGGTACCGGGGGAAAGAGCGTATGATGACGCGCGATGCGAAACATCGATCAATATTCCAAGTACTCAGCCGAGCTCTGCATACGTATACGCATATAAAATATATAATGTATCATATACGCATCTAGATGTACGAGACAACTAAGGTAAACACTGCCAGTGAGCATCTCCGTAACGTTAAAGGTTCATAATCATAGCAAATACGACCATTCCCCTAATTTAATGCACCCTCGTCGCACCGAAGACACCGCGGGAGATTTCGACAAAGTCTCGGCTGCGTCGATGCTCGGGGAGTCAGCGTAAATCACGATTTTGCGACGGCGACCGAACGCTGACGTCGATCGACCACGATCCGGCTCCCATTTCCATGGAGCCGATTGGAAATCATCGTCGCGGGATCGCGGTGCCCGATCGGCGGCGAGCGTTCGCGAGTCCGCTCGCAAACGGTCCAATCTGGATTGACCAGATGCTTCCTAAATGTTCGCAGTATATGCCAAGAAAATATTCTTGTAACATAAAATACGTTAGGAACATACCTTGCAGCAACGTCGCTCGCGCTTGGAAAATCGTCGAGGCCGTGTTCGATCGGGCCCCGACGATGCCAAACCGTGCTCATATCATTCGCCGATCGAATTTCCCGGAGGCCGCGATCGTCGACCCGTCGTCTTGTCTGGTATCGGGGAGAACGCGACACGGTTTTTCCAGTCTCGTTCGCGATCGTCGCTCGCCTGGAAAAGTTTACACTCGAGTTTATCGCACGGTACTCTCTCGTGCTCGCATTCACCGTCGCCGTTTGCGTTTCGCGTAATTGGATGGCAAGACGAGGGGGTCGACTCGGCCGAGCACATCGAGAGAAACAAAGAAAACCAGAGAGACAGAGAGAGAGAGAGAGAGAGAGAGAGAGAGAGAGAGAGAGAGAGAGAAAGTGAGGGAGAGAAAGGGAGAGAGAGAGAGAGAACGTTAGAGAGTGAAAGATATAGAGTGCAAAAGAGGGAGGGTATGAGAGAGAGAGAGAGAGAGAGAGAAAGAGAGAGAGAGAAAGCGAGTAAGAGAGATAGACAGAGTGAGAGAAGGAAAATGCTGCTGCGCCGGCGATTTTATAACGAAAGCGATCTATTATTGCGCCTAATGTGTCTAGTCATACACGGGAAACTGTAAGCGAGCAGCGAACGCAAGATCCATTTTTTGAACGAACGTTTTTCATATCCGTAGACGTTTTGTAACCGACTTTTTTCTTTCTTACAGTATTTTGTAAATATTTGTACTTTTTTATCTACACATCGTACTTATGAATCTTTGAAATAGTATGTGCTACGATTAAATAAAGGTGGATAAAAATGAAAATACGTACTAAGATTTATTTCAGCCCCGACACAGTCCCTTGACACAGCGAGACCGGATTACAAGTTGCAGGAGAGGATAGATAGCTCAGGATTGTTTCAGCGGATGGAGAACAACACACGGTGGTATTACCTAATCAAATTTATTTTTACTTAATATTTCGTAGTACAGTCTATGTCTATTTATGATATATAAAATAACGTAGTCGTCGAATGTAAAATGGGTGAAAACGAAAGAACGCTCGTAAACGCCGGCCGAACGAGGCGGCCGAAAAATAAGATCGAGTCAGAGGCAGTCGTACGGTGTGATTATTTAAATGCTTTTATGTATATTTATAGTATTTATATATATATATTTTTTTTCGTATATGTATAGGAAATCAACGTGTATACGAAGAGAAAAACCGATAAACGCAGTTTTAACGCGAAGAGTATGTTTAGTAATACTTATATTATTTATATATAAAGTCTAATGAATTACTTAATCAGTTACTTATAGTACTTAATTCATTAATATATTAGCAGCCTCACTCTCTAAATAGTACTAAATATAATAATGGTATAATGCGGTAATTATCGTTAATATAGATTATTAACGTCATAAATAATAATCGTCAGAATCGTATAATAAACAATCGTACAATGTGTTTTTTGTGATTTTAGTGTTTTTCATTTTTTTCTTTAAATGTTATCATATAGTAATAATCACAATAGCGTATTCTGAAAAATAGATCAGGGTCCCATGGGCAGAGAGCGGAGTACCTCGTTTAATACCGTATGACCGTATTAGCAAATTACCACTAAATAAGAGTCGCTCGCGTGTATTCGTTTCTCGATTCCCCGTCGACATCGACCCATCGGTCTCCCGAGAGACTCCGACGAAAAGATTTACGACCGATCGGAGAAATCCTCTTCCCCTGTTCCTCGATCGATCCCGAACAACTGGTTCCCGAGACAAAGGCGAACGGACGATCCGGCCGCGAATCTCGCCTCGTAAACAGTAGGAGTAGTAGTAGTAGTAGTAGTAATAGTAATAGTATCCCTAGCATTAATAGTAGTCGGTAGTACCGATTGTATCTACCGATTCGCAGTAGTAGTACCATACGCTATCGCTCGTTACTGTCGCGGCGAACCGGTTCTCGTCAGGCTGGCGGACGTTCCGCGTTATCGTTTGCGTTTCCGCGGACTGTCCGAGTATCGTTTCGAGCTCTCGGCGGGATCGTCCGATCGTCGTTGGATCGTCCGATCGTCGTTGCCTCGCCACGAGACGAGGAATCGATCCTGCAACGGGTCTCTCGAATTCTTCGGCGAAACGTCGAATCGTCTAACAGTCGATTACGTTCGCGATTTCTCATCGCCCCGCAGGAACGGACGTCGACTCGACCGCTCGGAAAAGAACAATCGTTATGCTACCTCTGTCTCTGTCCCGGGACAGACGACTTGGCAATCGACTTGGAAACCCGTCGGCTGTTTTCTCCGCATTTCCACCGATTCCCGACGTACGCGTTCTCTCTTTCCACGCGTATTTTCTCCCCTCGCGATTCTGTTTCCCTCCCGTGGCCTTCCCTCCGCGACCAGCCAGCCTCTCGCGTTTGCATTTTAATCGCGTCTCTGCCGCTCTGCCTAGGGAACCCACTATAACAGGGCACTATGAACAGCAGTCTGCTGGCTAAGTGACTTTCCGAATCTACCAATCGTTCCTCTTCATTTTCTCCCTCTCGCTCGCATTTTCTTCCTTCCATTCCTAGTCGTCTCATTCTCGCTCTCTCACTCTCTCCCTTTCGCACTAGCTTTCTCTCTCTCTCTCTCTCTCTCTCTCTCTCTCTCTCTCTCTCTCTCTCTCTCTCTCTCTCAGCACTATGATCTCGTTCGTTCCGTCGTTCCGTTTGTTCGTCCCGCACACGACTTTTCGGTGTTTCTCTCGCATCTCGTTCTCCTCGCTCCTTTCCATTCCTTCTCTCGTCCCAACCCCTTAATCCTACTTGAAACGCGTGACGTTTCGTGACATGACGATGATGTGACGTGACGTGACCCACCGTGTCTTTGTAAAGCCTTTTTCCCCCGGAATAACCTGACCACCCTCTCGCCATAATAGCGAACTACGTCAGGTATAACAGACACAATACAGAGTAATGGAAACGAGTCCCTCTTCTTCTCTCATCCCCTCGTTGCCCCGTCCACCGTTTCGTTTCGTCCATTCTCCGATCCCCTGACTCCCACGTCACAATGTTATCTCTCTCTCTCCCGAAGACCAAGTGCCTCGGGAGGTTTTCCACGACCGGAGACGTCACAGCATCTCGATTTCTTTCGTGCCGTTCCCGCCAATTTGCTCGGCCGCGTCGAAGCCGAACCGGTGGATCAGATCGCAGGATAGTAGAATGACAAGGTGGATAATTAGCGCTGACGAGGAGTCGAGAGCGATCACCGGATTTCTGCGCTCAACATTCGCCTCGAAATCGACAAAAGCACTCGTATGCCAGCATGCTTCTCCTATGTCAGCGTTCACACTACGTGTCAGCCGATAGTTAAATCACTACTGTACCTTTTTCGCGTTATGATGCTTTTACTTTAGTTTTTTTTTAAATTATTTTTTATTCGTTAATATTAGACGTGCCGTGTCTCTACCGTCAGCCTACTGCGGAAACACTACTTATCTTTCTTTTACCTTCCTCTCGCACACATTCTCTCTCTCTCTCTCTCTCTCTCTCTCAATCTCTCTCCCTCTATCTTTCTATGAATCACACTCTCTTTCTTCAGCGCTGTTTCGCGTTCACTGTCTCCCTGTCTCGCACGCACATCCTTCCCTCGCCTTTCGTTCCCGTTTACATTCTCAATCTCGTCGCTCTCCGATTCTTGCGTTTCATCGCGTCGCATCCATTCACCCCCTGCGTTCATAAAGAGTATTATATAATATCATTCTCGTGTCGTTACAATATAATTATCGGCAATAATATACCTCCGGTATTAATGCAATATCGTTATTATTAGTATCGTTAATATTATTATTAATTATTATTCATTTCCCGGTATAATATTCTTTTAAAATCGGTCCAGCTCCCCACGAGCAGCTCCAAAGAAACCCTTGTCGGGGAGCCATGTGAACAAATGGAACTTGTTGCGAAACTCGAAACGCCGCGTCCAAAATTTTTACTCTTCTCATTCCTCTAACACGCTCTTCTCTTTTCCTTCGCGCTTTCTCTCTCTCTCTCTCTCTCTCTCGTTCTCTATCACACACAAACTCTCTCTCTCTCTCTCTCTCTCTCTCTCTCTCTTGTACTCGCTAGTGGTTTCATTCGTTCTCACGCTCGCGCATACATTCGTGCACGCATCCCTCCTCGAGCGGTGTTCTCGTCGATAAATTACAGCGAGTCGCGCGACCGTGCACGATAATTATGTAAAGAGGCCTCCTCCCTAATTGTTTACACCGGATCCAGCTCGAAATCGCGACTATGCTCGGCTGTTCACGATCCTGCGTCCGGCTTAGGTCTTATCGAAACGTCTGCCCCTCGGTGTACGATTCGTAGCTCGATTCTGCGTTTTGTTAAAAAGTCGGAGAACAACGTATACAATGGACAAGGAGAGCTTACGATACACGTCGCGGAACGATCGATAAGCCAGGTGATTCGGCTGTTAATTGACAGTGAATGCGCGCGTGCCAAGGGATCGACGTTTCTCGAGACTTCTTTGCAGAAACTCGCAGAGTCGCTCGTTAGGGAGCCGTACCTCTTTACGAATGCGCGCGACGACTATACGTGAACACTCTCTGTCTCTTTCACTCTCGTGTGCTCATTCTCGCAGATTCTCGCGGAATATCTGTTGGTAGGGTGACCGCACGCTTGCCCTCGAACGTCGCGCGCTCACTCCCGGCCGAATGTCTCTATCAGTTACAGTAAAAAATAGCGTAAACGGCACTGCATTAGGAAGAAGCAAAATACGTGTTACGTTCTCGTTAATTTATCGTTGATAAATACTACAAGTGTTCGTCTCTCTCTCTCTCTTTTGTTCACCATTCTCAAAAGTCCATCGGCAATCGCAATCATTTAGTCGATTTAGTTGATAAGTGTGATTAATACTCAGTTAGTTATCGGTAGAGGTGATGAATAGCGGTACATGTAAACGGTAAAATGATCGTTCACCCGAATAGAAAGCGTAACAAGGGCTCGGGTCGTGCTGAATTTGTTTCGCGGAGCCGGATATTCGGGATAGTCCCGTGTTAACTCTTTCTGCTCGTCGCGCTCTCACTCTGTCGCATTCTCTCTGTCTCTCTCTTACTCACACTGGTCAAATCAAAACGAAACGGATGAAGAGAAAAGAAACGAAAGATCTATGTATACGTGAACTATGTATAGATGCGTATGTATACCGTTCTCGTTTTCTTTCTCTTTGCTTTCTCGTCTCTCCCTCTCTCTCTCTCTCTCTCTCTCTCTCTCTCTCTCGCTCTCTGTCTCACACTCTCGATCTCACGCATCAGCCTCGCATTCCCTGACGCTCGAAAAGTTCGCTGCGGTTTCTTTGTTTCTCATTTCCCGTTTCTCATTTAATTACAAAGCACGAAAAGGGCGACTCGTCGCTCCGCGGCCGCTACGAGCCGAGCCGATCGATCTCCTCTCGCGCCGTGAACAATTTCCTCTTGTAACATCGTCCTATCGTCGAGGAGGACCCCGCGGGAGGAGGATCGACGCCGCCAGGTCTGGCACATTTTACACACGATTCGATCTATGTATGCGATCGCGAAGCGCTTCAAAGTCCCTCTTGCGAATTACGTTCAACGCTAGTAGTTCAATTTTTTTTTATAACTTTAGGTACTAATGTGTTTTTTCCTCTGCTCTCCTCTCGCCGCTCCGCCACCCGCTCTCTTTGGCGCTCTTGCCTTCGTTCCGCAAAACCCTCTCTCTCGCTCTCTCACTCTCTCGCTTTCTCTCCCGTCACGTTTACAACTTCCGTACAATTTCCGCGTATCATTGTAAAACTATGACGTCTAAAATGTTCGAATTAACGCTAGATCCTCGATATTAATAATCAGATCGGATAAATTAATAGTCGTTAATAACCGTGTATGTATCCAACTAGGCTAGACTTCGACGGAAAAATATATTTATAAAAAGTTATAATATTAATATACGTTTCAAGCGTTCTATATATATATTTTTTTATTTATATTTATTTATATTTATATTTATATATATATACCGTTTGCTAATCCTCTACTTATGATCTAAGCTTTCATCGTCAAAATTCTTGTCTCATACATGCTGCGGTCTTCTAAACCGGGACCGGGCTCCCTGAAACGGGAAAAGGTCCCGGGGTGTATCTACCTAATATTCTTTTTCTCAATTTTATAATCGCAATAACTGGCTAAACTTTTCACGCTCAAGCACACGCGCATTCGCTCGATTACCTCTCGTTTCTCTCTCTCTCTCTCTCTCTCTCTCTCTCTCTCTCTGTTTGAATTTTCTTTCGTTCCCTAGCCTTCCCTTTAGAAATATACAGCCAAACGTAACTCGAGCCTACCAAGCGATTGAAATAAAATAATGCATGAAACTGTCGCGTCCCGTCGTATCCTCGACGCATCGGCGACGTAAACACACCCCCCGAAAAAGAATCCTCTCCTCTTCCCCCGTCACCTCGCTACTATCCTCCGCGCTTTTCTCTCTTCGTTTATTCCGCGTTCGCGATCGAACCACGCCAACGACACCCGCGAAACGAAATCCGAACCATCGAACGGAGAAATTCAACCGATACAAACGAAACGTCGCTCGACGAACGTCGTCGCGAATCAACTTGCCCTTCGCGTCCTCTCCTTCCCATCGTTCCCTCCCTTTGTCACCCTTTTTTGTATCTTGGATGGAATCCGTTCCTTATTGGTTTAAACGATACGAACGCGCGAATCTCTTCGTTTTGAACACGTTGAACGCGAACTTCTGTCGCCTTGGTTACCCTCTGACCCTAATTTTTCTACGTTTCGACCTCGCTCGAAAACACCAACGCTCCGTTTATAAATATTCTCTCTGTTAACCGTCCTCCGGCCATCTCCGTTTCACGCGTTCCCCGCGCTCCTTCTTCGTACGTTAAATCAACGTTCGCACGCGCCGCCAACCAGAATAATCGCCTCGTTGTCGAAAAATATCTCTCTGATCGCGCGTTTCCATCGATGCTAGCAGCTTTTTCATTTTCATGCATTACTTGATTCCAAGAAGATCCGATCCGAGACGATTCTCGGTCGTTCCGTCCCTCTTTTGTTTGTCCATTGCCACGCATCTCGATTTCGCTCGATCGGGTTCGTACATTTCCGATCGAACCCTGGCTGATCGCTCTCCCGCGGGTAAATTACAAAATGTTTTGGCAAAGGTTGAATAGAGCGCCGTAGCATATCTTTGGCGTACGAAATTTTCAGTCTCGCAATGAACACATAAATCCCGCCAACGGATACAAACAAGGTTGAAAAAGATTGTTGCGTCTCGAGCAGTGGGGTGGGTGGGGTAGTTGGTTAGAAATATAAAAATATGAAAGTTCTAAGCGCGGTGGAGGGACGGCGAGTGGTTCGACGAATGCCTTTCTGAAAAGCGAACCGAGATGCGTACGTTTGTTTTGTGCGACGGGGCCTCCACCTGAGATTTTTCCCTACCGTTCCTTTGTGCGCCTCTGAACGTTCAACCATCATCGCAACGACCAACAACGGTGTGTTTTAAGTTTTACGAATTAATATCTTTGGTATCGTGCCTGAGTCTTTCCATTCGCGAAACGATCGCTACACTCGTGAGTCTCGTAAGAATCTATAACACGGTTAAAACGCGAACCCGCTTTGTCGTATCAAACTTAGAAAACGCGCGCGCGTCCCTAGCGGAACCGCGCGGAAGAAAGCCGTTCAAAATGCGCTACATACATACGCCGGAGGTACAACTACAGATATTTTATCAACGACGAGAAGCGTCGGGTTCGATTAACAACATGGCAGCTTCGAAACGCGCGGATTTCCGCGGCAGTAAATGTACGTATGCGCGCGCGTGTGTATGACTTTGTATATACGCGCGCGCGTGTGTATGTTTGTGTACGTGTATGTGTATGTTTGAACGCCTAGAATCGCGTCCGTCTTTCCTTGTCGACGCAACGTTTTGCTCGTGTAGCCGACCGTTCTCTTACCTACTGGAATCACGCGCTTCAGCTCGCAAGAATGCTCCGGGTGTCCGTTGTCGGATAAACACCAGTCTTTTTTAAATTACGAACGGAAACACGCCGTGTTTCTAGCTGAACTATCATGGATTCCCCGTGGAAGAGTCACGTCAGTGCGTTCGTGCGTCGATGGCTTGCGAAACCAGCCCAAACTCATCGTATGAAGGAACGCTACGTAAATTTGTACTGTCGACAAAGGAAATCGTGTTCGTCGGTGCCGACGCAACGGTAGAATTGATCGACCGATTCCAGGGCCCAAGCCTTTCGAGAAAATTCGTTTCAGTCTTTCTATTTGATAAGGGTTGAATAGAACAAGGCGGGCCCCTTCGCCGATCTCGAAACGAGACGATCCGATGACGATCGTTCGTAGAGGAAAAAGGCGCGGCGTTGAACGTATACGTATGCGTGTACGTGTCGGTGCTCGCGTGTGTTGCCTCTCATGCGCTTGTCTAATATGAAGGAAAAAGAAAAGTGGCAGCGTGACACTCTCTGCTCGATTGTTCACAGAATGTCGCGAACTTGTCTCGTTTCCCGAAGAAAAAATAAGCAGGATCGAAAGAAGAAACAATTCATTGGCGTTGATCGTTGTTGGCTCCATGTGGATACCGACGCATCGATTCTGATTCCGGCGGCAGCCTTCGAAACGGCAGCGATGAATTCTTGTGAACAACGAACCGTCGAGTTCATCATCGCCGCCTTCGTACGCGTTTGTCGTCTGAAATTCGTCGAAGAGAGTCGTTCAAGTCGCACTATCTTCCCATTGACCATTTCCATCGGTTCCAATCTCCTGTATCTCCTCATTCTCTCCATTCTGCAACCACTCTTTCTCTCGTTCTCTCCCTGTTTCAAGCACGCTCTCTTTCTCTCTCTTTCTGACCCTTTCTCTCAACGCCTAGAAAACATCTCGTCATATAGAATATATCACATACGCGTTATCTCTAAACACACTGAAATAAGAAGCACTTTAAGATAGATGTCTACGTGTACCATCGGGCTCAGATTTCTAGATGGACTGATTCTCTTGTCACTGTTTTCCCCTATGCCGCTCGTAAGAACTCTTAAACCGTTGTATATATGCTATTTGTCGTTTTCTTTGTATATACGTGTTATTTACATACAAGCCCTGTACCTCCCCCGTTCATTCTCCGACAACACTGCGCTTTTATATCTTCTTCCGTTTGCTTTGTCACCTTTTCCTCTGTCTATACGAAAACACCTGTCGCGCACGCTATCTCTCCCGTTACCCTCTCTCTCACTCTCTCTTTCTCTCTCTCTCTCTCTCTTTCTGTGCGTCTCTATTACGTATATTCTGTAGCTTGGAGAAACGTGCGCTCCCAAAACGTACGAGAAAATTAGGAATCGCGGGAAATTCGACAACAACGACAGCGACAACGACAACCACCACAACTACAACGCGACGACGGCGACGGCGACGGCGACGGCGACGATTCTTTGCCGAACCGTGATTCGCCCAAATCCATCGTAACAAAGGCAACGCGACGATTTCCGCGATTCCGCAAGAAACGATCGATCGTTTATGGCACGGTGCCGCGCAACCACGAAGCCCGATAACCTTCCATCTTCGATTTCCTCCAGTCGACGATCGAATTACGAGGCACGCGGTAGTATTACGCGTACAATAATGGCACTGTCGATCACTCGCTAGTTAAATATTACAACATTAGAAAAATCGCAACACGAGTCCCGACGATAGTCTCTTTTAATTGACTTCACACGAGAAGAAACCTTGCCGTAATACGACGCGCGTGCACGCGGCAATCCGGTTCTTTAGAAAACGACCGAAACGAAGCCAGCGGAGATCGCCGCGTCGCGATCGCATCGGGCTCGATCGATCGGCGATCGAAAACGCTTAACCTCCGTCGTTAAAGAAGACTCGGAAACGATACGAAAGGCGTGTCGATCTCGTGTTCTATCGTCCTCTCGATCGTGCGACACACTCGGCTGCGCGATCTCGGCGCGATCCTTGCGCGCTTTCCCGACTCGATCGACGCGCGCGTACAGCTTCCTACGTGTGTGCATGTGTAGGCGTAGATCGGCGATTCGAACGGCGTTTCCGCGCAACGAAACCGGGCAAGAAGGGAGTAACTAGGATGAGGGAAGAAAGGGGTGGTTCTCCTCGGCTCGTTCGAACACGCCTCGCTATACGAGATCGGTACGCGCGACGGACCTGCGATGGAACGGCGTACCGATCGCAGGCATCGTTGGTGTCGTTGCTGCTGTTGTTGTTGCCGTTGCTGTAGCTGGCGTCGCGTAACAAGAAGCGGTGTACGACGGCGGCGGTGAGGATCGCGGCGCCGACGACGACGACGATGACTATGAGCGGTAGATGAAGCTGCAGGGCGGCGTCGGCGGTGGCGGCGAGCCGCCGGTCATGGCGATCGGTACGAGGGTGGGCGAGGGTGACGAGGAGGGAGGAGACGGGGAACTCGACGATACGCTCGAGGGCGGCGAGGGCGACTCGAGCGTCCTCGGGCCCGCGAGCTCGCGGTTCGAAAGTCCCCCGGACGTGACAATCGCGTTACGACGATTGCGCGCCGGCCGTCCTAGGCTCCGGTGACGGCCGCCTCCCTCCTCGCTCGTTTCTCAGAGATAAACCTTCTTCACGCTGCGGGTGGTTGCGAATCCGTCGTTGCGCCGGTACGCGTCTCCCTGGTGCGACCGCAGGGTCCCGAAGTTGTCCCTCGGCCCGCGGAACCCGTATCCGTCCGGAAACTGGAACAGCGTTTCCGTCGGCGTCGGCGGCGGCTTTCGCATCGTGCCCTTCGGGGAGTGCAGCTTCGGCGGCTGTGGAACCAACACCGGCTCCGCGTACGTCACCTCTTCCTGCGGCAGCAACTTCGGCTCCGGCGCTAGCCTGCTGCAACCATGAAAAACGATCGTTGACACGTGAACTCGTTGGCTAGGCTATAGCTATCGCATAGCGCAGTCGGCTGTTTATAGTGTTGGCTAAATAAGGCCAACAAGCTCATTCAAGCCTGCGATTAGCTCGAATGACTTGTACCCATATTCAGGTAACTGGTTGGCTTCGAGATTGATTGTGAGTCAAGCTAATTCAAGTCAGATCTGAAATAAGGCGGAACGACATTGAATGTACGAAAACCGGTCCAGTAATGTCAAGTTTTACCTGAGAGAATAAGGATACTGTGTTCCGCTTCGTTTCGATGATTCTACTTATGTACTCGAACGGCTTGAACGACTTGGAACAAGCTCCAAACCGACAAGCCTGTCAGGCTCAATGAATCCAGTTGACTATAGGTACAAGCCATTCAAGCTAATCGAAGGCTTGAATTAGCTTGTTCGTTTGAATAGATCAACACTATGTGTTTGGCCTGATTAGCGCGTCGAAAATCATCATTCTTATTCTATTCAAAATCAATCAAACTTTTTATCTTACGTTCCTGTATTTTTGTATATTTTATTTCGTAATGTTATAGTTGACGTTAAGATGAATGCATCAAATTCAAAACAGTGGAGAAATTTAACGAATTTAAAGATACGATTGTATCACGTTCAACTCGCTAAAACTATTAAGAAAGGAAATAAATGTTTGCCATCTGCAGCCTAGTTACGACTGTGGGACGGTCAACAACTCCGAAATATTCTTGACGCGCTAATGGAGCCAAATATATACTGCACTTTGCAGTACAAAGTCTCGATCGTGTCTCGTGTTGACGAAGTCGATCGAACGCGCGCTGCGAAACAAGCTCTAGACTCACCTGTTTACGTTCTGCCGTTGCTCAAAGTACTCGTACTCCGTGTCCGGATACGGTAGATTGTCGTCCTCGTCTTTCCTGCACTTCCTGCCGCACAGGTATCCAGCCACGAAGCCGACCAACAGAGCAGCCAAGGCTCCAGCCACCACGGCCATCACCAGAGTCTCGACGGAATATTGCGGCGGTGGCGAATCTGCTGCGGACACCTCGGGCCCTGGACAAAGCGCCGTCCAAAAATTAACATACCGTTCAATCGCTAGCGCTAGCAGTTAGCTAGCGCTACTCCCACTACCACGACTCGATCGGTACATCGGATTGCCAATCTTTTACGATCTATTGTTAATTTTCGGCTTCGGGTTTCGAGCCAGGTTACTGTAGCTATGGCTTGTCAATAATACAAAGAATTACTTATAGAAATAGATAAAAGACACACTGTATCTGTTACGTAAAATGTATCTATAATTCAAACGCAAAATCGAAAAATAACAGTTAAAGAAACCAAAACCGATGCAAACCAAAAACGATGAGATCTTCACGGTCTTTTAAAATGGTTTCAGACAAAAGCGATATACAGTCACTAATAAAAGCATTCGTAAACTTTTCATAACTGAATAACTTTCTAAAAATTGTACGAAATGACTTGAATATTTTCGAAATGTTAGAGAAACTAGTTTACTAGATAATGTCTGCATAAATTTCTAGAAAAATCAGTTGGAACGACAAAAAGATAAAACCATTGTATTCTTTTAACTTTTTTATCTGAACGTAGAGAGATGCAAAACTGCGATTTTTACGGTTTTTAATTTTCAGCATGCATTGTAAGTTACAGTGACCTACAAAAACCGCCAGGGTTTTTCCAGGCTCCGAAAAAAAAGTTGAAAAAAAAGAAATCAATTTGAAACTTTTTTTCTCATTCCAAGCAATTGCAATTTTTGCAACAATTGTTTTACACGTTGTCTAGTAAACTGGTCCCTCCAATGTTTCGAAAACTGTTCAAATCCCTCTGGACGAATTTTCAAAAAGTTATTCCGCTTTAAATGGTGTACGAATATTCTACAGAGAGAACGAGAGAGCGAGAGAGAAAGGCTGTGTAACAGTTTAGAACGGTTTATTTTCGGAACCATTTCAATCGGTGTGTGTATCGATGCAGGTACCTGAGTTATCTTGCTCCTCGTCTTGCATGATGTTGATGATCTCCCCTCCCTGGCCCTCTTTGTTGGGGATCATCGAGTCCTGGGGGAATTTGTTCTGGTTCGCGGAGATGGCGCCCACGCTGCCCGCGTCCTTGTTCAGGCCTTTGCTGGGAGGACAGGAAGCGTGCATTCCGGTGGCGACGCTCTGCAAGAATCGGCTGGCGTCCGTGGCCGCCGGGCCAACCAGCGCTCTGCATTTGCCTTCAATCTTGTCCCAGGCACAGTACGGATCCTGAAGAGCCACGCACTCGCCGCACGACAAGATTCTATCGCTGTAACACCGGTGGAGCCTGAGCGCCTGGACCTGGCTGTCGGCTATCACGACCAGCCTGCCGTCTTCGAGGCCGTCGCCGGCCTGCGAGGCTCTGACCACTTTGATGCCGCGGACCGGCACCGTCGACGGGAACGCCTGGATCTCCTCGATCACCACCGGGCTCACCTTCAGGTGAGTGTCCGCCGAGTCCGCGTTCACCGCCTTGATCACCTTCCCGTTGTCCGTCCCGATGAACAGCACGTCGTACGTCTTGCCACCGGGAGTCTTTACCTGAGGGTCCACGGCGATCTGCGTGAATCTGTAACTGTTGAGAACGATGCCTTTGGAATTTCGACGAAACCAGAAGAAAAGAAAAGATTATTTAGTTCGTTTCGTTCCGAAATTGAACTTCTTAACACGTTAAGTATCGAATATCAAGTCTAAAGATACCCACAATATTAATGTCAATTAATGAAACCTAGATAGTTAAAGTTTATTATAACATATTTTAACATTATTGGTTTAACGTTTTCGTGGGCACAAAAATAATCTAGTAATATTCATTTTATTCGATATATTACACGGATATGAATTTTGAAGACAAGTTAAAAATTAGTGTTGCCGGTTTAGAATTTCTTTCACAGCTACCTTGATTAAAAATTCGTCATCTTTAATCACTTCTCCAATAAAACTTGTTTCCCGTATGTCTTTATTTATTTTCATTCTGAAATTTTGATAGCAGAAAAGACTGTATCGATATAGAAGAAACTAAAAAGATTCATATTTAGTAAATTAGGCATGATATCGCGAGTCTGACTCCTTGTTGTAATTCCTGCGACTATAGTTTGTTGCTAAAAAATTTATAAGATTAAACATTACGAATGCGTGTAGAACAAATATTTTCTAAACATAGCTACTACATTTGCAGCGTTCAGTTAACACCGAACCTACCGTTCTGGTGAAAATGGCGATCGCACTTTAATAAAAACAGCGAGATGACTAAATGTATTCAGTCTTGGAATTTTGATAAAACGTCGCATATCAGACATGTTTAGTTCTCGATAGATTTAATGTAGAAGACTTCGACGACCAGGTTTTCCGGAAGTGTCAATCGTTTGCCCGCTGCTGAAGAATAAGAACGGGGTGGCGATCTTACTGGAAGCTGGTCCGTATGACGATCGGTTGTCCGAAGAAGCTCGGCACCAGATCGTCCATCAGGGAGTGCGTGTGGATGAAGTTGAGCGTCAAATCGGGTAGCGATCGAGAGTCGTTGGCGCACTGCCCCGGCCTCGGGTCGGGGACCTTGGTGCTCTGCACGGGCAGCCAATTCGAATTGATGGCGCTCTGCTCCTTGAAGTTGCCTTTGAACGTGTCCGTGATGTCCTGCAAGGAGAACGCGCAAACGGCCGAGCCGCTGATGCTGTTCACCGGCGTGGTGAACGTGCCGTATATCAGCTGCGCCGACTTATTGCCGTACTGGCCCGATATCAGTTCCGTCGTTGATTCTGCAAATAACGCTCGCTGTAATTTCGAGGCTCTTTGTTTGCGCGCGCCGGTTCGCCCGCGACCGTAGACGTTTACGACCGGCCGGTGGAAATTTATTTCCCGGCCCCTCCACGGCCGGGCAAACACGCGCCGCTTTTTAAAAATCGATGACGTTGCCGCAGCCCCGTTCGATCCCCGATTCCTCTCGTCTTATCGATTCCACCGGGGCAAAGCCGCGCCGCGCCGCGGCATGGAAATCCTGAGAGCGAACGGAGATCGATCGCAGATTCCGACGGCAGCGTCCGCGGACCCGACGACGGTCTACTTACGTATTTCATTGAAGTAAAAAGGAAAATCTCCGGTGACGGAGCAATTGAGTCGGGACTTTAGGAACGAGGTCCACCTATTGCGATAACGATGAGGACCACCTCGGTCGTATTTACAGACTCTCGCCACGCGAGAATAGACGGTCTGGAAACGAAAAGACGCGGCGGTCGTGAAAAGGTACGTACTTACGCGCAGACTTACTTGGCGAAGTAATCGTTACAACGAACCGCGGTCGGTAACCATTCAGAATGGAACAAAATTGAAATTAACCCTGGAACGACCCCCTTCCATTTTTCGGTACAAGTGACATCGTGGGGTTGCGGGCGACTCAAAATAAAATCTTAATGATCAAAATGTTATTTATTATTCCCAAAATAGAAAATATGAAACACGACGCGAGGTAAACGGACAAGGAAAACCTCGATGTTTTAGTATTTATTTACACGTTTGTAGACTATTTAAAAATACTGTGGGGTCACCGGCAACCCCACGGAGTCGTTCTAGGGGTGAAAGAATGACTTTCTCAATCGAAATTAGTTGCGTAACTACATTTATCACTGTCTAATGCACAGCATTGACAAGCGTCGCTTCGTTTGCGCCAATTCTAAGCGAAATCATTTAAATTCCTTTGCGGACCTGGCCATTTGTGTGGAGTGCTTTAGAAGAACTTGGTACAAAGGTGGAATACGCTTGAATATTGTAGTACCTCTTCAGTAATTCATTATTCAAAGTATTCGTTAATAACACTTTGTCGACAGTTTCAAACTGGCTTTCTTTACGTTTTTTTACCTATTAATTATAAATTAATTTTAAATTATTACGTAATAAAAGTAATTCTTCTCTTCAACGAAACGACCATGTCCAAAATTGTTGAGAGCACCGGAAATGTGACTTTAATGTATTACCATAATCAATGAACTATTTGAGTTCTTTGGAGTGTGTTGAAAAGAGTTGTCTCTTGTCGCACACGATCTTGGAAAAGGTGCTATTGCGCGTCGTTCAGCTCGATGAGGTCGAAGCTACTCCGGAATCTGCACGCGACTCGTTACTAGCCATGAATACGTGCGAGCATTCGTCGAAGCGTTTTCTTCCGACGGTATAAAATTGCGCGAGATAGCGGCGATCTTTTTGGCGATAACTTGGAGCGGAGGATCGCTGTAGAATGCGTTGCAACTTTTCCAAGTAGCTCTTTGATAATGATTCGCCGGTGAGAACGAACTTCGAAATAGAGAGAGAGAGAGAGAGAGAGAGAGAGAGAGAGAGAGAGAGAGAGAGCTTTTAAGCTCATCGTTCTCCGTGACAGCCGCGAAGAGAAAGAAAACGCAGTTAGCAGCGCCGAATCGATGCAAGCTCGCGAGCTCGGTAGCTCGCGATAAGCGACACAAGCTGGAAGCGGCAAACTGCTCGCGGAATTTCTGATCGTTCAAACTTGCTGAACGTTTAATCGTCGTCGATTTCCCGGTCGTTCCTGAAATGGATCCGCGTTTCTCTTCCGCGAGAGTAATTGCGCAATTAGACGGCGCAAACTACTTACCTTGCCGCAATTGATATATTCTACAGCGGTTTCCCGGAAGAAGAAGTAGACGAAGTCTCCCTGGGACATGGAGCTCACGAAGTTCGGGGCTGCAATTAGAATGCACATGCGTTACAACGTTACAAGGCTATTATCGTTATTACGGGGAACGGGGGTAAACGGCGGCTGTAAAGTCCTCTTCTAAATAAACGAACGCGATAACTAGTTGACCCCGCGTAAACCGCGCGGATAACGGCGGTTGTTCGAAAACAACGACTCCCGAGTAACGTCGATAATCCGTCGGTATCGGTGTCTCGTCAAGAAGTCATTTTGACCCGAAATCGTTCCCAATTACCGCCGACCTCGGCGAAGATCGATTCGACTCTCTCTCCGCTTCTGCCCGCGATGGCGGTCGTGACGCATCGTGGGAATAAGCCGCCCACGAATACGTAAGAACCCTTTTATTTTCTCGGTTATTCGAGTGGTGTCGAGCGGGGTAACGAAACGACGACGCGGTTCTCGGTCCGTCTGTCTCCTCTGTCGTTCTCAATTGTTCCCTCTTCTTCTACATCGTTGCGCCCGCTCCCCACCCCCTCCCTTTTTGCCGTCGCTTCGGTTGTCGCGCACAACCGCCCGATAAAGTGGGAAAACTTTATCGATTTATTAACTTGACAGGGTTTTCATAAGCTTCTTAGGATTCATAAAGTAATATTAATCTCGCACGGCGCGGCGCGGCGCGGCGGGACGGTATATCCGACCGAACCGCCTTGCTCCGGCCCATAAATTCGCTGTCGTTTTCTCTGGCTTTCTCTGTCCTTCTCCAGTCTTCCCCAGCCTTCTCGAACCTTCTCTGTCGTTCTAGCCATCGCCTCAGCCCTCTCGCCGCCTCTCCACTCCCTCACGATATCCAGCCACCGTTCCGCCTCGTCGTCCAGCTGTCTTTCATTCTCGGTGCGTTTAGCCTCCCTTGGACCGAGAGTTTGACGAGTCGAAAATAGCTCCTTCTTTTTCGCATTTCTTTCTGCGATTAGAAAACTCCCGTTCGCCGGCGCTGTGATCGTAATTGGCGAAGCTCCGTCCATCGCGGCCGATGGACGCGGCGGTGCGTCATCGTCACCCGAACCCAATGTGATGTAACAATTCTATGCAGTCGACCATTCACCGTAAAGAATTTACCAGCCGACAACATTGGAAATAATTGTTGACGCGCGAGAGTGGTGGAACCAAGAGTTACGAACGTTACAGGACGCGAAGAGTGTCGGCAAGGGGGCGGGGGTGCAAGGGAGGAAGATAAAAAGGGGAAATTGAATTTTCAACGAACGGAGGGAAAATCAATATTATCCAACGGGTGGAGAAACTTGATTAACGTTCCTACACCGTTCAATTAAAATACTCTGTCGGACGAGTCAACCCCTGGAACAAGATGACGTATCAGTTTTATCGGTCCTTGGCCCCCCGAGACCGAGCCTCGCGGAATCGCCATCGAATCGACGACTCCGAGAAGTCTTCTTAAATATTACTGCTTCCGTACGTGTCGCGGGGCCGTCATCCCTCGCTATCTCGACCATAATTCTTTCTTACCTGGATCGATCTCGAGGAAAATTCGAGCCTTCGGCGCGTCCGCTGGGGAACCGTAATTCAGACCGTCCCTTGGCCGACCTTACGTTTTTTTAGCAACGATCACGAGAGAACCCCGAAATTTACGAGGAGTCGACCGATAAAACAGTTAATAATAACGATTCGCGAGAATGGAGTTCCACGGACAGAGATAGGGAGAGAGAGAGAGGGAAAGAGAGAGAGAGACAGAGAGAGAGAGAGAGAGAGAGAGCTTGATCCGGATTAAAATTTCCCATCGACGACGCGGAGACGTATTTCGCCGTGCAGCGAGCATAGGAGAGGAAAGGGGCGCGAGGCAGCAGCCGCTGCTCTGCCGTTATTATATGTACGGATATGGAAGGGCCGTTGAATAATCTCCGCGAGCGCGAACTCTGCGAAATCCACCTACACGCACGGTTAATCTCTGAATTACACCGTGCAGACTAAAGCCAGTGCCGTTTGCTCGTTGCCACAGTGCGACGCAACGAATCACAGCCGATCGCAGTGCTTCCGTCTAGCTAATTTCTCGGTTCGCGGCTTCGGCTCGGGATTTTCAAAGTGCCTGATCGTTTCGGAAGCCCCGGCCCAGTAAATAGCGACTCCGGCGAGCACGGGAGCACGAGCACGAGCTGCCCGCTCGGATCATCGTGAGCGACACGACGCGACGGGGCGGATATTACGACCGCCTAGAAATCACCGAGCGGCTCGGCCACCTGGACGTTTTACGGCGCGTAGAGCGTCGTTTGCATAAACATAAACGTTTCGCGGCTCGGCGAATTACCTCGAGGCAGCCGAGCGGGTTCCTCGGGGATCGAGAGGACGATTTATTCCAGTTGCCGTGGATTCGAAAATCTCTTAGCTCGCCGCTAAACATTTTCGCGCGAGAAATTTCCCGGTTAATTTAGAGCCGTCGGTCGTTCGCGGTTCGCTTAAACAAGAGAAAAGTGGAAAGTTTTCTCCGTCCCTGTTTAAACGGCGGTGGGTAGGTACCGTTTAGTGTATCGAGCGATAAATTCCTCGAAACGACCGCGTTCCACCGACCTCCTTCCGCTATCAAAAACACACCAGCTGTTTACCCTCCGCACACGCCCCAGCCCTGTCCTCCATCCTTATTTGAATTTTTAATCGCGCGTTAACATCGACGTTTTCTCCTCTGGCTGGGGCGGCACCGTCCAACGTTACCCAACGACGAATCCCTTCGACCGGAGAGAGGACGTACCGCCGTTTACGGAAACGGCTCGAGAAGCATGCGACTCACCGTTGAGGCTTTTCGAGTCGTACTGCTCGGTCTGCAACGGTTCTCTGTAAATGATGGGGTCCATTCCCGCGAAATCGGCCACCGTTCCGGTGTACAGCTCCCCGTCGACGTAGACGAAGGTGCTGTTGTGCCGGGGGTCGTAAGGGCACATCGCCTGGCCCCCCTTCTCCTTCACGATCGAGTAGTTGCCGGCGTGGACGCCGTAATCCCGGCACATCGGCTTGAACGCGTTCGTCGCGCACACGAGCAACGTGCTCGGGTCGGTCTTCACCAGAATGCGAATATAGTTCTGGCAGTTCTCCTCGGGGGTGCCTTTGACCAGGCACATCTTCACGTCACTGTCGGTCGAATACCAAGTCAGCCTCTGCTGCTCGGTCAGATCGGTCAGACTCAGGTTGTGCACGAGATTTCTGGAACGAGAACGAGAGAATGTGAGACGGTCGAGCGTCGAAAGGGGGGGAGGGGAACCGATCGTGAGAAGAAAGGGAACGGGAACAGGAAGAAGAGGTTTCTGGGATTGAACGGTTCGAGTGGCAGGTTCTCCTTTGTGCGCGACAGTCTTTTCAACGTCGGCTGAATAGCTCGAGCGGTTTGTCGAATGGAAGATCCTAGGAGCGAGTCCTAGCTCGATAATCGCGTGACGGATTCTTTGTCTCCTCCCGATCGATCGGAACTTTCGGCCTCGAATTCCCTACAAATACAACCGTTCGGTCGCGTACACCGCGGAACGGAGGTATTTTCTCTCGGACAAAGAATGTTTCTGATCGCGCATTAATCACCCCCGGTATCGACGGCGTCTCGCGTCCTCTTACATTTTCCGCTTATCCGGCGCGACGCGATGCGACGCGACGCAACGCGACGCGACGCTCCGGAACGGCGCGGAAAAAAAGTCGATCGTAGGACCGTGCGACGGAACCGCGGAGGATTCCAGCTGCGCGGACCCCGATCCGTTTATTACAAGCGGAGATAGATTTATGGCGCGCGACTCGAGATTAATATTCCCGGCTCGAATCTCCCGTCGGCCATTTCGCGCGTTGCCTCGCAAACATTTTCCCGACTTTTCCAGCCGCGACTTCGACAACGATTTAACGCTCCCAGAAGCGGCGAGGCTCGACTACTCGCCGCCCGACAAATCTCGGCCGGCTCGCGACGAGATGACAGGCAAAAAGCGCGAACCCGACGACCCGGCAAATCGATGGAACAATTAGCGTAATTCGAGCATCGGCGATGTTGGTTGCAGCGACCGGTACACGCCCGGTATACGCCGGGCACACGCCCGGTGGCGCGGTCGACCCAATTATCGCGATTTCGCTCGCCCCTCGCGAAATCGATCCCGTCGGACGCGATCGATACTAGTAGCACGGTACAGGACGACGATACGATATTTCCTGGAATATTGCCTTGTTTTTAACAAAAATATTGACGCTATAATCTCGCCTCGTTCTTCTTTTATTCTTCGAATAGGAATTATTGATTTTGTCTCGCGATTTTCTTCGTTTTTCTCGCGATAACTCTTTTTTTTCAATTACCACTTTTCCGATGATAAATTCAACACATTTATCGACATGTTTTCGTATTATTTAACAAAATGAGTCATACAGCCATGTGCGTATACATAGTATTGACTTTAAGTAATTAAGTAAACGATTTAACCAAGCATTTTTGTATCCGTACCGAAAACTGCACACCAGCAGCACGTAACTAAAAAGTTATCGAAAACATCGGTATGCAACAAAAAGTAAATTAGTATGATTGGAATTAAGAATGGCTGCATATATGGTAATTTTAAGGTAGACACAATTGGCTAAGAAACAAATGGCAATTGGGCAGCTTCCACCACGCGAGGAGGACAGTATCGTTATCGACTTTCGCATTCTTATTTTATTTAAGAATATAGCCTTATTTTATAAAATAAAACTAAATAAGTACGTTTTGAAAATTGCAGTACTGTATTGAACAGTATTTTAATGATATTGAAAATTCTAAAGAGAACAAGACCAAGACTCGTACAAGATATCGAAAATATTATCTCATGTTGTTTATATTCTTGCTTTAGAGAGCCTTGATCTCTCTTTGAAAATACCTTTAGTTTCTTGTCTTAATATCGTCTTGGTTTCGCGAGCAAGAGAATATACAGCATCGATATTATACTCGACCTTTGTGGAAGCCCTAATCGATACGGCTGCAGCACCCTGTTGCGGCGGGGTCTCGAGAGATCGCGAAGACTTTGGAAACGAAACGAGAATCTCGGAACTGGTACGCGAAAGAACGCTGTATCTCGCCTTTTAATTACGAGTAACGTCTTCCTCTGTTTCGCGAGTAGAAACTTTTTTTTAAGAGATCCGCCGCGCGCTGGCTGGCTCGGAGAAGCGCGTTGTTCGGTGCCTGGGATTCGAAGGTTCGCGAAATAAAGAGTACAGAAAAGTTTCTAAATAAAGTTGGTCGATCTCATTAACAGGGAAGAACAGCAGCTCGTGGCTACCCTCGGAATTCATCCCGCGAGCGGGGAGGAGGTGGCGAGTTCGAAGAGGAAGAAGGCGAAAGCGTAAGCAAGGTGAAAGAGTCGGGAGGGATAAGACTCTGGAAGAAGAAAGTCCGTGAAAACGAGCTTCCTCGTAGGAGGCAGGAGGAAGGTACTCCGCGCACGTACACAAGCAGAGGACCTCGGGAGATCGAGCGCGGCCGACCGACGGAGACGACCGACTGCCGCTGCGAGAGTCGGTCGGTCCGTCGGTCGACGTACTGGCTGGTTGCCGGGACGTCGATCGCACGGGGCCCTCGAACCAGCGCCAAAGAACGAGAAGAAGAACCGGTCCTTTAATTAAAGCACTCGCTCCAAATGAATCCTCTATTTACCTTCCGCCGACCAGAAGATAGTTCCCGTCCCGGAGCACCAGCCGAAAGTAGTCTGTGTGCGTTTCGTTTCCCGTAAACCTGAACACATCTTCCGCACCTGGAAAAGAAAAGCAGAGAAACGCCGGTTAGTTTTTGTTCCATCGTCGGAAAAGTGGAATTATCTTATTCATCTAATTAGCCGGCTCTCGACAGCCCCATTCGCGACGAACAGCGGCGAACGACGAACGGCGATCGGAGGGCGGCCGACGAACGAACGACGGGAACGACGAGAACGACGACGACGGCGACAGCGACGAGGACCGAGAGCTGCGCGTCCTTCGTCCTTTTCCCTTCTCCCCGATCCCCGCAGCGATCAGCCAGAAAGTCGGATTAATAAGCGTAATAAGCTCCTTTTGACCGCGAACTCGAGGAACAAAGCAGCGATCGATCATTAACGGCTCTATCCCGGCGATCGAGAATTTTTCCAGGCCCTGGGAAGCTACTTCATTATCCGCTAATTACCTATCTATTAGTCACTACGGTCACCTCACCCGTTCAGGATCGATCGACCGTTCGGCGCGTTTCCGTCGAGACAGCCCTCCCACAAGATTCGCCGGGAAACCGATGACGAACGGCGTCTCGATGGACGCTCGCCATGAGATTGCGAGCGGTCTTCTTCGGCGATCCCCGTTCCATCGTTTCAACGTAACGCATCGCCGTGTCTGGCCGTTCGCGAAAAACCGAGCGAACCGTGATTCGTCGAAATTGCCCGACCTAAATTGCGATTCACCGGGGAATCCGCGGACGTGGAATCGCGCCGCTCCAGCCAGATTCTAATCGACGTCTCTCGTGACGCTGGCATAATTATCGGGGGCGTTTCCGCGTTTCGACGTCAGTCAATGTCGGCGACCGACCTCTCGTATCCGGTCGATGCAATTCAGGTCGGAGATAAGCACGCAACAGCATCGGCGGTAACAATGAACGGATGCGCCGCGGCGAAGAGGGCTATTACCGAAGGACCTCTTCGGTCGACTCGGTGCAACTACGTCTTACGAAGACGTTCGATAAAGTTGTTACGGGCAGAGGGCTAAGCGACCGCGCGTGGCCGTTTGGATTTCCCGAGCGTTCAGTCACTGAACAAAGATTCTTTTCCCGTCTTTTTCTGTCTTCTATACGTTCAGAAATAGCCAACTTTTCACTTAAAGCGACTACAACGACGTGTCCAGAGCCAAACCACATGTGATTGTCAAACAATAAACCATCTGGAGTCTCTCTTTCTCCGATCATCTTACGACACAACGATTTCGCCAAAAGACATCGACCGTGATTGGTCCTTTCTTTGAACGTAAAAATTGCTCAAACGCCAGAAATTTTGACACCAACAACCAGTGATAACAGAATTCTGCCCGGGAGCACTCCATACGGTTTGTTTTCGGGCACAATTAACTTTACATTTGACGAATAATACATATTAAAATTTTGTATTCTTCCATTTTGTTCATTTTTTAATAAAAAAAATTTAGTATGTCTTACTCGCTTAGCAGAAAACTAATTATGCCCGAAAACAGATCAATTGATCACCCCGTAGAAACCGGGCTGTTTGAACATAAACATGCGATCCTAAAAAATTCTCAGAGGGCGCATAACTCCCAGAAAAGGGCGAAAAATGTCACCGTGACAAAGTCTCCGTACGCGACAAAGTAATTAACGTGATTCCGATCGGCTTCGATCGAGTCCGTCGCGTACGTTCGAGGATGGCCTCGAGAATATCTGTTTCGGATAGTAGCACGACATCAGATACATTTCCAAGGAAGTCGGGGACTCGAGAAAATAACTTTTCTCCGTACGACCGATAAGGCCAGAGATAGCTGCACGGTCTCTTCCGCGGATGGCTTTGAAATTAAACCGGGTAGCTTCTAACTCCCAGCGGATCTAGGCTCGCTCCGTTATCGCTTCCCAAAATTAGCTGGTCGATCGCAATCGCACGCGCCAGTCAATCGCGGAAAGGCGGAGAACCGCACGGATCGTCGGCCAATCTAATTTCGCGCTTGCACCGGGCTCGTCTACGTCAAATTCGACGAACGTTCGTTATTCCGCCATTCTCGTTGTTTCGCGCGTCGGTATAATGCGTTTCGATGGATCTGCGGGCGACGAAACGAGACGACCATTGACGCGGTAAGGTGGATCCAGGTGTCTCCTCGAATCCTTGCCTATTGGTCTTCCCAGTTCAATTCCTGAACAGAGATTCTTCTTCGCGTCTCATTCACATCCTCTTTGTACATTCAAAAATAACAAACATTTCCCCTAGGCGAAATATAACCACCCAAAGTTTCTCCTTCACGGTTCCATTTTGCAACCGACGTCTATGTATAAAAGTAAAAGTTGTTCAATATGTAATATGATTTATTATAATCAAGATGACAATGTGTGTAGCAACATAGTTTATCGAGCACTGCTGTAGTCGTCTTATAAATGTCTTACAAACACTTTGCCATCACTGCTATTAGCAATCATACATAATTCTTGATCTTATTGTCATTACTAGGCTGTGCATTTTATGCAATTGTAATGAAAACGATTAGAAAAAATGAGAAAAAGTAGACACGTTAGGAACATTTATAAACATGTCTGACTTCTCTTCAATTTATTAAAATTATTAAATGTAGAAATACAATCCATTTCTGTCTCTTATAATTGAGTTAGAGAATTATATAGAGAAGAACGACGGCCAACGCAGCATACGCCAATCAATTGCAGCAGCAACGCTGATGATAGCATTTTCTAAGCTACCCCACTCCGAACAAATAAAGTTCAGTTTCCCCGAAGAGATACGTGTGTCCTCTTATTCGATCATAGTCTATTCCGTCCATGATTTCGAGTCACGTGAAATAAAATATTAAAATATCTGACAATCGCATACGCGACGTGCAATATCAAAAGATCTGAATAACTAGATCCTCTCCTTCTATTGTTATTATTATTATTGTTAATGCTACTCATATCAGTATCGACGGTTTTATTTCATCTCCGTTCATTGTTATTTTGTTATCATCGCTTTTCTGTCCTCGACTCTTTGTCTCGTGTGCTCGCTATTATAACATTCTCCGTGACAAAGGACCCACCCTGTTGAAATAATAAACATTATTATTATTATAATGCACACCTTTTATTACAACGTGTCATTCTATATGAAACCAGACGTACGTGATTACAGATGGTCGGGCTAACAGATAATAAATATACATGCATACAGCGGTACACGTATGAACAGAAAAGGTCAGAATTTTTTCAGAGCTAATAGTCTCTGGACACAGTTCAATTCCACTAACAGCGAATTTACAAATTAAATCAAGTTATTTGGCATAGAAACCCAACACCTGTTCAACAATTTCATCGACATCCGCGATCAAGGAATCCGCGGCAGACACGTTCGCGGACTTGGCGCAACAATGCATTCGCGCAATATTTCACGGTATCACGATCGGGCCGCATTCGGGTTCGACAATTGTTCGGGAACCGTTAAAAAATTGACCGGGCTGGATTTATCCGCAGCGGCCAGTCTCGGCGGGGTTCGACGAGCCTCGGCGGGACTCTGCGGGCCTCGACGGCGGGGCGCGGCGGGGCGAGGCCACAAATCACCTATATAAGTTTCCTCGAGGCGCTGCCGTGTGTCGTGAAACTGCAGTCCCGCGTATCCGGAAATATTGAACGCGACCAAGGCTGCGGCCAGCCCGGCGGCCGGCCGGTCGTCAAACTTCGTCGATCGAAGTTCGCGAGATCGTCGTTGCGAGCGTCTCGACCGTCGAGGCGAGTTCGAGACCCGAGGGTCTTCGGCCCAGTCGATACTTGGAACGCCGATGGATTCCGACGTCCCGCGAAGATAGCGTAGCAGGCCGCGCGGCCAACGGAAAGAGTAACCGACCGTCCTCTCCCATTTGCCGGGAGTCGCAGATAAGGAGAACGAGCAATGAATTAATAAAGAAGGAAGCCGACGCTTAGGGAGCAGTGTACACGGGGTCCTGGGTACGTGCTACATGGTATTGGGCATCGAGCGTTCAGCTCGTTCCCGTGAAGTGGATTATCTTCTCCGGCTTGGCAGCGGTTCGCCGCACGAGTGGACCCCCGCGAGTCTCGGCCAGTTTACATACTGGGGCTAAGGAAATGGGACGGGGACGAGCGAGAGCGCGAAAGAGACCGCGGAAGAGAACGAGAGCGACGGCGATAGATGCGGCGTTGCGCCGAGCGAAAGTCATTAAAGTTTCGCACGTGCCAGGGTGACGGGACTGCCGCGAACGACCCTAAGCCATTATTTTTTAACGGCCCCCCTGCAGCTAGCCCTCTCTTCCTCCTCCGCATCTCCCGGCTAGGGCTCCACATACGCACACAGGTGGAACCGTAGCAGCAGTCTTCGACCCGCGGCTAAACCATGACTAATGAACGAGCCCATCAACCGACCGGGTTCTTTTCTGCTGCTTTTATCGCGGCGGAAGCGGACCGAGCGAGAAAGAACCCGGAATCGTGGTTTCGGAAGCGTGACGACCGAATCGCTTCAATTACCTCCGAGCCACGAGGCGACATCTCCGAGAGTCGTTCGAGGACGAATCGTTCAGGCCGTGTAGATCCGACCTGGCCAACTGATTGCTCGAGAGCTGCTAACGCGAGAATCGGTACCCCCACTATCGCGATTTAACCTGCCAGCCGGCAGGCAAAAATAAAGCTGCACCAGCAAGAACTGCCAGTCTTCTACCTTTATCTTCTCCGATTCCCCTTTATCATCCTCAATTCGCGTTTATACCTGGCCCACTTTCTAATTGGCAAATAGATCGCAAGTAGCACAAATCGATGAGAAGTCAGACGCCAGAACTTCGTGCAAGTAGTGCGAAACTGTTTGAATACACCGATTGTATAAACACACAGGCGGTCTTTTTCGGGGTCTGCGCTTTATTTTATCCATAGATAAAAATTCGACATAGTATTATATTCTAATATAAAAATATCAATACATATTTTATATTATCATAAGCATGCTGTTAATTGCTCTGATAAACCAGTATCGCGGTAATTGTAGTACGACCTACAGATTTGGAATTTGCTAACATAACATCTATAATGGTTCTAAATCTGTGCTTAAAAATCTCAAAAAATATAATTAAATATAACCATCTAAAAGTGCTTGGAGGTGTTTTTCTTGTTTACAATCCGCTGAACGTGATAAACAGTTAAATATAATTAACAGATTTGTTTAATTTCCATAGTGAAACCTCCCTACCCCATATGTGTATCCCTACCATATACGCAGCTTTAAAACCACTTCAAGGTTATTAGGAGCTTTGGAATGATATAAAGTAGATATTCGACTACAATTTGAATTTATTTGAATATCGTTTTACGCCCCTGGTTACAATACCAAACCTATATACATAAAGGGTAGGAATTAATAATACCTCCAGAGGAATTTTCGAGAAATTTAAGCAAGGTATAAGTGTCGACACGAAGTAGAAGTGTATAAATGATAGTGTGGTTAAAGGATAGAAGTGGGCACGGGACGGGGAGTGAGCGCGGGATAGGAATGAACTAAGGGTGGTAAAGAGAACGAGGTGAAGTTAGGAGTAAGTAACGGTAAAGAGTAAGTGGTAAGTGACTTGGCCAGGCCTGGTCTAGATGGATCCTCTCGATTCCTCGGCCTCCGGTAGCGACGTTAAGTCGGATTCTTTATCGCCTCGTCGCCGTGGTACGCGAGAAGTCAGCATTTCTGCGGCGATAATGGGGGACAAAGCGTCAGCGAGGGGATTCCATTCCGACGATGAAACGTCCAGGAAATTTTGATCGGAATCGAAGGTGCGCGCCACGGTCCACGGTGTCGCGAAATTTTCACGATCGATCCGAGCCACGATTTAAAGGCGGCAGAAGCGTTAGAGCCGGCGGAAATGGATCGAGGGGTTCTCGCGGTTCTCGCCGCTCTCGCGCAATCCACTTTATTATCCTCGTCCGTATTCGGGCTCGCGTTTACGTCCGCGCGACGCCGCGCCGTCGCCTCTCGTAATTTAACTTTTAATTAAATTAGCCGCGGTTGGTTTTACGTGTGCACGCGTTCCCGCGCGGATCTCAATCTCCTTTGAAAAATCCGTCGCGAGAAACAGAGACGGGCAAGGAGATTCCTGAAAAATTGCCCCGCCGTGTTCTCGGCCAGCCATGCGATCGTTCCCCGGCGTTGCGGCGCTACGCGTCGCGGCTAGGAGGCGTCGCGTTAGGAGAGCCAGCCGGGTGCACTCCAATTTCGTTCGGAGTACACGTACTTTCTTGGCTCGGCCGATCCCGGGAGCACTCGTCGCGAGGAGAACCAGGAGGAACGAGGAACCGCCGGGAACGGTAGCTGGGGCAGCGCGGGCTGCATGCGAGAAAAAACAATCGAGCCGAGAAAGATTCAAATCCGACGGTGTTTTTTCTCCGAGTGTGTAATCGGCTTGAGAACGAGAGTGGTGCTGTCGTGAAGAAATTTCTAGCCGGACGACGAAGCTGCTTCCTCGAACGCGGCGTCCATATGTTCTCGATTCGTGGAACACGCATCTGTTCAACGTATCGTCGCGCGATCGTTTTTCATTTCTCCCTCGTAACCGAATCCGGGACTTCCTGGTTCGAGCGGTTCTATTTTCCCACTGGTCGAAATTCCTGCGCGACGCGATAATGGAAATCGTTTGAAAAGAAATACTCGGCTGAAAAGAATCGATTGCAGGACGTCCTGCCGATCCACAAAGACAAAGCGCAAACGTTATCGGACGGACGCATCGATCCGATTCTGCCGCAATCTCGTTACATCATCTGCAGTGTCTCCTAAACGCTTTTGCCTCGTATTTACCTCTTACCTATTTCGGTCCTCGACGAGTCGACGTCGCTAACAGGGAACACCGCTCGAACAGTTTGGCCCGCGAGTCGACTGGACTTTATGTGAAGCGAACGTTCCCCCGTAAGTTTCGAGCCTTTTCCGATACGACCGACCCGCGATCGCGAGCATAAGTGTTTTTTAACGCCGACTTGTCTTCGATTCGATTCCGCCGACGATTCCGGGACTTTGAAATAACCATGGAAACGGAAAACAATTTTGGCACACTGAGGAGTGGCGGAAATTCGATATTCATGGCAGGAAAATCGCGCGAGGCGTCGGCGAGGAGAGACGAGGCGGGGCTCCGTGTTACCGAGGTTATTCGTTGTATCGGTTCGTCGACACCATCTGTACGGAGGAGCACGGTTTTCGCGGAGGCATTAATAAAAGCGATCGCATTTCGAGCTGCGCCGGCGAATAACTCGATTTCCGGCGATCGTTGAGAACGGAGGCAGACGCGCGGCGAGGTTTTCGGAGCAACGCCGCGCCGGTGCCAGCCAAGTGAGAAGAAATGTGGCTGCTGCCACGGTGCCCGCCGCCAGGGACCACCTAAAAACGTACCGTACCGTAAAACGGCGGAACTTTGCCGCACGGGTTTGACCCTGGCATTTATCGCGTCGCTGCGCAGCTCGAGAACATATAGTTTGGCCCGGGGTCGCGACCCAAACGAGTTCATCCTGCTTCGGCTTGCGAGACGCGTCGGATCGCCTCGCTTTTAGGAGCCTCGCGGTGTATCTGGAATTATCGGTCTCGAGAAGAGCGGTAACCATTCAACGGCATAGAAGTTCGATTCTTGAACGGCAGCCGAGGCAACCGAGACGTACGGGATCCAAGACACGCGATGCTCGAAAGGAGGTCAGCTCTCAATGGCCCCTTTCAGCCGGCAGCGCTGGGAATACAGTAATTTTAACGCCGCGATCCTAGGCGATGCGTTCTCGAAGTTATGCTCGCGGAATCCCACATAATCCCCGAAGTAAGGCGCAACGCGGTTCCAAGTTCTAAAACGCAGCCGTGGGTAGACCGAGTTTCCGCGTATAAACACCGGGGAGAGTTGTCGCGGAGCTGCGGGAAAGATTAAAACGCTTAAACGAATGGCAAGTAGCAGGAACAGCGAAGAGAAACGGGAAGACTTTGAGAACGGTATCCAACTCGAACCGGCAAGTAACGCGCGTTCGGTCGTCGGCGGTCATCCGCGAACTTCTGTGCCAACAAACACAGCAAAGACGGTATTGCCGGCGAGAGCCTGGCATCGAACGAGCGCGCCGAGTTTCGAAACTCTTGAGAAAGCAGGCGGTCTTCAATTAGCGGGTGAAGAAAAACGAAATAAGCGACCGGGATATGCCGGGGGGGACCACGAACAGAGTTCCCTATCGCGGTAGAAACCCGGGCTCGACCCAGTTCCCGCACCCGGCCCGGCCCGGGCGTCTAGTCGAGAGCAGAGAGCAGAGAGCAGAGTGCAGGGAATCGAGAGGTGTCCTTATCGTCGCGATAAGTCAAGGATGAACGGGATTCTCGGGAACCGTGTCCCGGCTGATGCGCCGGAACCGCCCTCCTCGAGAACGCAGGAACCGCGATATCGGCAGCACCGAGACCCGAATCGACTCTCGGGTTAGCCGAGTGGATTTCTCGCGTCGATACGTTCGCGTTACACGGCATCGCACTCTGTTCAGTCCGCTCCCTTTGTTCGCTTTGTTCCCTGTTGCACGGCGACGCTAAATCGTGTCGTCGACGGGATAAACGCGACCCGCGATCGACTCGTTCCAAGGCTATCAGCGCTCTCCGATGTCTACGAGGTCCTGGGGCAGCGAGAACGCTTGTTTGCCGCGTTTTCCTCGGCAGACGCGCACACGCCGATGGAATTGCACCATCAGACCCACATCGATCCTATCTCCGCGACGCACAGCGCCGGTCTTTCCCGGAGAAGCGGGAACTTGGCAAGTGCCGCGAACGCAAACTTCCACCGCAGATTCCATGATTCGGGGTAACGTCGTCCGGAATCGCTTCCATTAAATTAACGCGAGTTTTCTGCCGGTTTTGGGAAGGAGACCGAGGGAGGGCTGATGGTTCGGCAGCGCAAACCTCGACCGCGACTCGCAATAATTGGTGGGCCGCAGCCGTGAATCGTTTGCGAAATTGCATCGTGCGGTGCGCAGCGTACGGGTTAACGCAAACGGTGGATTAATCATTCAAATCGGACACGAACGCACGGACAAGCGGACGCCGCGAACCCTCTCCGATGGTTAATTACCAGCGGCTGCCGATCGAAACGTTTCCCGTTTCGCGTCTTCGCCAGCGCTCAATCTCGTCGTGACGCTGCCCGGAATCGCGGATGCCCTAAACGCGGCCACGATCCCGGTCCGGTCTCGATTCAAGCAAATATTCTTTCATCGATTTGTATCGCAATGTTCACAACAGTCTCACCGTACAGAGGAACAGCCTCGCGCAAGATTCTGCCGTGACTAAGACGTTAACAATAGCAACAGGAGAACGAATAATGTTACGTAATAGCAAGAGTAACGAGAATAATAATATATAGAATTATATGTTCACAGTACAAATTGATTAAATGGTATAACTGCACTATATTTGATCAGGTCGGGAACGGCATGATATCGGCAACGTGAACAGGCTTTTACGAAACCGAGATCGGACCGGGAACTGCGCGATACCGTGTTTCAGCCCTCGATTCGTCCGATTCCTGTTCACCTAGATACTTATCGACCGGAATCGGACACGGCCAACAGATGACATCAAAAACGCATTAACTCTCGCGCGGTCCTGGGATTATTAATTTGCCGGCGAGCACGGTAAGTGAAACGAATGGGTATGCTACGCGTTCATGAATAAATCGAAACGTCGTCACGAGCTGACGGACCGACGTCTAATCGGTAATAATTAACGGCGCTGGCAGGAATAGCTGCGATTCGATAAGCGCGACGATCGGTAGCACTGGAGATCGCGGTTCTTTGCAGGCGGTTCGTCTTGCTTTCAATTTTCTCGGCCGTTATCGGAACCTCGGACTTTCGTCGCAATCGTGTTCGCTCCGACGACGGCGGTAATGAATTTATGGCGTGCGAGCTGTTCCAGCCGTTATCGGGTTTTGCTGAAACGTCTGTTACGCGACTCGATTTTCGGGAACATTGGGGGTAGAAAAGATCTAGAACAACCGCGAGGTTCCCCCAATGCTGACGAGCTGATACAGTAGACTCCCGGGCAGCACCAATCCGTACAACACGAGATCTTATAATGTGCTAAAAATTTTGCGATCATTGATTTCACGTGACACAACTTCACGGATAACGGCGCTGTATAATACAGACTATCCCAAAATTATATTGGGGTTATGTAATTTGAGATAACTTTTTTCTTAGCAAAAATGCAATCCGCGGCTTCGTTTACGAGTTATCAACGGCAAACGCAGACCAATGACAGGCGCGCTCGGCTGAGGCTTGTATAGGAATATTTCTCGTGCAATGAGAGGGAAATGTAGGAACATTTCGAGACGATTTCCTGTAACACAAACACGTAAAACGCGCGTTATCGCGTTACAAAGGAATCCACTACGTAAGCTCAGCCTTGTTCGTTTCGTGTGTTCGCAATCTTCGACGGTTGGTACATCGTTTCTCCGCAGTGTCTTCATTTCGGGGAACAGTAAGTAGCAATTGTCCGAACTTTCCGATTGCATGTTGCATTCTTACGGCGGTCTCACGGGCGGGAACACATTTACGATGGCCGTAGAGAAATTTCGGTCGTTACCGAACTCGAACTATCGGGAGGAATAAGGTCGGCGTTAGCAATCCGCGAGAAACTGGCAAACTCGATCGCGCGATAATTCCGTAGAATTACGGAAAGAGAAATTTTCCGCGTAAACAAGTTGGCCGACAGGTGGCGATGGCTCGGTCCCCGCTTCGAATTTCGCTGGGACGAAACGGCGCGGCGCGGAGCGGCGACCCGAGCTTCGGCTCAGTTATTTATGGAAGTGGCAGTATCGTCGGTACCGCGCACCGTTAATGAAACTAATTACGCGATGCAACGCGATGTAACCAGCTCTTACGTGCAGCATGTATGTAGCCACCGCGTGGAATCACGATCCCGCGTCCAGCATCGAGCGCAGCGCGCCGACGAAATTAATTGGATTACCGGCCGCCACCCGGTGTTTGCTCCCTCGGTCTTAACGCCGAGGGACAAGCGCGCGGCTCGATCTAATAAATCAATCGTCGTCGGCCACTCTACATATTTATCGCGTGACGCGTTATCGTAGCTGATTGCCATCGAGCGAGCCGAGCGAGCCGAGCGAGTCGAGCGAATCGTTCGGCCGGCTCTTTCCGAAGTAAAATGCATCTGCGAGACGCGATAGACACGCTGAAAGGATTCTCGGTTTACCGTTCTCTCCTAGGACACCGAATCCCCCGCAGCTCGACGCTGTACCGACACTTCCGTCACCAGCGACAGAAACCGCTGGTAACGCGAGCGGATCGACGCGAATCCGGTCGACTTTTGTACGAGTTCGTCAACCTATTCGGTCTTGTTGTTCGCGGCGTTCGTCGTTCCCGGTCTTTCTCCGAGGCGCTGAAGCTCGATCCGAAAAGGATGTTTGCCAAGCATACCCTTTGTCTCTGTCTCCCGGGCGTGTTTGATTCGCGCGAGAGAGTTTCATACGACTTTGTTTGCGTTCACACTCCTCGGAAGAGCGTCTCGTGCGACCGCTCGGAGCTACAGACCCCGCGTTCGCCGAAAACGCGCTGCCCGCGACTCTGTTAACTGTTTGCAGGCTGCCTCGAGGAGACCCGAGCCGACCTACGGGACCCTCTTCCCGTAGGTTTGCGCTCGAAAAAATTGGAGATCCTGGGACCAGCGCGTCCCTCTGGATCGGCGTCGAGCTGAGAGGGTTCTGCGTTTCATCGAGAACACGGTGGACAAGCAATTCCTGCAGACTCTCGGGCGGAGAGGTCTCTCGGAATTTCCGTGGTCGGAGAGCGGGGAGAACATATTGCGAGTACGCTTCCAGTTGTATTAAATTCCATTGGCCTGACCAGCCGTGTGTATCCTGAAACGTGGAAAGCCTCGGGACACGGCACGCCGAATCCGATGCCGGGCGCCGTCGAGAAAGCTGATATCATAATAATCGCGTCAACGTCCTACCGACGACGTACCTATTGGACGCGTATCGCATGGACCAATCGATGTCTACCACTGATCACGACTTTACTCGGTCGCAGTTTCGGCTAAATCTGCTACCTCTTGAGCTTAGAAGTTTGATCTTCGGCCAGCATTTAACCCTTTGCATTATAACATCGAGTCAGACACATGATAAAGATTTTACACACGATCTACTACATACATATGTTATTCTTTGCTTCCAAATGGAAAGTAAACTTGATTCTTCTGTTATCAAAGCATAGGAATGAAATTTAATGTAACAAATAAGTAAGTCCTCCGCAGCGCTCGCCCTGGACCGATCGATCGTCGCGACGTTCGCTCGAAATCGCGATCGAAGCGAGGCCGACGCCGTTTCCAGGGTATTCGCGGCCGCAGCACCGACCCGCGATGGAAACGAACGTTATCGTAGGAAAGTGTCGGCCATATTACTACGTGCGTGTTCGAGAGGAAGCACACCTAATCATTTGCTAGCAATTGTTCGCATCAACAAGTGGCAAGCATTGGGAGGGGCCGCGCGAGCAGCCGGATACCCGTGACTGGCTCACAAAGGGACCCGGTGTCGATACTTTGATGACGGACGAACGCACGCAACCGCGATGACGGCTGTCACGACAGCCTGCTGTTTGACCGGCGTTTTGTCGGCCAGCGGGTTCCGATCGATATCACGCCGCGGACAGAGTTTACCTGGAACTATTTTTCCCGGTATCAGCCGGTCATCGCTCGATCCTCGTGACCCCTGCGCCCGCGAATAAGATCGCGTCGGTACGCTCGAGGCCCGAAGTCTTGGTAGGATTTGCTCTCGACCGGTCGTGCTCGAACTCGGGATACGCGACCGAAGGCAAACATCGAGCACCGAGAGGGAAGTTGCTGGAAATCCCCGATAAATAGTTCCAGAGTCGACGAGCGGAAGAGCTCGCCGAGAGAAAGCGTCGAGAAACGAGGGCGAAAGAACCGAAAGGAATAAAAAAAAAGGAAACGGAAAAGGAAAAAGAAAAAAGGGGAAGGAGAGCATCTTGGTTCCGACGTTCGATTCGGGTCGTTAACCGAACGAGACGAGGTGCCAGGCAGCTGCTCGATCCGCGAAAAAACCGACGGCGCTCGGAATACGATTCGACGGAAATTTAAATAATCGCTCGGCTTTCCTCTTATTTCGCGGCCGTTCGATTTGCTGCTGATATATTCGTCGCCGACCCGACACGTGATATATTCACGTTCGCCGGCCCGAGGTCTCGAGCACGGTGTCTCGCCGCGTTCCAGTCAACGTATGCGGGGATGCCCGACGCGTAAACGCGTAGAATGAGTCGATAAGTGATTCGATTAAACCGCGTACCGGCAAACGGCAGCCAGCAGCCAGCGCGCCACTTCATTCGCTTTAACTCGCAACGAGTACACGGAGTTCCGGTGAATAATTCTTCGCGCCGCGGGACGCCTCGCCGAAGAAGCGCCGCGACACTGTCGCGGATTATTTGCATCTCTGACATTGCGCGACGCTCCCACTCCCGTCCCCCGTTCCTTTCCCTCGTTCGCAGCCACGGTCTCCGTTTAAATCGCGCGACAAACTCGAAGCAATGTTAATTAAGTCTCGAGCGGCTGCGGCGCGCGTTTCCGGGTTCATTTTACGTCCCATCCAACGACTTTCATAGTTTCTGGCGCATTCTCTTTTCGCGGGCAGAAGAGACATCGCGTAAACAGGGATTCGTTTCATTTCCGCGCAGTCACGAAATTACCGTGCGCGACGACGCTGACCGGTAGCGCGATCGCAGCCCGGTCGACGGGGTTTAAGCGTTCGCTAGACGCGAATTCGTGTGCTCCCCCGAGAAACGTGACACGCGTCGAGATTAGCTTTTAACTTTTCGAGATTCTCATTTTCCCGGTGCCGGGGAGAAGCTCGAGTTTACCGCGACGGTTTTCTCGCTCGGAGCACCGTCGAACTCGCCTCCCTACTCACTGAAAAGTGGAATCGGGGTTATAGGGAGTGCATATTTCCGAGACACGACACGAGGCGCGACGGTTCTCCCACCCTCTCTCTCTCTCTCTCTCTCTCTCTTTCCTCCATGATTTTTCTTCCTGCGCTGCGCCGGCGAACTTTTCACTTGGCCGATCCGAAACCGTGCCAAGCCGATACGAGCGGCGAGCGAAAAGCGTCGAAAAGCATCGCCGACGCGCGCCGAGTCGCCGCCGAAATGAATCACGAGAGCTCGTGCAGCAGCGGAAACTCGAGCGGGGAATTGTCGCGCTGGCTGTGTGTGTGCGCGCGGCATAAACCCGCGGAAAACCGTCATTGTCTCCGAGTAATCGACCGGGATCGGGCCTGGGAGGGCCGGGAGAGGGCAGAGGGTAAAGAGGCGCGAATTTCCAAAGGACCCCGGTTGTCGTCGATGGTCGACGGAACGACGACGCCGCTCGCGCGGGTTCAGCGATTGTGCGGAACAACACGAGCAAAACCGTGAAATAATTGCGAGCCGAACCGCGAAGATTGCTTTCGCCGCGGAATCGAACCTGGCAGCTATTTGTTTTTCTTAAATAAACGCACGGCTGCGCCTCGCCGGAGCGGCTGGATCCGCTGGAAATTCGTTTCAGCCACCCGTCGCCGGAATTCGACGTCGTGCCATTCCCCGAATTAGTTCCGTAGCGGCGGAAAACAAATTTCAATATTTGCTAGGAAAAAATTTCAAGCGACGACGGGCCACGCTGCGCCACGCCACGCCACGCCACGCCACGCAACATAGTACCGCACCAGTATACATACTATGCGATCGATTTTCTTGTTTCCACCGGCGCGCCGGTAAGCAAAGCCCGCCGATGATGCCGGAAAACACATCGTCGTGCGAAATCGCGGCCGCGTGCGGTCTGGTTTCTGTCACCCCTTCGACTACGACTTCTTTCGAAGTCGGTTCGAACTTCTTCGTCGTTAACAATTTCATACGAGAACACTTAGAACTTACATTCACTGTATGCCAACATGTAGATTTTGTTACATAATTTCTCGATACCTATCGACTGTTAAATTTCATTTTTAGCTGGACCATTTTAAGTTATAGTGCTATTTTATGAGCGGAGAATTCTTATTTCATTAGTTTCGATAATTCTTATCTCAAGAGTACCGAGAAATTTTGCAGATATTTCAAACCATTAAGGAAAATAGATATTAGGTCGTCTCATAAGTTTATACTGAGTAAAACAGTATGTTCAAATTAAAACAAAGTATTTTAGACATTGTACAGTAAACTATTCCCCCTAACATCCCTAAAAAATTCAAGTCATTTAGTCGAGTTTTAAAAATGTCATACCGTTTTAAAAGGTGTTCATACATTTTCTACTCACAGTATACATCTTTTATTTCGACCACAGTTGCGGTATCGCGACGCCGCAGCGTGAAAAATCGCATAAGTGCAGCAGGCCATATTCGTCGTAAGTTCGATCCTGTCGTTGTGTACGAAATTGTGTGATGTAAAACTGTCAGTAAAACAGTCGTCAACGTCGCGATTTATTCGTTTGAATAAGGATCTTCGTTTAGATCTGTGCCATCTAATGTCCGCATGTTTTAGTCATGATTGCGGTGGTTGTAGACGATTTAACCGACCGCTCCCCAACGGCGACTGAAGACGAGAAGAAAGTCGTTACGAATTTAGCGACAAACTAATTAGCGGGATATACCCTAGATTCTGATCGCAATTATGCTGGATAACAGCGACCCACGGCGCCGTGAACCTCCGGCGATTAATCGTCCCGGGATATTCCAGCGTGGCAAACAGTTCGTTGACTCTATTGTCGTTGTCGACAGACGGTAGGCACGGTTGTGTTCTCTCTTGCGGATTCCGATGCTATTGGGAGACTTCTCTAGGAGCAATCGAATCGAGTCGGTGATCGACAAAAACCGGCACGTGACGATGCGGTTTCCGCGCGGAAGAGTACACCCGGAATTCGATCGGCGCGCGGCCTAACGCGATCCCGGCCCGTCTCGACCTTAGTTAAATGAAAAACCGAATTCCGACTCCGACGGAGGTCTCGCCGATGAGAATTTCTTTTGGAATGGCTCGTACGGCGCGCCGGATCGAACCAATTTCGAGCGGGCTTTCTCACTCCTCCTCGTTTCTTCCGATTTCCATCCGAGAACGCGCGGCGGAGGCTCCGCCGCGTCTTTTCCCGTCTAGACGACATCGGGAAGGAAGCCCGAGCGGACTGTAAATTTATCGAACCGAGTTAAATTAGGAGCCCGGTCCCGCACGAAGAAACGAATGAGCTGGGATGAGCGATCCTGGATATAATCACGCGTCGATTCCCGTGGAACCGGGGACGAAGATCGAGAGTTTTTCTGGACGACGACGTAGACGAGGAAGACGACGACGACGAAGACGATGACACCGGTGGAATCGGCCAACTGCGCGCACTCGTGCGGAATTAACTCACCGCATCCGGCCCCGGTGCACGTCCAGCCTGGGTTGGGTATCGTTTCTTCGAGAGTGACGGTGATTGATGAGCCGGGGGCTCGTCGCGACTCGTCTCTCTTTCTCTCTCTTTCTCGTCTCCCCGTCTCCCTCGTTTCGCTCGTCTAGCGCCAGGAAAAATAAAGCTCCCGATCGTATCCGAGGCTCGATTATCCCCGGCGACAATTTGACGTGTCGCGAGAAAAACTTGCCCGCCGATAATTGAGGTGCTGGCTCGGCGCGACGCGGCGGACACGAGGGAGCCATCGCTGCGGGGATTTATAATAAATACGGGCGTCGTCGCAGCCGCGACGAATCAAAGGGAGAACTTCGAGGGAAGAGAGCCAGGGGTGGAAGCGACTCGTTCGGGGGAAGAAAATCTGTCCCGTGGCTTCGTTATCGATCTGCCGCGGGAGGTTAATGAGCCGGAGGGCGGGGATGCCGTCGATACACGGAAATTTGTCACCCGTAATTGGACGTCTTTGTCTCATTTTTCTCGTCGACGCGATTGCCGCGAAATTGGTCCAGCGTCGGCCGTCTGAATTTCGGCGCGCTGGGCCACGTCGTTATCGAGGCGTCGGTAACGTCAAACATTTGTTTCGCGTTGCGACGCGTCTCATTCGGGAAAGAAAATCCCAGGGAGATTCCGTTTGCGGGATTGCTTTCGCGAAGCCAGCCATCGCGCCCGGCCATACCAAGCCAAGCCAAGCCAAGCCGCATCGGGAACAAAGTACACACGTCCAGAGACTGAAAACGAATTTCATGGATTTCGAAGCGGCCGAGTTTTCATTTATTCCCACCGCGTATTCCGTGCATTTCGATGCAATTTCGAGAGTGCATCGCCGGTTCTTTCCCGACAGGAAACGGCCGTCCGGCTTGTCCAGAAGCAGTCGGTCTCGCCTCTGGTCTCGGATCGCGTCGGTTCCCTTTCTCTCTCTTTCTCTCTCTCTCTCTCTCTCTCTCTCTCGACGTTTCTCGTCGCGTACTCGCCTCGTCGTTAATTTTCAAGACGATGCACGAGCGCGAGATCCACTCGGAGACAGCGCGTATGCACTTGTGCGGATTCGAGACCACTTGGTTTGAAAGCGCGAGAGCTGAGAACGTATTCTGCTCGAAGCGAAGCACCGGCTCGAGCGTGTAGACGCGTGCTCGGAGGCCCGCACACGAATAAGCCCGCTCGCGTCCTGGCCGCGCGTGCACGTGAGTCGCCGGTCGATAAGGCTTATCAACTCCTTAATTTGCCCGCCCCTTCTCGTACATTACCGTGCGCCGAGCGTGCATTAGCCCGCATTACTGTTTGACGCGATCGATGATGTTGGCAAGCCTATCGCCGCCGAGCCAAATGCACCGAGAGAGCCGCACGCGACTCGATCCTACGGTCTCTCGGCTCCCAGTTGTTCCCGGCTCTCAGCTAGCAACTATCAACTCCCAGCTGCCAGCTCGGCTGCACCGATTTCGCGGCCACCGGTCGCTCCATACCGTCCTATCTATCTCGCGCGCCTATACCGGATTCTCTATTTTTACGTTCCGCTCATCGGGTTCGAGTTCGAGCGGGTCGTTTTGCAGTGCCGCGTCGCACGGCTTCTTCTAGCTGGCGGGACGCCTTCAAAGCTGTCTCGGCTATTACCTCGATGCCGATGCGCGTTCGTTTATGACGCGTAACGACGTTTGCTCGGGCTCCTTACGAGCGCGCGACCTCCAGCGAAGCGCCTACGCGCCGTCGAAAGGAAAATCGCCGATACAAAATCTCTCCGGCTCGATCCACCTGATTTTCCTACGGGATCCTAGCTTTCCGTGGGTGGTCGTTCTTCTCGTCCAAGGGACGGATAACTACCGGCGCGACGATCAATTTCCATCGCGCCGCGAAACGGTCGGAGCTGGACCCGGAGCCGGCCGCGTTGGCTCCAATGAACCGTGACGGTGTGTGATTTACGACGTTCGATTCAGTCGCTCGGATTCGCTGAATTTCTCCGGCGGGAAGAGAACATTTTTGTCGCTCGCCGGGCATTAATCGGTCGGCTGGCCGCGGATGACGCGTCGGAGGCCGATTCGCGAAGCTACCCAGAGCGACGCCGGATCCCGAGCCGATAAATTAGCAGCAAGAATTATTACAGTTCGCTATGGTACTTCGGCGGCGAAGGATTCGGTTACCACGATAGGCGCGAGCGATATCGCCCAAACCACGGTATAATTTAACAACTCTGTTGAATTAACCAATCCGCCGGATACTCGGCTGGCTGGGGACCGATAAAAGCGAAACCGACCTACGACGCAGTCCTTTCACGTTCTCGAAGCGCTTCGCGAAACTATTCGTTTCAATCGGGACCGGTCTCTTCGACGTTTATTTCTCCCGAGCACCACGTTCCACAAAATAGCCCGATCAATTAAAAATTAGACTCCGACGTCGACTTAAACGCAGCTCGGCACCTTTCGCCTTTCATTCTATTCCTCTCTTGATCCTCGCTATAGGCGAACATAGCTTTCCTCTTAGACAATTAAGGACCGAAACGTACACTCGATTTGCTGCGCTTTTTTATCTAGAAGAATAGCCATAGACGCTAATTCTTTAGTCTGAAAATGAAGTGGAAGTGAAGAAAATCCAAATCGTGTTCACCGAGTGCTCTCTCATATATTAAGAGAAATTTCAAAACAATAGAAATCCAAGAAATTCGTTAAAAATATTCTTTTATGATCTCATACAACAAAAAGAAACGTTCAACATTTTTGTAAAACTAAAAACTAGAAATTATACTTAAATTAATGGTGGCCAACTGGGATAGTACAAAAATTGAACAAATCGAAGAATCTTTTAATTGATAATTATGTTAATACACTCTTAAGTGTACGTGTAAATGTATGAACAGTCTACGGAATTAGTTTTCAGTTATGGACAAGTTCTCTATTACATTATACTATATTTGGCCAACCCGTTACGATTTTACCGGATCAAGACCGGACCGGGAACGGTAGGATAGCATGTTTCGGATCAAAGTCTAGCCGCGTGGCGACGGCTATGGAGAAAGCTCGAATTTCCAAATTGTAGCCCTTGAACGTCGGCGCGTATGGAAAATGCGGAAAATAACGCAACGACGCGGGCGAATTCTCCGGGGCCGGGAACCGAGCCCAATTAGACCGTCCATGGATGTGAATGGTGCGTGTCCCAGAGCGGCTGCTGCGAGGCCTCGTTCCACCGCGGTATTATGCAATTTGCGATACACCAGCCTGCATCCTGCGACGATGCACGATGCACGATGCACGATGCACGATGCACGGTGCACGGTGCACGGTGCATGGTGCGCGACGCCCGCGTACCATCCTTCCACCGAAACCCACATCCGTATCTCAGCTGCGCGGACCCTCGCAGTTTAGCCTGGTAATAACGACGCCGTACCGTAACGTTCGCCGCGTGTGCCATGGAAACGCCTATTCGTAGCCGAAACGATTTACATAGAACGACGGGTTCGGGAGCGAAATAATTACGGTGGTCGTGTCGCGATCGAGGTTGAGCAGTCGACCTATTCGTTTCAAGGTTCCGCGGCGGTGACAGACGGCGGTCAATTAAAATTCTTGCGGAGCCAAGGGGTCGCGGCTCGTCGCGACGTGTCAGGAAAAAATCACGCGCCGCGGCGACACGGCTTAGACGTTTGCAACATTTGCGTCGTTTGCGACGGCTCCGACTGCTTCGAATGCTGCGAACAGAACGACGCGACACGTACGGTTACGTAAGTGCTCGCGTATTCTCCGAGGGCGCGGATAGGGGACAATTAGACGGTCCACGGATGTCAATGGGGAGCCGTACAATGGCGAGACGTGCCGCTCGACCTTTGCACCCGAGCTCATTGTCGTATCTATTACCGGCAGCGGTGTCCTGTGTGCTCGCGAGGCGACGTACGTGCGGAGAGAAAGAGAGGTGAATCGCAGCCGCGTCGGCGCGCGGCGCACCGAGTTCTGTTGCAGACGCGTTAAATCAACGTTGCAGCGCGAGACCGTTCTATCTGGCTCCGCGAATCCGTTTCCGCCGCGCCCTCGTCCTCTCGTCCTCGTGCTCGTCCCTGCTAGCGCTGGATCCGCGCGCATATATCTTCCGTTACGTCCTTCTAGCGAGCGAGCCCGTATCCACGCGGTGAATCGCATTTGCTGCGCCAGCTGCACACGCAAATAATCACGTTTCTCTCGATATTTGATTTGCCAGCTGTTTGCACGGCTTTGGACGTTTTATTGGCCTCGTTTAAAGATCCGTAGGTGGGATCCCGCGGCTCGCGCCTCCTCTCACCCTCACACCCTCTCTCTTTCTCTCTTCCTCTCGGGCTTCATCCTCCGATATAGTTTGCCGAGCAAATCACGCGGTTTTTCGTCCCCGCCTCGCGACGACTCGTCCCAAATTTGCCGGCGCGGGAATTTTCTTGCGCGAGTCCATTGATCGCGTCGCCCCGAAGTAGCAGCGGGGAACTCGGGGAAAAGCTAGGAGGCGAACCGCTGGCTACGGAGCGGCGAGGTTTCCTCGCAGCTCGCGCTCGATTGCATCTGCATAGAGAGGTAATTTATCCTATGTTTCCTGGGAAGGAAGCAGACGGAGCCGCGGTGAATAGCGAATTTCTTCCGCGAGAATATATCGGTCGGCCGGGCCGGGTCGAGGCGAGATATTTGCATTTTATTTCGCCGACTACGAGGACGACTCTTATTGAATTAACCTCGAATTACCAACATTTTTCCCCTACGCCGCGACATCATCTGCTTCCCGGCTGGGGAAAACCGGGTAATCCGGGTGCATCTTCCGTCGCGCGATATTCCCGCTCGGCGGACCCGCTCGACTCGGGAGCCGCCCGCTTCCGAACGAGCCAGAAGTTTACGCGGTCGTTTCGCCTTATCGGTCGACGCTAAAACGCCCGTAAAACCCAACGAAATACAAAGCATCAAACAAATCCTTGCATCGACCCGCTCTCGAGTCCGCGATACCCGCGTGCTTCGTGGATCCACCTTCGTTCACCGCGTCGCGTCGCTCCAGCCCGCGATCTTATCCCGGTCGAAGCCGTCCTCCTGCCCGAAAAACTTTGGCCAGCGACCGAAATGCCAGAAAATTTATTCCCAGGCTCGGCGCACGGCGAAACGAAAATCCAGAGAACTTCTCCGCTACCCTTTCCTTCCTTCTCCTCCGCCGTGCACCACTGTCGCCTAAATCGTGTCACGCGCAGCAACTTAATGTCGCGCCGTTGTTCGAAGGCTCAGCCGACACAACTTTCCCCGTATAATTAGTTACCCGGTCCATAGTTTCGAACAGACTGACAAGCCACGCGTTCGGTCGCTCGGAACTTTACAGCAACAGAGAGAACATTTAATTTTGCGACCCGGTTGCGCATCGATTGCGAGACTCGCGAGGCTCCGAGCGAGCAAGGACCTGCGATTTGCGATTTGTTAGCGCGGAACCGTAGGTCTGCAGAGCCACATCCAGCCTCGAGCTACGAACGTATTGCGCAGATATCTCGTGCATCTTATTCGCCGAAACGAGGGCCGGACGAGGAGAGGAGAGGAGAAGCGGAGCGATGCTCGACGCCGACGGCCTACGCCGAGAGCGACCGTTGAATTTCAATTCAGTGACATTCGGGACTCATGCCGTGGGTTTCGGCGCGACGGTACGCGACGCGAAATCTTGATCGTCGCGCAATTAGCGACCTCGGTAACCGATCCCGGCAGCGGCTGCCGGCGCGACGAGCCACGGTATTCAGGATCCAGAGGGAAGGGTCGCCAAATTGATTCCATGGCTTGGGTGTTCCCGACGCGATTCATTAAAAATCTCGGTGCGAAGGAGAACGTGCTCGCGGCTCATCCTCGACAAGCAGACCTTGTTGTCGCATCGTTCTTTACATCTCCGAAATTTTTCGTGGCTGTGACTTAAGGAAATACCCAGGATGGTATTCACGAGTAGACTGCGGATTTTTATCTATTTTTGTCCCAGTTGATTATAAGAATGGCAAGACAGCAGACGATGTCTTTTCTATTTTAATAATTTTAAGAAGTTTTACATGACATAAATATATTCTCAAATTCTTCCCTTGACTTTACAATTTTCTTTTCCGTCTAGTCATTTTTGTTAAATATGCATAAAATCTGCTCGCGAGATACTCGGGTAAACGAAAATCATCCGAATACGCGAGTAGCTCGTGAGACAGTTGGCTGCCAGAGTTCTTGATTATTATTAACCCCTTGCACTACGATTTAACTATAGGAAATGGTTCGAAATTTTGAAAGTAATTTTTCTTTTCAATGAAATGACATGTTCGAAATTGGTATATTTATTTATGTATTTATCGAATATATCCGTAAAGTTACCCATTAATTATCAAATTACAAATAAAACAACCAAAATTTCTTGAATTAGTATGATAGATCCCTACGGACTATAATAACGTTGCAAATATTAAGTAATACGCCTCAAATTCTGTTTGAAAGAGTCAATAGATTGAAAAAATCGGTAGAAGGGTCATATTATTAGCAAATAAGGTAAGGTCTCGAGCATGGCTGATTGTTGAACTGCCCTTTGGACCACTGTCCGACTCGTCGTAACGAGGGACGCGTTAGCGGAAACCGAAACGGGGAAAGATTCCCGGGCAGTTTGGAAAGTACATTGCAACAAGACTCGCGAAGGAATCGTCGCTTCTCGAGCGTATAACCCGACAACGGACTTTCACGGTATTTCGGACAGATCCTCTCCGCGAAAGCTCCCGAAGAAGCCGCGTCGGAAGCAAAGTTTCTTTCGCTCAGGGAACTTTCCAATCGGCCGCGTCGGATTCGGTCGAACCCTCGAAACCTTCGAAAGCTCTGCTCGGAAACAACGGAGCGGAGCAAATGTCCAGAATGCGACGGAGGAGGACGGAGGACGGAAGTCGGGCGCGGCCGAGGGACGAAAAACGAGCGACGGCTCGTCGAAAAAATTGATATTCCATCGAGGCGGTTCTTTCCTACGCACGTATTCGCATTCCCGGTTTCCCCGGTTCCCCGGTCCCCGTCTCGTCCAGGAGCTCGCGGTCCTGTTTCCGTGCGTGCGGGTCGCACGAGCCCTCGTTACGACTCTCCTTCCGACCCTCGTTCTCGCTGTCTACTCCTCCCGCGACTACCGATCCGCCGTGTTTCACGGTTCGCAATTTGCTCGAGTTCGCGTTAAAACGAGAGCCACGCGGCACGTACCGTGTCGTGTCGCGTCGTGTCGCGTCGTGTCGCGTCGCGTCGTGTAGTCTCCTCCCATCTCCGGCGCGTCCCCTCGAATTCGTCTCGTCGAATACCGCGTACGCGCGTGATAATCGAAAGTTGGAGGAGGGTCGAGGGCCGATGAAAAATCCGCCAGCCGAAATGCGGAGAGTAGAAGAAGAGGATCCGATCGATGATGTCGCTAATTATTTCGCGTCGCGGTGCAGCAGCGGTTCGGATCACCCCGAGCAGCGTTCGATCGAGGTACGAGCTCTCATCGAATTATTTCGGCCAATAAAGTCTCGCGAAAGGCGGAATATCGTGTCGCGGCGTCCAATAAATTGCGAACCATCGTTGCGGTCCACGGTTCTTGGTCTCTCCGGCGAGATCGTAAAACTGCCCACGGGAAGAAAGGCTGGCTGGACGCGGGAGATTCTGGATTCGTCGAATTAGCTCAACGACCGACGGCATTTCCGGTCCTCAACTCTCGGCGCTTGCGTCACCCTAGTTCGCGCTTTGTCGTCCAATTTAAACCGCGCGCGGTCGCAAATGCGTGTTGGGTCACGACCGTTCCTCTGTCTCTCTTTCTCTCTTTCTCTCAGTCCCTCTTGTTCTCCGGTTTTTATCGGTTCCGCTCCCTCGGTCGGGAAAAACCGTTCGATCTCGGCGACGCAGCTTCTTCCCGACCGATACGTAACGACCTGCAAAACCCGGGATGATCCGAGGGTCGTACTTTTATCCCGAATCCCCGACGCGGGGATAACGATCGCGAAAAACGCGTCAGCCGTGAACCCTGAATCCTGTCGGGGTGGAGCGTGGTCGGAAAGGGAACAGGAAAAAGATAATCATCCGCATAAAAATGCATCGAACGAACGCGTAAGTGGCCCGATGCTGAATACTTAAGCGTGACCGAACCAGACCGGGTTCCGGCTGGTGGCTGCGGAGTGGAGCGCGGGGGCGTTGGGTTGAGGAGCGGAAAAGGGGGATCCTGGCGACCGTAATTTACGGCCAAGTTCGCCGTTATAAGGAAAGAGAGTGCGAAAGAAAAAAGCAGCAAAATCGATCCTCGTAAATCGTGCTGGCGACGTCAGTAACACGTGTTACAAGGGTCGCGGTATAACCACCACCGATTATGTAGCTCCCATTGCTTTGGCTGCAGACGCCGTCGAGGAAAGATGCTGGACGGTCCTGTGGACCTTATCCCCTGACAACATTCCGAGTCGAAAGGGTAGCCGAACAATCGAAATCCATGATTTCGTAGATCCTCGTTTTCTTTTATTCTTTTACTTTGATTGTTTTTCAATAAAACATTTTGCTTGGTCTTTTAGTTTATTTACTTTGGAATTAAAAAATATAATACGCATTGTTCGATAAATGTAAAGTCAATTCTGCCCGAAAACAAACCAAAGGTACAGCAGTTGGTCATCCTACAGTAACTGGCTCCACTAATTCTCCATCCTACTAATTCTGATTTTAGCATTCTACACAGAATCGTACAAAGAGAACATTCCATCTAGAAACTACAAATATCTGCCTCTGTTGTGGATCGCAGTTAACAAATATGATCCATTAGATCCAATCAACAGAGTGTGCAGTTTAATTAACAAATATGAAAATAGTTAACAAACATTATGAAGTCTGACTTCTCCACTAGCTACACCGCCTCATTTAATTTTTACTTTTACCATCGTGTTCAACAATGTTCCCGATCGTTTCCTGTACGTATTTCTGCATATTCACGACTTTGTACGTTGAGTATGAAATAAATAAATAAATCAAGCAGAAGGAAAGAGCGTCTCGATGAGTGACGAAGAAAAACAGGAAGAGTGAGAGAGGGGGTGTGGGGGGTGGGAATTCAGTTGCCAAGAAATCTGCGCGATTCCGAGATTCTCCGAGGCGATCGGTGTACGTACACTTGTTGGCGAAGCGCGTGCAGGAGGTTGCCGAAAGTTAGCAAGTCAGGACACGGATTCCGCGAGGGTAACGGAGCCTCCAGCGCCTAAGGTTATCGGCTCGCGTGCAAAATTTAGATTACCGGCAAGGAGCGGCGGATAATTAAACGGCTCGCGGCCGTTTGAACGTTGCGATAATCTACGCTCGATCGTTCGCAGGCAAGACCAAGTTGCTTCGGTTCCGCGCATGAAATTTTCATCGGCGTCGTCGATGCGTACTCCCCTTTCTCCCCTTCCTCGTTCGCCGTGTCTCTCTTTCTCTTGCTCGCTTAAAGATTAATCGCACGCTTAACGCAGAGCAGCCAACGTTGCGCAGCGCCGTTGTAATTGTCGCAAACTTGGGAGTACATTAAACCCCGTAATAATGCAGAGACGGAAATGTAAACGTCGGAGTTTGCGAGTTGACATGAATAGGGCTGGGGCAATGAATTCGTCCGAGAGCCGAGGGCCGAGGCAAGGAGAGACTGCATGCGAAAGAGCAAGAGAGATAGATAGAGAGAAAGAGGAAGGGAGAGAGAGAGAGAGAGAGAGAGAGAGGTAAAGAGAGAGGGAGGTCCGCCGCGGTCGAAACGAATCGAGTCGCCGGCGGTAGGCCATTTTATGGTTCGCGTGAGAAATTCAAATTAGAAGCAGCAGGTCATCGCGATCGAGGCTCGACTAATGACGCGCCTCGCGACGTCGACGCGCGACGCCGACTCCGACGCCGTTCTCGTTTTTCCGCGGAAATTTCGCTCGCGACATCGCTCGACGTTCCCGGCACGTGTTACAAGCCCGATTACTCCGTGTGGCACGGGTCCGGCACACGAACGGGCATTTATCGTCGGTTTCCAGCGGTCCGACCTCATCCCTTTCTCCTCCCGGTCTCTCCTCTATCTGGCTCCCGTCGTCTCGCTCTCTTCCACCCTTTCGCCAGCGGCTCGGTCGCCTCCGCACGGTTGTCCCGCCGTGCACGGAGAAAGCAAGAAGAACGAACAAACGAATGAACGGACGAACGAACCGAGAACAAAAAGGCCAGCCGTTGCGTTGGGGTGAGGGACGACGGCTGGCTCGGGTTGCGCATGCACCCTCGAAATTCGGCTCTGGCGCACATCCACTTCCGCTGCGACAACGTAGCCGGAGCGAGACGGCCCGAGAACCGAGAGAAACAGCGACGGTCGAATAGAGAAAGAGAGAGCGGGACGGAGAGCAAAACGGAAGGAGAAAGTAGCAGAATACCGACGGAAGAAAGAATGGATGCGAGACGACGGTGGGAAAGATGAGGGACAGAGGCGGCCGGCAAGGGTTGGAAAGAACGAGCAAGGGGTACGCGCGCGGAGGGAAGTCAGGGAAGTCGGAGGAGGAGGGGACAGTTCGGGCAGACACTAAATAATCTAGATAACGGAGGGACGGCCCTAAATTCCTGCAGATTTGTACAGGCGTACCGACTGATTAGATTGGCTGGAAGATTGCAGCGAGCCCCACGGGGCGGCAGGAGGGCGAAGAGGGTGTACGGGAACGGTCGGCAGCCGGCGAGAGAGGAGAGACAAAGGAAAGGTACTGTCTCCGGTGAATTTTCGGTTTCTCCTTCATTGGACGGGCTTGTGCGCGACCCGCACGGTCGACGTTTTGATTAGCTTCGAGTCCGGGGTACTCCGCATCGATCGGGTCCGCGCATTTGGCAAGAGTCCTGGAAAACGCGGTTGGGTCAGGTGAGTGCCCCTCCCCCGCGACCCCCTTTGTCTGTGCTATCCGCCACGCAGCCCTCCCTCGTTCTCCGTCTTCTTTCCCATTTCCTGCATCGCCAACTTCTTAGCCAGGCCAGCTCCCTCCCGTTCGACCTCGCCGTGGAAGAACGGTGTGTTCGCGACGATCGAAATCAATCTTTTAAACGAATCCTCGGGCGGAAACGGATGTATTATGGATCGAACGAGGCCGCGGGGACGAGCGAGCCCGAGAGAGGCGCGAACCCAGAGGATTCTCGAGATAAAGAAAACAAGAGCTGGCTAAGAAAATAGTTCGCGGTTCTCCGTCACGGAGGAGAAACGGTCGACGTCGATACCTCTAGCCCCGTCGAATCATCTCCGCGAAAAACGGGGCGGCTAAATTTCCCTAAAAGTGTCAACGGAATTTGAAATTTCCGCTGAGAGGTTCGCGGTATATCGATATTTGTTGACAAGCACGCGGTATCGTCACCGGCACCGCGCCGCGGTTCTGAGAACCGAGAAACGCCGCGAATGTTTCCGTCTCGAGAACGCAATCGAATATGATTTATAACTCGCGGCCGCGCAGCGTGAATTCGTTAATGCAGCGGGATAATAAATCACGCGGCGGGGAAGCATTAACGCGAAACGGCGGGCGACGCGACGTGTCGCGATAGGCGACCTCGGTTCAACTCCGTCGAACTTTTGGAACCAGTCGGAACCGCGAGGTCTGGACCGGTCTGTCTGTGTGAAAATTCTGCACGGGCATGCATAATATCCGGCTCGTAATTGCAACAGCTGCCGATCGGGCCGGCTACATTGCCGGCTGAACGAGGAAATTTGTCGGATCGTTGTTTCGATAGGTACTATACAGCTAAGTTGCTCGCCCGATAGCCCAATGGAAAACCGATGGACCGACTCTGCGCGTTCGTTGCCAGTTCGAGAGCAGCTCCGGCGAACGTCGCTGCGCAGTTCGAGGTTGAAAATCGATGCCAAAAAGCCGGAACGCAAAGCTCGCGCCTGGCCGTGGTCTACGATAATTGCAGCCGCCGTCGGGTAGACTGTCTCCTTTCGAAAATGTACGAGGGTCTCGGCGAATAGAACAACGACATTTTAATTAGGAATTGACGACCGTGTAGCGCGAAGCTTTATTCTTGCTTAACGGATCTTGAACGCCACCGGATCGAACGAGGGTCCGTCGTTATCGTCTCAACGATGTACGCGAAGCGATCGTTGCCTCGAATCCAACAACGTTAACGAGGAGGAGTGACATCTTCCGAATCGCTTCGCGTTTATTCTTGCCGCGGCAGCGGGGAGAGAGGAGGCTCGAGGAGCTCGCGTGTCTCGAGGGAGCCGCGAGACTCGTGTTCCGATAACTGTTCGCACGAAACTTATGAATTCCAGAACCGGTGTTCGTTACCCGGCGATTCCTTTCCACCCTTCCCACGGGTCCTTTTCGGTATTCGCGGGAAAATATTCGAGGAATGCCCGCAGTCCCAGACACCGTATCGCGAACGTCGAGAGGTTCCCGTGGTGGGAGCTCGCGAAACCGATTTAAATACATTATATGTATGTACGAGCCCATCGCGCAACTTGGCTCGGCCAATTTTCCGAGCGAGAAGCAGCGGCTCCAAGCTCAGCTAGAGCAAGCTAGGCGAGGCGAGGCGAGGCGAGACGAGACGAGGCGAAACGAGACGAGACGCTGCGTGGCGCTGCGCCGAAACAAAGGGGAAACGCAAAGGGAAGTTTTGCGTCGAGTGCAGAAACGTGTTTTACCTACGAAATCGGATTTGAAAGCGGCGCTCGGTGATTGTACCGCGCCGAGTAAAAGTTTCGCGGTGTGCAATTTTTGCGCGCTTTTAACGAGCCGTCTGTAAACGCGGATCGCCGAGGGACCAATTCTTGACGCTAAAACCCCCGCGTGAAAGCGAGACCGATAGTCCGCTTCGATGTTTCCCGGCGCACAGTGGTCTGGTCAAGAAGCGTTCCACGGGGAAAATTCAGTTTCCTAAGTTTAATATATTGAAAAAGTTTGTTTCGCTGCTAACTCTGAGAACCCTTTGATGATTCTGCGATACGGCGTTCTAAACACGAAATCAGAAAATTCAAAGGGAAATCATAAACGTTTTGCACACCAATTTAACGATATTAGAAAACAAGTTTCAACCCTCTGCTACCTCTCTTTCAACCTGGATCAAAATGACCCACATCTATTCTTGGATAAATGAAATTGACAATTTAATTGGAATAGTACTTGGACGCGAAACATCGAATTCTAACAAAAGGAAACGACGTCCTAGAATGTTCAAATTATAGTCTCGGATTTTTGGGTTTTCGAATGATTGTACGGCATGCGTACTTCAGAAAGGGTTAACCACGGTTTTGTACATATTAGCTGGCATTTGGAGTATTGACTCCAATTTCTATATTTTTTAATCTACATACAAGTAGCGTCAAAATACCAATTCGAACTTCGAGGAGAGTTTTAGAAAAGCTGTAAAGTATTGTAAGCATGAAACAATTATTAAAATGCTAATACATATTTTCGACGCGATAATAATATTCTAACTGATGTCGAGATGAGTTCACCGATCTACTACACTACATCTGTAAACCATGCCGGCCGCTGTCATGCTGGCGTGACTTTTTCTCGCCAACGGTTATCGGCCGGCGTCACGTACGCGTGACATCGGCTCAGCGCAACGTCGATGTTTCCACTATGCTTGTAAATGCCCAGCACTAATATTTTTGAGCTTAGGATTTTTTGGCTAACAGCTGGTATGCAATTTAGACGTAAATTAATTTTCCTGCCGAGAAAACGCATACTTTATTGCTTAACTTTGGGATTCGCTTCTCTCGGTCTCAGTAGTTCGCCTGCGGCAGCGTAAAGGCAATGCGGGAAATGAGCGGCCGGCAAAGTGTTAAAATAATTTTGGTGACAGAAAGCGAATGCCCAGTCGACTGTTGCCACGCTCAGGCGGAAGTGTAGGGTAGAGATCGCTGCAGTTCAGTTTGCTTCCTTTTTTTGTAAAGCGCAGGTGCGACGCAAGAGGATATGCGATCGAGTGTTTAATAGGCATCTTTTTCTTCGACTCGATGCTATTAATTAAAAGTTTTTCTTCTGAACGCTCGGCGACCCGTGCCGGGAAAATGCAATCAAAGGTAACGGAACACCCTGGATGTCTCGTGCCTCGTTAACCAATTTTTTTCACTGCTTTTAATGATCCGCTTTCGCCGACAAAAGAGTTCACCTTTCCGCTACTCGGGCTCGGCGTCGCGCTCGCTCTCTCGTTACCTCTCCGTTTCCCTCTGCTTCTCATTTCCCTCTATCTCTCGCTCCTTTTTCCACCGACTTGTTCCGGTTCTCCCGTGAAAGCAACCACCCCGCACGGCAGACTTTCAAGGGCGAGGCTGATAACGAGAGACACGAACGCTCGTTCGGGAAAATCTTCCAATGTTACGGTGCTCCGAGCGATTGTCGGCTGAAAGGCGACTTCTTTGCGGTCGAAGCTTTCCAGCTTCCGTCCTCGGCACGTTTTCGTCGACGATCGTTCCGTCCTCGTCGCCATCGGAAACCGTTTAACGATCCACGCGTCTCCGATTTGCAGCGAATTTCATTAAACCGTGCCTTTAATCCAGCCGGAGACTTTCGCGCTCGTGTTCCAACACGAAATCCTATCTTCGCTACTTCTCCGCACCGGTGTGCTGATATTTAACCTCTTAGGCACGGCTGAATTTTGCGCAAGGCTGTTTCTCCGTTCGGCAGAGCTCGACGCGAATTATGCGTAAACGATACTGCAACGTGTGACGGACAATGCTGTTCTCTACGCGAGCATGTTGGAACGAAGTCTCTGATGATTAAATTATAATTTTTCTTCAAGATATGATACATATACTTAAACTTTAATAATTGATAAAACAATTGCATGTAGCATACTATAATATTATTTATCGCATACTATTTTTAAACAACAGAATCATACGATATTATACGACGACAATGATAGTTTAAACATAATTTTTAGAAACGTTAACGTCCAATGCAAACTGTTGGATTCATTTTCTGTTTTCCAAGAAGGTTACTTCCCGCAAATGGATCAATATTAAAATATCAACGAAAATATGAAAAGCTTCACCTTTTAGATCGTAATAAATCGTATCATCTAGCGTACAAAATGTGTATCACTTATTTCCTTACGCGTCCATCACGGCGTAAGAAAAATCAGTCTGTTACTGTTCTTTACGATGGTTTGATTTTCTACGACGATAGCATAAACTGTCCCTTCGACGATGAGAGGAGTCTTCCGCGATCATAATGCAGAACATGATCATTCTTTCGTGAAAAACGGCCTTTGAAGAAACTTCACGGTTTTCCGGACACAGGTCTGGTTGTACGGATCGACTGCGCGACGAATCGAAAAATCCTGGCACCTCCGTCCGCGAAGAGATAAATTGAAGGAATCGCGAGATGGAGCGGTGGCGCGTGTTTCGCGGTGCCAGTTACGAAGCGAGGCGAAGTTGCGGGGAATCGCGGCCCTTAAAACAACGGGAAGGGAGTAGGGAGAAAGGAGAAAAGAGAAAACTCGTGCGCGAACGATCGTGCCGCGAGGGAGTTTCTTCGAGAGGCCGCGTCGTAAAGCATCGTTCCAGTTACGACTTGGCGTGGCTCGCTGAAAGCCATTTAGATAATAAAATGCAGTTCCACGGTGATAAGACACGGGTCGTTTGTTTACGCGGTCGTTCGCGAACCGTCCCCCGTCGCGGCGCTTCGCACCGGTTCGCAACGTTTCGCGACGTTTCGCCACGGTCCCACGGTGTTTCTCGGTCTCGCTCGGTTCGAGGGGGCCGTTCGTGTAGACGCCGAGCGACAGTTTTATTCGCACCGGAGCAACGGCCAGGCCTGTTTACAGCGCGGCGGAATCCTTAAATCGGTGGCGCGTATCCGGCCGCGCGATCTCGCACGCGACAACTCGCCCCCGAAAGGCCACGAGCGAAATTTCATCCGGGCGGCGCGCGACGACGTCTCGGTGCTGACTGAAAGACCCGAACGCGTTAGCGTTCGACGGTTACAGGCGGGATTCACGGGTTTCACCGGCGAATAAACCGTGTAGTTTCGCACGCGAACGATGCGCCGGGTTTACAAACCGCTGCGCCGGGGGGTGTCGCGTTTCGTAAACAATTTCATCGACGCGGCACGCGATAATTGATAAGAGCGCGCTCCGGGTACATCCGGATTTCGTGCCGGTACCAGCCCGTGCTCCTTGCATGCGACCGCGACGACGGCGCTTTCAACGCGAAACCAACGCCGACGTCCGAACGTAACGTAACCCGCTCGTCGAATTCACTTTCCAGCGGGTATCGCGATCAAGACCGAGCTCTCGCCGCTCCACGCCGCTCTACGCCGCGGTGTAGCGGCGCGCGGGACGCTCACATGCACACGCAGCTTATCAGAGGTCACGGATCAAGACGGAAAACTTCTCAACCTCGAGAACTAGTTCTCGCCGAATCGATCGCTTACGTAAAGCGGTCGGGCAGAGAGCCGGAACCGGCTTGGAAATTAACGTCAATGAGAAATCCAGCGGGAGTCGAGAGACCAGAGAAAAGAAGGTCAAAGCGCAATTATTTTTGCGAGCGAGCAACCATCGAACACGGATTGTTGCGAGTAATCCCCGACGTTGCGCGGCTCTTTGGTCCCCAGAGAAATCGAACCTGTTAGTCGAACCCATTCCAACCCGAGCATTGCCTCGCCTCGCCTCGCCTTGCCTCGCCTTCTCGTCTAAATAGATACCTTGGTCGGCGACGGCGCATCATCGATTCGTCTCGAAAAGGGCTGCTCGAACAACTGCGATCGACGAGTCTCGAAGTCGACGGCGCCCGTAAGTCGTCGAAACGACTCGTACCGTCGATTATCTCAACTATTCCGAGGATTCGTACAACACATCGACCGAACGTTGTCCTAGCTCGCATCCGCTGCTGCAACCGAACCCGAGAAAGCTCGCGGAGCCTGCAGTAACGAGACGGACGAGGCAGACGTCTGAGAAACGTCGAACATCGAGCTAATCAGTTCCGCAATGACGATAACGAGAGTCGTCCATTAGCCGACAAGCCGTTCTATTCCCCGGCCGATAGTCCGTTAAAAGCCGTGCGCCGTTGAAACGACGTTTTTCCGTCGGTCAAGGAAAACTAATTCCCTGCCGCGCGTAATATCCAGCTCGTCTTCCTACCGACTACGACCCTGTTTTTACGTTGGTGATGTATGTCCGGCCGGAACTCGCGGACGGCTAATTTCCTGCAGTCCGCTTCGACTCGGTGATTCAGTTAAATTCTTTCCCTGCTCCAGCTCCTCTGCCGCACCCTGCCGACCCCCTTCTACGCCGCTCTGCCGCCGACGCCCCTGTCCCGGTGACAAACAATTAGGACGTCGAAACAAGCTCGATCCCGGTGGACCGAGACCGATCGAGACCCGGAAAGGCTCGCGTGGCCGGCGTTCGACAGCTAATCGATCCGAAATTACGGAAAAGCGAACGACCCGGTCCCGATCCCGACTGGAAACCGCCGCTCTGCAATCTCGACTACCCTTTTCTTTTGTTGCTCGATTTCCCTCTTTTGTCGTTCGCACGATTCTACCCCGGAGCCACGCCGGAACCACGCTCCAAATTCGACGCACGGCTAAACGACCGAACAAATTTTCAGCGTAGGCGGGCGCTGCGCTTGAAATCCGCGATTAATCCAAACTCGAAATTTACGCCGCTTCCCGCGAAATCGTAATCCCTCGTTCGCGGTTGTTCCCGGCTGTTCCCGGTTGCTTCCGGCTGGTTCCTCCGGAGCAACAACCCGCGAGAAAACGCGCCGCTATTCCTCCGTGTAATCCTGTAATTTTCAGCAATTACCGGACGACCCTTTAGCCTAAATATTACCGCGATACACGACTTCCACGGGGAGGCCGATTAACCGGCAATTAACCGACGTTGCTGCACGATCGCCGTTTAGCTTCTCGGCGAGTCGACCGGAGCCGAGCCGAGCCGAGGCGTAACACGAAAACGACGCGTTAATCAGCTGCAATTAATTCGCCACCGAGCAGCTGCCGTCTGCTGTCTGCCGCTTGTTTGCCGGTTCTTGCCGGGCTTTGCTTGCTCCGGTCAGAGATCGACGAACCGCGGCGCAGCGAGGCGAGGCGAGTCGAGGCGACGCTGCTCTCGAGACACGACAAGATCCTTTAACGAGCACGAACGACACCAGTCGGTACGATTCGGCCCGCAGTTGCTATTTCGCAACCGTTTTACGACCACCAGAGACAGCCACCGATAACTTTGTATTACCGTCGATGCAATCGCTCGGTTAATTAACTCTGTTTGCCGGAAATCCGTAGCTAGGGAACGATCGCGTTACAAACGCATCGAACATTCGCTAATAGAAAGGGCTCGGGGCTTGGAGATCGAAGCGGGTATTACTGCGACGGGCTCGACTTCTGCATCAAAGTACACCGCGCCAATGATAATTACCAGGTAATCGCGCGATATACGCGGTTCCGGATGTTCCGACCGGAAATTTCCGCGAACGTTGTCGTCGATCTTCGATTCGTGTTTATTCGGCCGGTGCACAAATAGGATGCGCCGTGGTAAAGGGATCCGTGGCTCGTGAACGATCCCGGAGTAAAAAAGAAAGCATTTGAAACGAGCGCGACCGGTAATAGGTAAACCGAGAAGGAGTATCGAGTGGCGCGTACGAAATATCGTTTATCGGAGGTACAATTTTTCCGGAAGAAAACGACGAAAGCTCCGACAGAGCGAGGAAGCGATCCGCAGCGTTTACAACCACCGATGCGAACGGGGCCGAGCGTTCGTTTGGCAGGAAATCTGCACGGATCGTCTCTCTTTCCTCTTTTTGCAGCGGTCCGCTACGCCGGGACAACGATTTCCCGATGGATCGAGCAGCATTGTTAGTTCGCCGCTTAATTTAACTCGATTGTTGGCCTGGCTGACATATGGGCACCGAATTACCGGAACAACTGCGGACCGGGCGCCGAAGGGGGGAAGAGAAATCGCGACGCGGACCAATTGATCGCGCTGAAACCGCCTTCTCTGTTTCGTGATACATCGGCTCGCACGCCGACGACGTACAGACGACCCACGAAACCGACGAAAAGGTCGGCGAACGACCCGCGACTAGCTGGCTTTGGGAAAAACTGAAGGACTGCGGGAAATTACTTCGCGGTGATCGCAGCGAAGCGACGCGCGAACATACGATGGTCTCGAAACCCGAAACCGTAGCCAGAACAAAAAAACGACGAAACGAAGTCGTCGATCGCGAATCTGAACTTAAAATTGAAAAAAAAAGATAAAACAGGTACTTGATAAAATCGGAATCTCTGACAAACGAGGACGAATTTTTAGTATGATGAGAAAAATTGGTGCGCCATGGCCTGTAAACTTTGTTCTCTAACGAGGATATTCTCTAATGAGTTTTTTGCGCGTATAATAGTTTGCAATATATGTGGAACAAAATATTTCGTTCACGCAGAATAAAAATATTATTCGTGCTAACAATGGAGAATATTCGTGTAACACGATTTCCGATAACACGAATTCGCAGAACATATTCTGTACACAATACTGTATACCATAGAGCAAAGCAACCATACAATAATTAATAATTACTATGCCACGGATATGTATGCACGATAAATATGCAAAATGTACGCGCATTTATGCACGAAAAATACATTTGGAACACTATGAAGCGTGTAGAATATTCTAGCTTCGTTTAAAAGCTAATACGCACGCGATGATCACGATATTTTCAAATATCCTGTAAAGTGATAAATTCGTGGATAAGACATTTGAACGAAAAATAAAGCAGTACATTATTACATACGTTTTTAGACGTAATTATGCAAATGAAATACAGGCGAGCCGAAATGAACCCTCGAGGTAATTCATTATTAGGGGTTCTGACCACGTTTTCAGGATTTCGGAGCACTGTGCGACGGCGCGAATCACCGAAGACAAATCGTGGCGACGACGAGGCCGGGGTAATCCACTTTGTCGGCCAAGAAAGATTATTCCCGTTTCGCGAAGCCGTTCGACGAGAGCTCGATGTTGCCGGTGTTCCGTTTCGTCCTCAAACAATGCTGCACGGGAAACGGATTAGGTTCTGCGATCTAGAGAAACCCGACACGCAAAAACCGTGCAATCAAATTCCCGGCTCGTCGGGCGCCGCGGTAACAATGATATCGCGGAACGGCCCGAGAAAAATGACGAAAAAGTGTACCGCGGAAAATAACGGGAATAATGGTGCTTTTTCTCCCGCATTCGACCGGCTGCTGGATAAATATCGAGCGCACGAGTTCAAGGGAAAGTTTATTGACGGACGCCGGCCCCCATATTTGTTTTTTCACGCGTCACCGTCGCACATATAGAACGCGTGTACGCAAATACCGGCGACATCGCGCCGAGCGAAACGATACCGAACGAGCATCCAGTGAACCGTCGGTGTCGGAATTTTGCCCGATCGAAGGACAAAAGCGACCGCGAAACAGAAATCCCATAGCAAACTGTATTTCGGAGAGTGACGAGGGCCAGGGAAGAACACGGCTGGCCCACTTCGCGCGTTTGCCGATTACGTTTCTCCCCCGGGATCGTTCCGCGACGACGCGACGCTCAAGAGCAATGAGACTTTCAGAAGTTTGTCCGAACGAAAATTTCGGTTACAGACTCTCCCCGCGACTTCCGACATTAGGGGAGCCCTCCGGCTCGGAAACCTCCCTGTCAGAGAACGCCACGATTTCCACACCTTCGCCCTTCTGTCCCATTCCAGTCGACCCAATTCGTAAAGTGGATCCATTGGTTGTCGGACGAAATCGATTAAATCGTAGCCCGTACTCTACGAGTTACGATCAGGAAGTTCGTGCAAGACTTGCTTTCCTGTTGAAAAGTATTTATCTATTCGTTCAATTTTATGCTGTCCCTTTTAAAGCAATTCCCATTTGATATAATACGCTTCTGCCAGATTTTCTTCCGGGCCTGGAAACATTTTTGTAATTCACTTTTCGGTGTAGCTTTAATTCTTACAATCTACTCAACTGTGTCGAATCTGTGGCCTTTCATCATTCTTTCCAATACTGGGAATGAAAAGTAGCAGCATGACGTCAGATCAGAAGAGTAGGGGCTCGTGGCATTACTACTGTGTCATTCTTTGCCAGATATTCGCGAGCAACCAATGGTGAGTGACCTGGGACGCTGCTCGGTCTTCGATGAGAAAAGATCGAGAAGTTGCCGAGCATATAGAAATTAACCTATTAAATCATCAGTCTGGAGTTTAGCACAGTTGTCAAGCTGACATGTGCAAACATTAAAACACAGCGAGAAATACATCAGATGCGTCTTCTGCGAGAAATTAAACAATTGCAGGAGCTTTTCGATCACACGTTGCCCAGCTCCTCTCCGATGCTTCGCGACAAGATTGAACGAGCTGTTGCGTCGAGCAGACCGATATCGTAGAAAAAAGGTGATCGACTGCGGGGAAGTTGGGACGGAGGTAGAGCAGCCAGCAGTCCGAGGCAGAAAAGAAGGAATAGGTAACGCCGACACTGGGTCAGAGAAGACAAACGAATAAGCGGCAACGAATAAGCGGCAACGGCACGGTTTACGGGCGAGTTACAGATTCGAGCTTTCTCCGAGATAAACGACTTCGCAGCGACGCGCGCAGAAAAGGAAAACAATTTGCTATCGTTGCGCGTAACGAATTTATCGTTTGCTCGTTTCCAGCGAGTGCCGGCTAAAAGCAGCCGACCGGTGACGTCGCGGAACAAGTTCGTAATTGCCCTACGATTAAATACGCGTTCCGAGTCGATTAAAACAACCCCGGCCCTCCAGCGTCCCGCTTGCCGTGAAAGCACTCGAAACGGCCAAGCGGGTTCCAAAGGGAATCTTCTTGAAGCGAACTTTCGCGTAGACGGATGCCGCCATCGTCGACGGTGATTTCCCGGTCGTCTTCGGACGTCTCCGGACGGTCTTTCGAACAGTTTCGTTCGATTCAGTCGCGTTCCTCGGCAGCGTAAACCTTACGCCGTTGCTGTCTGCCATGCCGGCAGCTGCCAGCAGGAAGGAAGGACGGAAGGAAGGAAGGAAGGAAGGACGGTAGCTAGCTAGCTAGGTAGGTAGGTAGGTTCGGACCGAGGGGTAGCGAAAAGGGGTGCCGATCAATAACACGCCGCGCCGTGGCGCCACCGGCGCTGGCTGCGATTACTCCTATACTTGTACGTGTCTTCCTGCACGCGAGACGCGTCGAAACGCGTCAAAACACGACGGAACACGTCGAAACAAGTCGGCTCTCTTGTGCCAAACTTGCCGCGTTTGCCTGAACAAGTCCTAAACGCGAGACCTAACTTCCCTCCGAACCTCCGCAGCCGCCATTGATACGCGACCCCGAGAGAGCGAACGAACGAGGAGAACGCTTGGACGGACCCATTAAATTCCGTACAAGTTTCGAATTTCTTTCGCTTCGCCGGTCGTTTGTAACGCGAATCGACCGGTTTGGAACAAAGCTGCGCGAGCGACCGCGGATGACCAAGCGATGGTCGCGCAACGTTTCGAAGATCGTAACAGCGCGAAGCTGCTCGGATTCGAAATTGAATGTCTGTTTGTTCGCAGGCTGGAATGATCGATCGATGACTCGTAGAAAAAACTAACGGTCGGGTGTCGTTCCGCGTCGGACCACTTATGGTGACTTTGGAATCGATTTGTTTTTTTTATCGGTTGGTAACGGAGTTAGAATGGTTTCGAATCGGCGGAGTTATCAAAACCCGAATCGCCGTTAAATCGGTTCGCGGCCGATTTAACGAGCATTCGAAAAACTATGGAAAACGGTGCGGGGGATACATTTGTGTTGGGATACAGCCGGCGCGCAAGGACACCACTGTTCTCATGGCAGGGGAGAGTTCGCTGGCAAATTAGATTATTCGAGGGTGGTGGGATTACGTTGCGTGAAAATCGTCAAGGATTCGTCCTAATCCGTGGTCGAGAGAGCCGCCTCCTTCCCGTCCCCGCTAAATTGCATAATCGATATCTACCGATTGCGGCGTTCCTGCCACGCGATGCGACTTTCTCGACCAAAATACACTCGACGCACCATGGGACCGAGGGGTTCCATAATTGTCCTCGAAATTAAAACGGTTGATTGGATCTTTGACGTGTGCTATGATTTTAATTATCAACATGGTCGCACGATTTCAACGAAGCCCAAAAATCAACTAAAATGTAAATTTATTATTTATGGCCTGTTGTTTTCTGAATTTAACTAAATGCTGATGGAAATATGCGTATCAGGATTGCGTAAAATTTCATTTTGATTAATTTTTATCGACTTGCACGCAACTGAATATTTTTATTTAAATTCTCAACTTTGAAGACATATTTAGAATAACTCAAAAACATAATTGGCACCATTATATAAGATAAATGATGAGTCGAGTGTACAATGAATATTTGTATGAAAATATAATTTTATTAAATGTTTTCGTGTTGCTACATCGAGTCGTAAAAATGAGCAGCGTCCGATTTCAGTCAGAAAATATTTTGACTGCTTTCGAGTGCTTTTAGCCCGTGGTGCGACGCGACGGAGAGATAGCAAACTCGGCTGTAAAAACAGGTAAGAGCCAGTCGTTCGTCAACTGGAATCGCGTGGAGCAATCGTTGGAATTAGCTTTCCTCGTGGAGCGATACCGAAAATAATTCAGACGCAGCCCGAAACTTTTAGCCAGCTGGAACTAGGAACACGCGCGGATCCTCCACCGTGAAGCAGAAACTACCGAGCATAGAAAATTCGTTCTACACTCGCGCACTTTCCGCGGCAGACGCGGCTCGCGGATATTTAATCTCTCTCCGCGCGATTGCTCTAACGAGAAATCGTAATTAAGTAATTACGAGTGTAAACCGAGCGTGCGTCGACTACCGCGAAAATATTTACCGTCGCCTCGCTCCGGCCGATTCGCGGCTGGATGCGTTCGTTCACGAGAAATTACGAGCCTCCGCGCCGAGTCCCGGAATTGTTATCATCGCAGTCGTTTTATATCGGCGGACAAAGAACAACGAATTCCTGGAAAATTATTCGAAGCCGGTCTACCAGGCCGCGATAAATCGAGCAACGGCGATGCGCTAATTATTTCTACACGTTAATTCCCGCGCGGTCGTCCGCGCTCTCGCTTTCAGTTCCGCGAAACTCGAAGCAGCCAAGTTCCCGGTCGAAAATCGTCCTCCGTGCAGTTAATTACCTGCGCGCAACAAATTTATGCGTCCGAAAGTTCGCGGAGAGTTACAAGTTGCAAGGCACCGATCGCGCTGGGCAGGGCGATTCGCGCGAACGCGACGCGACGGCACAGTATGTAGCGTGTCGCAGGACGTTCTAAATCGTTACAAACCGTTTACATGGAGGTCATACGATCCGGGCTAACGACAGCAGGGTAAATGGTCAGGAGAGCCGAGCCGAGCCAGGTAGGCAGGCAGCGGCTAGGAACCGTGCAAATGAATATACATACATTGCTTTCGTGACGCGCGACGTCGTCCTCGTGTCCCGTCGTGATATAAACTCGGACGCGTGGCCGTCGAGGACCGTCGAGGACCGCCGAGGAAACCAGGCATTATTTCACTTTGTCCTCAGGCGACCGTCCTGACCGCCGAACCAGAGGTTACCTAGTCTCGAATTAGAGTTAATTAAAATACGAGAATACCAGAATAGGAGCTACGAGGTTACGAGCGTCGAGCCGTTAACACCGCCGATAAACCGTCCACTCTGCCGGAGTCGCTTTCGAGCGGTACAACCTGCTTTCCTGGTTTAGTGTCGTCGCGTTGTTACGCGAAACAGGTATTATCGTCCATCGTCCGTCGCGTCGTCCGTCGGCCGTCGTCGATCGATAATCGAGCGGATTTCGTTCTCCCGGCACCGAGATATTTTCTACTCGGAGCTCGCGATCCGTCTTAATCGTTCCCCTGGGATTCGAATCTCGATAAAGGGAGACGAGTCTGTCGACTTGAATTTCGCTGTTCAAACGACGGGTAAGGCCGCCGGTATTGGGGAAAAATTCCCCGCAACGAGATTGCGTGCCGGGGATTCTTCGGCTGTTAGCTCCTGGGATCTCTCGGACTGCTCCTCGCCATCGCACCGGTCGAAACACGCTATCGTGCCGATCCCGGTCCGGGCAAATATTCTTCCTTTCGTTCATTCATTTCTATCAGTGTTTATATCAAGCGTCCGTTCCTGTGCCATGCCAGTCGCGGTTCGGTGCCCGACCAGAATCAAAGATTTTCCACCACCGATCATTTTTGTAGTTAACAATGTAAAATATTTTTATATCGTTTATTACTAGCCTGCGGATTTTATGTAGTTATTACAAAAACCAATGGTGGAAGTACAAAGCTGTAAAGACATTAGAATTATATTCTTTCCAACTCATTACAAATAATTAAAAGAGGAAAGACATTTTCATCTAACCTGTATTTCCTACAAATAATGTTTTGCATAAAGATCCGCAGTCTATTTATTATTATACATGAGATACGTCGTTATTATTGTAAGATTTATTTGATTTAGAAAATACATTGTAATTTATACTATAAACTATAAATTTAATCGCATAATATGCTTCATTTAGGTGTAGACTCAAATTAAAAAGCTCTGGCGACCATCGGTAGGTACCACAAGCTAACACTATACTTGATCGGACCGAAAACGGCAGGATACTAGCACAGCGAGGTGAATACACGGCAGGATTTTACCGGACCGTAACCGGATAGCGTATTCCAGCGGTAACTCAGCCACGCAGCCGTGTAATCGTCGAGGAGCTTGCATTTGAATTTTCAGGATCGCGTCTCGACCGTCGTAATTATTCCTCGTCGAGGATCTCGATCGTTGTCGGGGCAACGGAAAAAATCCTCGACGAATCGAGGAAGTTTCCCAGAGACGGAACGATCGATGTTTATACGGCCGTCGGTGTTATTGTGAATATTATGCATTCCGCTCGCACCAGGTAAATCTCTTTGAGAAGCTCGCTGGAAATTGGAGAAATCCGGAGGTTCGCGCGACCCGGCAACGTCGTGGCGCGCGTCGCGGCGAGTTTCTCGGCCCGATGGAAAACTTGGGAATCGACGTGCACCGGTATCGCAGAAACTTCCTTTGGCCGGAATTTTCAAAAGCCCCGCGTACCTCGTCTCTCCGGCGTTTCCTGGTCTCTCTGGTCGACAGTCTGCAGACGGCAGCCGGCAGTCGGCAGTCGGCAGTCTGCAGCGCGCGCCGCCCGAGGGAACGCGTAAATTTTCCAAGTTCGCCGCGAGAATCGAATATAACCGAGTAACCCGGTCACGCCGTTTCATCTCGCGAAATTCGAAGATAATTCCCCGGGCGATACGGCGCGGCCCCTGTTCTATCTCCGCGAATCTCAACGAGAACCCGATATTCCCCTTCCCGGAATCTTATCGCGATTCCTATGAAAATCCCTCTTAGATACCGAGAATTTTCTCTCCGTACTTTCCTTTTCTTCCAACCAATACATCGCGCGGCTACGAATCGTGAACGTGCACGTTCCCGGGCTGCGACCGCGCCGCACCCGCGCCGGCGGTGTTCGACGAATTCATCGAATTCGTCGGGGCTCGGGATGGTAATATCGTACGTCACGATTTACGAGGCGAGTCGCGCCTCGCGAAATTTCGAAATTCGAAGATAGGATTGTCCGAGGCTCCGTAAATTTCCCGGTTTGCCGGGAACGCAAGTGAGAACTGGTTCGCGCCGTTTGATCTCGGGAAATTCGAAGATAATTCCCAGCAACGCCGGCCGAACCGTATCGCCGGCGAATCTCCTGGGGGCCGCATTTTTGCCCCGGCTTACGACGGTATTCTCTCGCCGTAAGACCTGCACAACGACGCTGCTCGATGACCGATTCTCTCCGGCGATTTTTAGGAACGACGCTATTCCCTAGTTCGCAACCTAGTCGGTCGTTCCGAGGGATTTTCTCGAGTTTATAGAGACAGAGGAGCCATATTGGTTCGCAAATTTCAGGTTTTATAACCGTGCAGCTGTAGCTTCCGACTGTCGCTTTATTTTTCCCTTCTATCCGATGAGCACCGATTCGTTAAGGCATTTCAAAGCTTCGAATGCTCGGCCGTATAACTGAAACGCTCTTCATTCAGCTAGCTCGTTACGATAATGATTATGATTATTAAATGTATACAGAGGGGAAAACGGCGAGAGAGAGAGAGAGAGAGAGAGAGAGAGAGAGAGAGAGAGCAGAAAGGATTGGAGAATGGACTGTTTGTTAAAATTTATTCGCGAACTGGCTGCTGCGCTTTCCAGTGACCTCTCTCTTCCTGTGCTCCTTGTTTCTCTCCGTCGCTCGCTGGCATATCGATCGAATTATTTATCGTCGAAGTATGCGGGTAACGAGACGCTTCTGGCTTATGAATTCTCATCGAACCGCGACGCGTAACGCGCCTTCCTCGGAAACTTTGCCAGCCGGTTTGAGACAACCCTTTGAGTCGCTGAAATCTAGGCTAACACTCTCCCTCTTCCGAGAAGCATCGCGGCTGAGCGAAGCGAGAAGATAGGATTCGCTCGGCACCTATTCGTATCGTTGAATATTTCTCCGTGCGCGATGCGCGGTGCGACGCGGTACCTTATTTTTCCCCGTTTTCCACGGATCGGCGCATCGATTTTCCGTAACAAATCGGAACGGCGCGGCGCGAGTCTGCCCGGGTCGGCAACCAATTACGAGAGCCCGTCGCGAGAAGGGAGACGGAAAAAGGGATTGAATCGCGTTTGTCAACGTTTGGCAAGCTACCAGGTTGTCCGAGGATCTTCGTTGCCCCCGGACCGTCGTCGTTCGCCGCATTTTTTACGATAATTGGCTGTGCTCCGGGGAAAGGCCGAACTCCAAGGTTTGCCAATGGAGAAATTTATATTTTCCCTAGCCGACGCCGCTGCTCGCCGTCCGGCAAAATTGAAAAAGTCTCGAGGGCCGTTTCGCCGTACAAACGCTGGAATGCAACCGGCATTCCCGCGAGCCACGGCGACAACCTCTTTCCGAGCTGCGGCCCTCCGCTCGCGAATTTAGCGCGGACGGACGCGATGTATCTCGATTAACGTCGATTATTGGACTAATCGTCGCCGGAGAATACTCTCTGGGAGAGTCTCGACCGCTCGACGGTTCTTCGGTAGCTCTGCCGCTCGCTCGACCGCTCGACGGTTCTTCACGATGGCAGGCCGAGGCGGCCACGGATTAATCATTTAAATTTATACGATAAATATTCAATTCCCGGCTGATGCATTTTCATGCGCAGGAGCCGGCAAGCCGCCGAAGGTTAGAACCTACTTCCGCAAACGGGACGAGAAATCGGAAAGAAAACGAGTCGCGACCGCGCGGCACGCTACGCGACTACAATATGGGCCTAAACACGTTATCGGGTTGAATAAACCATGTACAAGACGGGTCACCGCATACCGTTATCTAAATTTATGTTATTATTATTACGTGTAGTGAAGAATGTTTCAAATGAAATTATGTGGTTTTGAGGCGGACGTGTATGTTTTTTATATGGAATTATATATTTTTATTAAAATTTTTATTACATATTATTTTATCTTGATATTCTTTAAAAAAAACTATTAATGTATTTATGTTAAAAAGTCGTTAGTTTAGGGGATATGTTAATTGCAATGTTATCGCAAGTCTTATTAACTGTTTATCGCATTGAATTCATAACATTGTCCAGAGGGTCATGATTTCCAAAAATGTAACAAAATTAACATATCTCCTAAATTAATGTTTTTTTTTTATCATAAATAGGTTACTACTTTTCCGTGAAAAATTTCAAGATACATCAAGTGATGCCCAGACTCGCTTCGCTAAAATATTCTTCATTAATACGGGACCGTGATTGCCATAGAACGAGAACGGCCACTGTAAACATTGATATACAAATAGAAATCGGTGAATGAATATTTGACCGGACCGGAACGGCCCGATGGTATGTTTCTGCTCTACGTGAACCGTGTGCCACGAGTCGTATGTCGTAGGTCGTATGCAGAGAGCAGAGAGCCTCCTTCCGTGTCAATCTATATCTATTTATGGCACTGGCCGCGAACTTTTAACGAAGGCAATTCGTTTCGTTCGCCGGTTCTTCCCGGAATCGGGACGTCCTGATTAAAAACGCGGACGGGAACAAAAAGGATTCGACCGAGAGAAAACGATGATTCCGGGCAAGAGTTTCCATAGTCCGTAGCAGCGAGATTAATTGGACCCGGCGAATTTCGGGTCACGGGAAGCGCGAGGCTGCTGGAAGAAACGAACCCACACCGACGCGCGACGCATCGATCGGCCGTTGTCTCTGCATCATCGATGCGCCACCGCGCCGAGATGCAGCGGCAGATTTGTGTACAAAGGTGTTACGAGTTACCCTCTCATTGGGAAACGCGGCGCGTTTTCACCGTGATCGCTTCGGAGCAATCGAGCGAACGCTTTTAATTATTTCGTTTCTTTCTCTCCGTCTCTGCTGGCCTCGATCTCGAAATCCCCCTTCCGGCCGGGAAGTTCTCCTCGCGTAAAGCAAGTGCAAATAAAAAGCAGCTGTAACGTCGAGCCGAGTCGAGGCGAGGCGAGAATTGGGTCAAGGTATTAGCAGTCGATCACGAGCCTCCCTTCAACCGCGAACCTCGAGTGCGCTTTGAACAACGATTCTATCGCGAGTCGTCTTCGTGTCCTCTTTTCATTTTTGGCGCTACGTTCCCGTCTAATTGCTCCAACGGGTCTTCGCCCGGCCGCGACTATTTCGCGCGACGTTCTCTCTATTCTCTTTGCTCCCGCCCCATTGTCCTCGCCCGCTCCCGGCCAACCGGTAGCAATTTTTCACAGCGAATTGGAATTTACGAACGAATTTGCGAGCAATGTCGCGTTTACTGGGCGAACGTAGGCGTATCGAGTTAATGCAGCGAGACAAAGCCCGAGCAGCCCCGAAACGCTCGCGTTCAAATATACGAGCACCGCTGCCCCTTGCAGTCGGCGTTCGCGGCTTTTGTCGCAGGTGCTGGCCGCCCGGAGAAATTTGCGGCTGAGGATTTCGAATAGACCGTGTTGCGTTCTCAAATGTCTGAAATGTTAAATTTCGCGGGCTCCCAAATCCCGGTCGCCCGCGTCGATAGCTCGAGGAGACTAATGGAAATTATTTTTGAGATAGCAAGGAATAACCCCGCAAGTCGCGTGTTTTTACTTCCGAGATATTCTCGTTTAAAGTTCTGATCACATCATATTAGTAACGTTTCAAATTGCATAATTTTCTCTCATTTTATCCTTATATATACCTAATTCCTATATGCCACGATTGAATTAATGTATCAACTGGAGTTTTCTAAAAGTGCGACTTGTGCCATTTCTTCTTTAAAGAAGAATCTTCTTAAAGATTCGTGCACTTGGTAATATCTAGACTGCGGATTTTATACATTTATGAGAACAATGAATAAATCAAATACAAAATTGAACTAATTACAATTGTTAAAAGAGAAAAGATAGTTTCACCTGATTTATATTCCTTGCAAGTAACTTGGATAATTTTTATTTTGCAGAAAGACCCGCGGTCTAGTAACAACAAAATGCAATTTCGGAATTTACGTTTCAAGTACGAGAATTCGTCGTTTGCCGATTAATTAACGAACTCGGTGGAGTTTTACCGTGCCGCGGATTATGTCGCCGGGAGGGGCGTTCGTTGCGCGGCTCGGTCAACAATCGTTTCTACGCTCGGGCCTCGAAGCAAAGCGACTTCAACGCTGGAAATCCACTGAAACTTACACTCCGCGTAGCCGGTGTTTTTTCGAGCCACCGCTGCTTACACCATCCCTCCTTCCTCCCTTGGTTCGCCGGTCTCTTTTCTTGCATTTTCCCCCGCAGTTGGTACTTTCCGCCTCCGTCCCGCTTTGTTTTTCCACCCCCTTTTAGTCGCGCTCCCTTCTTTTCGTACACCTTGCCGAGCGCTCGCAGTTAATTAGGGAAGTGCCGGCACACGTTTCAGCGTGTGCAACTTGGCCAGGGTGTTTTATCGAAGCGGGACCGCGTTTAACTCGGCTCGGCTCTGCTTTCCGTCCCGACTCCGCGTTTGATCCTCCGAGAATCTCCGTAGTCTCGGCGCAGCCAACGTTTCTCGCGCGCACGCTATTCGAGAGATCTCGCCGAGTGTCGTTCGTGGAGCGGAATCCCGTTCTCCGACGAATCCGAGTCGATTTTTCGCGAGAAATCGGCCCGTTCTCGACGGCAACGCGATTGCCGGGACTTGGCGCGCGTGTGCGCGCACTCCGAGCGAGGGGCGGGAAGAAGAGGGAAAGCGAGGGAAAAGGAGGCGCCTCTCGAGAACGATTCCTTGGCCGTTCTCTTTGTCCCGCAGAGAGTCGCGCGTTCGTTTTTTTCCCCTTCAATTTTCCTTCTCGCTACCGGCGCTGGTGCTTTTCTTTTCATCCACTCCGAGCGCTCGTTTCTCTCTTTCTTTTCCCGTGGCTGCCACCGATACCGCGACTTCTTTCTCTCGAATTACATTGTAAGTCCGGAGACCTTGGAAAATCGTGTCGGAGGGAATCGGGCTGTGTCAAGAGAAATCCCGTTTCTCTTCTCTTTCATCCCCGCCCTTCGAAACGCTGCCATCCACGCGCGGCAAGAAGCGTTATTTCCTTTCTCGCACCCTCGCGTGCTGCTCTTCCCACGATTGCACGGAGCGAAAGCGTCTAGCAATCGTCGCGTTGCTCGATAACCGGACCGAGGCCGAACGAACGACCTTCCCGAAGACTAGGTTGCGTAAATTTCGTTGCGACCTCGATCGAACGCCCCGTTTTCCGCCCTCGCCGCGCCGGAAGGGCCGCGCGCCCTTTCCGCTGGCTCTCTCAGCCGAATGTTACGCTCGCGATAGGGTTCCGAACGGTTCGGAGTCAGTCGATCGCGTTGCCGATAATTTACAGCCCCATTACCTGGATACAACTGCATTTGTTAGCCAGCCGTGCAGCTGCAGCCCGGAAAGATTAAACTCGTTCCAAGTCGGAGGATCACGTTCCGAGCGTACGTAGCTGCGCCAGCGGGACGATAGCTTGAAACTCAATTTAACAAACGCTCGGCGACGTTTCCGAGACAGTAACAGCGTTCCCACGAACCTCTTCGGGCCTCCGCTTCCGCATCTCTCTCTCTCTCTCTCTCTCTCTCTCTCTCTCTCTCTCTCTTTCTCTCCCACCCTCGCTTCCCGATGCTCTCGCGGCTCACGAGATTGGAAAAAGTTTCCCTTCGCCTCTCACCCCCTCGTGCACGAAAGGCAAATTACGAGGCGCGCGCGCGCGCGCTCCAACTCGCACTGTACAAAAAAGGCCGACGAGGGAAGCGACGCGGGAAGGAAAGGGCACGAACATTGGACTGCCTCCCGCCGCCGAGGGAGAAGTTGCCCCCGCGGAGAAATTTCTTAAGAACGCAGCTGCCGCGACCCGATAGCGAGCCGATACCGAATTCCGGTAGCGCGAGAGTTCGAGGACGGTCGGTCGAGTCGGAAGGAGAAACGAGGACTTCGCGAGCCACTTTCGGCGAAATAAAGAAAACGTTTCCGGGCTGTTCCTCGCGTTTCCAGGAGATCCGCGGCTGGCTCCCCCGGGGGCACCGGCTTTCACGAACGAAATTATCTGTGGCCCGAAAACGGGGCTACCGGTGCAGCCTTCTGATCCCCATTCCCGCGAGCTTGTTCTCAATGGAATCGAGTTGGTCGCCTGGAGAGTCGGCGAACGAGCTGTTCGAGAGATATCGCGGCGCGATCGCGTTTGGCTGGGGAGGTCTCCTTGCAACGCGTGCTAGTCGACGACACGCTAACCCTCGAAATCCGCCGCGCGCAACTCGTCGAATTAATACGGAATTCGATTATCGCGATGGAACGCGCGTCGCGTTACGTCGCGACATCGACGCGGCTGAGGGTCCTACATCAACGCTTATTTACTTGAACGCGAACCCCGGTTTCCGATCCGGCGAAAACGCGAAACCGCGTCGCCACATCCACGCCCGATAAATAATCGATCATACACAAATCATCCGGCGCTCGGGAAAATCCCCGATTATCGATATTACCGCGCGAACCCGACGCCTGGTATTTAACCGCTCGTTATTTACAAATGGATTAGCGGGACACTCGTATCAGTTTTCGGTAGACCGACTAGGAAAGAACGTGAACACGGCCGCGGGGTCGTCGATCGCGATTATCTGCGAATCCCGTAGGTTACAGCGTTAATTCGACAAACAATTTGCAAAGAGTGTCGCATCAAAGCCTTGCAAGCCGCAGAGCCGACCGATTAAATCAACTTTCGAGAATGGCTGCGAGTCGATCGAGCCGATAAAATCTGGTGGATTTGTATTGCGAAACGTAGAGCATCGCATCTTGAATATTGTGAAATAGTATTATCAATGTTGAATTATGAGCATGAACAGAATGTGTACAACACAAAGAAAATCTTGTGTTTTTAATATTTTTAAAAAACAGCCGTTTCATTTCTTATTTCTTCCTTCTTTTTCAATAATCTAATCATTCTACAAAATTTATATAACTTCTTTTCGAAACTCTACGAAACTACGTTAAATAAGTTTGGTACATTTCGCTCGGGTGCACAAGACAAGTGATCAGCACTAAGGTGGTTAAGTTGCGAATTGTAATCTGTACATCCTTTGTTCAGTATCTTCTACGTTGTTCTGTTAAGCATATAAAAGGACTACGCCCGTTAATAATAAATCAAATCGTAATAATCACGACTGCTGCTACGACTACAACGTATTTGCATTCCCGAGCAACGGGATACCAATTTCAGTCGGATCTTTCCTGACTCGATACCCCATCCACTTAATCTGTTCTTCGCTTTCAACTGGATATCGGTCGATTGCATTGAAACAGTACGACGCGGTCACCGGCCGAAATCGTCGGACGGTGCCTGCAATGCTGAATACGAATCGCGAAACGTTTCGAGAATAAGAGAGAATAAGAGAGAGAGCGTGCGTGAGACAGAGAGAGAGAGAGAGAGAGAGAGAGCATTTCCTTGGGCAACGCCATTTGCTTAATTCGAAGAAAAGGTTTCTTTGCTGCGAGACCGGCTGCGGTTGCGAGGCAAAAGGGGCCGGTCAAAAAACGACGCGCAAGAATCCTCGGTGAAAAGGCTTTGCGTTACCGGGCAGAGAAAAAGCGGTTTCTGTCGGCCGCTATTCCGCCGATCCCGGAGCGGTGTACACGGCCATTCGTTGAATTAGTCTCCCACACCCGTGCAGGCCCCCGCGCGCCCACCCTCGGACGTAAAAACATCAATTTGCCGAAGTTACGCTAATGCTCTTGGAACCAAATAAAGGGGGCCAACACTCGCGAATCTTCGCAAGCCGCGATCGATTCGCGTTACCGACGCGGCGTCTCTCCATGCGCGGCGCGGTTCGGCGCGGCTCGGCGCGGCTCGGCGCGGAACGGCGCGGACCGGAGCGGTGCGGAGCGTCCGCGCCAACCTCGCCGCTCTCCACGCTCCTCTATTTATTTGCCCGACACGGTTCTATGAAATTGCTCCCGCCGCAACGCGCTCGCTAAAGCAACTTCAATTAAAAGCTGAAACGAAAACGCATTAAAGTTTGCGCCTCGATCGCGGTAATTTCGCGCGGTCGGCTCTCGTCGAATATCGAGGCTCGCTGACGTTGCCGAGAATCGAGAGGCCAACGATCAGCCTTTTTCGCGAGATCCAAGCGACCGTCCGCGTGTCGAGATTCTGTCGTCCCGTCGCTGCCACCGACGCATCGGAGCCGGAGAAAAAACGTTGCATAGCAACGGGCGCAGTAGCAAAGCGGAACGCGGATATTAAATTAGCTCCGGTTTGCGTATACGCCTCGACTCTATTGGTTCTGTCAATGCTGCGGGACAAGCGGAAACTTCAAAGTCGAAGCTTGTAAAGCCCGGCTGCCCTCCCGCCGTCGACACCGCTAAAAAATTTCGCTGGCTTTGTTTCGCCGAGAAGCCAGCGCGCATCTCGGCCGTCTCGGCTCGCGTTTCTCGTCCGCCTCGGCTTTCTTCTCCGAGCGCGCTTTTTTCCGTCGCCAAGAGGGAAGTTGATAAACGATGCAAATAAACGAAACGCGAGAGGAAAGCGAGAGAGGAGGGGACAAGAGAGATTAAGTTAATCCGCGAGGAGAGCAGGCGGAGACCCGCCGCGGAACGAAGAATGAGGGAAAGTCGAGCGAAAGGAGCAAAGGGAACCATACAAAACGGACAAAACCGGCCGCGAAAAACTGGAGCACGATCGTTTGCAGTGCAATAAACGCGCGCTGTTTGGCCGGCGAAATTATTTTCGTACGGACGGGAAATCTATACCGCCCGGCCACCGTCCCACCGGCTACATAATTGCGAAAACCTGTAATATCCTGCGCCCGCTGAGCAGACGCTGTAATTCCCGTTTGCGAGCGGAAGTTTCGCGGAGCTTCTCGAGCTCGATTTTTTCCCTCCTCGAGTCTATCCGGCGAGACTGCACTTTCGCCGGCACGGATACGTCGGTAACGATGAATGACAGCTTCGCCGCAAACAGCGGAACAAGAAGGTGGGAAACGGACTCGAGATTCGCAAATATTTAGGGAAAGCGAAGGCGTTGTTTGCCGTCAATTTTCATTTCGGCACGCGGCGGAGGGAAAAATCCAGGTGGAAGTCGGTCTCGCCGGTAACTGGAACCTCGTTTCCCGAGGCAACTAATCTAATCGAGGGGCGAGGGGTGACAGGCGATGGGAGGCGATAGGAGCCGATGGGTGGCGATGGGTGGCAACGAGAGGCGCCGCGCCTCGCGAACACCATCCAACTTCTCCTCCCGAGCGGACCGCTCGGAATTCGTCGAGTTACCGAGCCGAGGAGCCACGGGCCGATCGCGTTTCGAGTTAACGTCTGTTTCCAATGCGAAAATGAAATGTCAAGGAAATCCTGGCGCGGACGCGCGGTTCGGCTTTCGGACCGACGAACGCACCCGATCGCACGAGCAAGGATTAGAGACGCGGCGAGGGCTCTCCAGCCGGAATTAACCGAATTCCTTCGGATCCGTGGCGAAGTCAATTTGTACGACGTCGTCAAGTTCGACGACATCCTGAACTCGTGACACAGTTTAGAGACCTCGTAACCTGATCCGATAAAGACGAATCCAATCAAGAAGTCGGGAGGAGAAAAGAGAGACGCGTCGTTCGCTTCGCTTGCCCAGAATTACGCCCGAGACCGATTGTTTCCCCCAGAAGCAGAATTTCACCTTGAGTCGTTCGGCGACGCCATATTTTCGCCGCAGTCTCCACCCTATCGCTACAAATTACCATCGCAATTTCGTTTTTCGGCCACGGAAAAACAGGCCCGAGCTGGTGCAAACGCGATTGTCCCATTAAAATCTCTGGCATCGCTACTCGTGACTCGTTACAACGGCGCCAGCTCGTTCCGAGAGGAAAGAAAAGTCCTTTCCACGTTCCCCTCCGAGCCTGCCGCGACTCGTTATTAAAGGAACTATAAAGATCGCGGGAGCACGTGCACTTAAAGTCGCCGACTGCGATTGCGAGGCGTTTGTTTTATTCGAAACGCGAGCGAAAGCTCTCTCATAGTTGCTCCCGTGATTTTTCAACGCGTCGCGGTTCGGCTCGCACGAACCGCAAAGATACGGCCTCGCTCGCGAGGGACCACTTTGCTCGATGAAAGGTTTTATTTAAATTCGTTCTCGGATTCGAACGTAATAGCTCCGGCGTGAAAAATAAATGTACGCTCAAGGAATTCGCGGGGCGACGCCGGAAACGCTAGACGCCGGGTTGACGCGTCGCGACGTGGCCCAGCAAAAACTGCAAAAATCCGCAGCGCTGAATCCGTCTTGGTCCTGATTTTTTGCTCCGGGATTAAGCTCGTTTCGCGCGGCATTGTTGCGCTACTTTCGCAAGCACGTTCCTCGAACGAGATCGGTGACGTATCGTGACTACCTTTTTGCAAAAGGTGCTCGTGCACGTATCGGAGCATCGAATGTCGTTTGAACATACACACTTTTGTGTAACGTTCTGAATGTGTCAAGCTTACGTTTTTCCTTAAATAAAAACCACTTGTACAAAGTTTTGTATTTAAAATGCATATTTCATGAGGACGAACTTTGCACGGAAGCGATGCAAAATATTATAGAATTAAGGCTTGCGCTTGTCTCCGAAATTCTATGTCCTAAGTCGACATTGTATTTTAATACAATGGTAGAGGAAAAGTTATGACAGTCGTCGAAACACTCGCACTAAGAACATTCATGACCTGAAGTTAGATGTCTAACTTTTAGGATGTTCACGTTGAAAGCGCTTCGTTTCGTTGAACGACCTTGAAGATGTCTAAATTAAAATCCTCATATTAGCTTTCATATTTCAATTATATAATATAATTATATAATAATATAAATATAATATAAAAATATAGTTATATAATGACAAAAACAGTGAAAAACGATGCTTATGTCAATAGTATCCGATGAATAAGAGCGCCGATTTTCATAAAAAATGAATAACATCATGAATTGCAACCAACTTTTCGTGTAACGTTATTCGAAGTCGCTGGAAGAGACGATCGTGGACGTTTAATGCGTTCGAAGGTCAAGATCGGAATAATTATGAAAATCGGAAACGATCGCGAGTGCCTCGTAAATTGGAATCAGCGTCGATTTCGGCCGTGTTTAAAGAGCAGAACGGTTCGCGAGCCCGAAACGATGCGGACGCACGCATAAACGGGCGCAATGGCGTATCGTAAAGGCGTTAATATCGGCGTGATTCGTTTTAAAGGGATCCGCTACACGATACTCGCCGTTATTTCACGGTCATTGCTCGTATTCGGCTGAGGATCGCCATTAAGTCGACGCCGGGGCGGCGTCGACGCAAAGAACGGCAAATGATCGGCGAATCCCAAGTCGCCTATCGGCAAGACCCGCGCTTCGATCGAACGAATGCACTTTGCGAGATAACGTGCACGCAAAGAGCTTTCGATCGATTGCGACCTTTACGGGAACCATTGTTTCGCGATATCCACGGATGCGTCCAGTATTTCGGACTTTATCGACGACTCGACCGGCACGAGGCAATTGTCGTAATGAAGAACGAGCTCTGTTTCGGTGACCTTTTGTTATTTCAGGCGGGAGCTTACTTGAAAATAGTGCAAGCTTTAACGCAATGAATTTTATTTTGTCTGGAATAATAGTAATAATAATAATAGCAGCTTATTCGATGGATTGACAACATTTAGGATACAACGTAAGAGAGTATTCCCAAGTACAGCATCCAGCACTTAGCAGTACCTAGTCTAAAAAGTAAAGTGTGAAACATAAGAAGATAAGATATTGAAGATTTATATATAGGGTCAAAGAATAAGTTGAAATTTAGGTTGAAAAAATAATACTGTCAAACAGGAATCAAGTGACGCGTCTGACCATTACATTTAAAAATCTAAAACGACTGATGCAGTTTCAACGCCTGCATGTGGCAACTCGTCGTTTTTCGAATGTTGGAAAAAAATCTAGATCCTTCGCATCTATCGGTAATTGATTATTTATTCGCGCGATGCATAGATGGTGACATTGCCGTTATCGATACCGTCGGTCTTGTATCACCTTCGATTCGAGGGATTCCGCGGAGAACGAAGATCCTCCGTCGTCGCGGTTGCAAAGAGGGCCTCCTCGGAACGACAGAGTGTGCGTTCGAGTGCCGAATATCTCGGTAGGAAGGGAACTTTGAACCCGAAAGAGTCTAAAGCGCGGATTCCGGGTTCTGGGTTCCAGATTGCTGGATGCCGCGTCTGAAATGTAACCGGCGGCTATGCAGCGGAACCGACCGCGTTAGTTCCACGAGCTCTTGGCTGCTGCAGGCAGGTGAAAAGAAAAAGGGACGTGGCCTATTTTTGTCCCGTGGCATTTCTCAACGGCTCTTAAGAATTTTTTTTCCGCCGCGCCGCGGCAACCAGTTCATGGTAATTAAGGCCTCGAAAGAGCGCGAAGAACGCTCGGCCAGGAAACAATGTTCGCTCCCCGTTTCCGGTCGCGGGCTCCGCCATCCACGGATTTCGTCGAAGGGCCAGCGTAGCTCTCGATCGCGTCGTCAAGAACGGCCCCGGTTTCTCCGCCCTCCGCATCTTCGGCCGCTGTATTTCCCGATTCGCTCTCGCCGCTTCTGTGTTCCCGTAATCCGCTCGTAATCTCCGGGGAACTCGTGAAACATCGGGGGAATAGTTGGTTCGTTTCCGGCCAGTGAATCGCCGCGATTTCCAGGACAAAGAGCACTGTTTTCGACGGAGACGAGCACGAAAACACGGGGTCGAGGACGAGCGGAGTTTCGCCGACGTTATCCGACATCGCGTGCTCCTCGCTCACCCGAACGGGGAAAAACTCTCGACCGCAGAGTTTCCCGGTATTGTGTACGGATCCGAACGAGTTACGGGTAAACAGGCGTGTTGTTTCGAAACTCTGCCAGAGCTAGCCAACGACGCTTCGACGTCGCGTTTCCGCACGCTTCGACGTCGACGCGCGCCGGCGATGCGACGCGTGAACGCGCACCGAACCGACGTTTGCTGCCGCGATTCGAACCCGAGCGACTCGTCGAGCCGACGTGCCGTCGAGGCGTCGAGGCGTCGAGAATCGAAGCTTGCCATTTCTCGGACGCGGCGATGCCCCGCCGAAAGCTCGCAAACTTTCCGCCTGTCCTCGTTAGAATTCGATTCCCGTAGAAAGGTTCTCGAATCGTGACTTCGGACGAGTAATTTTTTTCAATGCAACGACGCTCCTCGAGGCTCTGGGACCGGGCGGGTCTCTTCGGACTCGCGCGAGGACAGACGTCGTTATTGGAAACGCGCGTCGGTAAATCTCTTTCGCAGTGTTGGTACATTCGCGCCGAGCACCTGCGCGTAGGTTCTACGTGCCCGATGTCGTCCCTCGATCGTGTGTCGATAGTTCTGAAAACGACGGTGGATGTAGGTGCGCACAGGTAGACGTCCGCTCGAACGCTTCGTGTGTGCCCCGTGTGTGCTCTGTGTGCAGGAGCTACACGCTCGGTCCGATACCAAGCCGTATCCGGAAAAGGTATAGTCGAAGTTTCGCCGCGGATAATATCAAGGCCGATAAAGGAACACGGGCGTGCCCTCCCATGGGATGCCCTCCGCCTAGGAGTGAACGTTTGTCGAATACAGAGCGAACCGAGCGAATCGTATCGCATCGGATCGTATCGAATCGGATCGGCGCGGAGCGGAACGGATCGCGTCCTCCGCGCGTCCTCCGATTCCGGAACCATCTTCGCAAAACTGGCGACGCCTCGTTACGTCGACAAGCCCTCCTTGAATTCAACGGGAAACCACGGACACGCCCGGCCAACGACGGTCTCCGAGAAAATAGCCGCATCGGTTTCCGGATCATTTAATTCGATTCTCGCGAAAGAACTGTTCAACCCGTACTAGTTGCACGGCATTGTTATTAATCGCGAAAGCCGTGTTACAACTCCGAGCAGTCACACTTCGTAATTAATCATGATCAACTATGCGCCGCGAAAGTTATTCGAGTCCTCTACAGTTAACGAGATTACGTCCTCCAATTGGTAAATTGCTTCGCACGTTCTGTAACGCGCACTCGACGCTCCGATACCGATCGTTTCGATCGACGCGCGACACCTTCAACCAGTCGTTGAACGAGAGAACCCCTATCGATCGGTCCGATCGCATCGGCTCGATTCCCCTGTCGTTTCGCGTTACGCTAGCGGACACGAACCGGACAAAGTGCTGTGCTCCCCGAGCGAAACAATACACGCGAAATGTAATTGTAATTTTATATCTTTTACACGCAATCCCGTGTACTGTGCGAAAAAAAGTTTGTTTTTACGCTACTATAAAATTTCAAAGAGCGTAACGGAACGGGTTGCCCGCGCTGCGATCGTTGGAACGAACGACCGGCGAAATCAAAAGCAACAACGACCGCGGAGAAACGAATGGCTGCGGACGAAGAGTTGGCGAAACTTTGGAGCAGCTCGGGGAAATTGCCGGAAAGTATTCCGTACGAGAGCGAGAGGTCCGCGTTCTCGGCTGCACGTCGTCGCTTGTAATCGAAGAATCGGCGGGCACGACCGCTGCCACTGCCACTGCCGCGTCGGGCCGGGCCGGGCCGCGCAGAGCCGCGCAGAGCCGCGCCGCGAGTAGGTTCGTGCTCGTCCACCATTGACACCGTTCCTTCTTTCTCGGTTAATCGTTCGGCCGCAGTCACGAGAACGTCCAACTTTTCACCGCAGCGAATGCAGATTGCTTTTTCACCGGTGCACGGCAACACGCGGGGAAATTAATTACGGCGAAGTTCGGCCCGAGTTCGACGCGCCGCCCGTCCAAAGGATTGATTCTTGCCCCCTCCGACTCGTATTTTCGCTTTAATCAAGCGGATTCCTCGACCAGGCCAACCCCGCTCGAAATTTACAGCGTTCTGTCGTCGACGCCGCGTCCCTGCCTTGCCCGTTACGAAGCGCGAAAAAGGATTCGCAAACGCGAAACGACGATGGATGAGTCTCGCGAATCGAATCGAACTTGTTAAATAGATTAAAAGGGAATTTATATCGACCAGGCGGCAACTAATTACTCTACACTGTGCGACACCTCTCTTTAATTCCCTTGATCTCGTTTTACGTCATTCATTTCATTTCATTCATTTATTCGCGGGGAAAATCCTTTAATAAAAGAGAAGGTAATACACAGAGAAAGAACAAAATAAAAATTACACAAAGGAAAACATTATCACTTACAAAGGTTACTAAAATGATTGAAATTGTTTTAGACTTCATAAGAATTATGCGATTCCTTAAATGATTTAATGGCGCATACAACAAGAAGAATTGTTAACGGCTCCACTTTTCTTTTCTGTGCTAGGCAGGCGTATCTGGAACGCTGTGCTGTAAAGACGTCTCATAATAGATACCGTGATTTAATATAAGCAAAATCCACCGCTCAATGATCGCTCGTAATAGAATCGAAACCGTAGCGAACCGAACCGGAAACGGAAATTGTCGCGACGCGAGACGACCCAAATTTTTGCTCCGCAAACTCGAGCATCGTAACGTGGCCTGGCAGACGCGTCCATGTAAACGCACGAGCGCGATTCAATTTACGATTCGGAATAATAGGTACCGGCTCGACCGTATCTGGGTTGCAGCTCGGCCAAAAGTACCGGGCTAATGCACTTTCGAGTATCGATCGGCCCTCTCTGTACCGTGAATATTCGCATCTTGCAATCGGTCTTATTGGAGGAGCGGACCGATTAGACGAGAGCGGATCCGAGGCGACAGGGAACGAAATTCGATAACGGCCAACGGACGATAGGCGCTTCGATCTCCGAATCAGTTCGATCGCCGATGGGGCCGGGGCCGAGGCCAAAAACAACCGGATCCGGAACAACGATTCCCGGCGCGTTCCATTCTGCGAGGCGGGTCACGTACACAACATATTAACGATTTATCCCCCGAGAGGTCGCGTATGCCGATAACAATTTACGAGTGCGGCACCGGCGCTCCCTGCGCGCTGGATTAACGCGACTTTGCTCGAGCCGGCGTGTAACTCGCGCGTGTTTCGCGCCACCGAAGATTACGAGCGGCATCCCGCGACCGTTATAATTTCTGGTTACCGGTCGTCGACCGATCTCCCAAAAAATTCGAGCGACGAGCGAGAGACCTCTAGGAAATTATACGCCGGTGGGGGATAATCAATTCATAATTTATTCGTCAATTACATGTAATAGAGAATATGCTCCGCTTCGGCCAATCGAACTTCGCATGATATTATGAAAATCGGCACTCTTATGTTTTTGAATTGGATATTATTATATTATATTACATATTATTCTTTTAAAAAATGAGTTTCATTATTGGATAAGCGTTTAGCACAATCATATCGATCCTTCTATCTTGCGGAAATGTCAGCGTGGTTGTCAGAATAAACCAAACTCAGATCAAATAATTATAGATCACCGCATAATTACCAGGAAGCATTTCATAACTGCCTCAAACAATTATTTCAAACAATTATAAAATGGAGGGACATATTGTTTAAAATAGTATTTCAAATAACGCAATTTTGAAAGTAATCACAGGCATGCTAATAATTATGAAATAAAACGACACGTTATTTGAAATATTATTTCGAATAACGTTGTTTCAAACATGTCCGGGTCTCGCTCACGGAACCACGCACTCGCTATCGCTTTCTCGCAACAGCATTAATACGCTCACAAACGCATTCTTACACACCTCGCGATGGAATCGGCGCGCGACGACGGTTGCGAGCAGTTAAAAGCGAAAGGGAACTCTTCGCAAACAGTAGAAACGGCGCGGTAGAGGAGAGAAATCCGACGAGCCCCTGCCGCTACGAAAATATTTGAATGAATCCCGACGAAAAAAAAATCATTTGCAAGTTTCATTGAATTATTCCTCGACGCCCGACGACCCCCCTTCGCGACAGCTTTCATTTCCTTGGCGCGGCGTGTTTCCCCACACCGTTTCGTCGCCTCGTCGCTTCGTTCGATCGGAACGCGGCTATATTCGGTCGCGGGGATTTCTTCCGGTCCTTTTATCGCGCAACCGAAAAGAGCGCGTGACGGAACCGCGGTCGGGGACCTGTCGCTGAAATTAATATTCATGCAATCAGAGCGCTGCGCTTCTAATTGCCTTATTCTTTGATAGTAATTGCACAGAGTTTTATTACGTCCGTTCGAAACTGAATCCAGCGAATGCGGAGGTGTATAGGAGCGGGCGCGCGCGCGCTCGCTTGCTGATCCGCCCTGCTCGTCTTGCTCGCTACCTCGCTTGCTCACTTGCTCGCTTGCACGGCCGCGTCAATTCCTGCCGCGGTATTTTTGATCAAAGAGTGATAATTGAAAAGGTTTTCCTTTTCCACGGGTCCGCCCGGAGGAAGAGAGGGGAGCAGCTGGCGGGACCAGAAGGTGGGGAGAGAAAGAGGAACGAGGGAAGAGAGAAAAAGAGAGGGAGAAAGAGAGGGGGAGAGAGAGAGAGAGAAGAGGCGAACGAGGTTGCCGGTAGAGAGATGCCTTTGCCTGTCGAGCATTTTAACTGATGAATCCCCTTGCGATGTTGCCGGTGGAAATAGTTGGCCCAGATTCAGCCGTAACTGCTCGACGGTAGATTATTAATTTTTCTCTCGACGCAGAAAGGATTCCGCCCTCTGTCTGCCCCATCCTCTATCCAGCCGCGCGCCGTCTGCTTATCCCTTTTTCCGCCTTCCTCGCCTCTTCCGTCGCGACTCCTCTCGCTGGTCTCGCTCGCCGGCTTCCCGTCCCTTTCGGGATGTCTATTTGATTTCGCCAAATGGAAAAAACGTAGCCGCGTGTTACGAGGAATTGATGGACGGTTCGCGCATGACTTTTATCCCAATTCTCCCTGCCCATTCGCGAATATCGAATATCGTCGCCGTGGGATTCGGGCAACCGTACACCCTTGTCGCGTTCCCTGCTCGTTTGTTCCGCGCACCGCAGAGAGAAAAAAACAGTGTTCGCGGGATTGCAGAAACGGGACCCGGCTCGGGGATCCCCGCACGACACGAGGAAACACGCACCGCGGTTAATTCCAAGTTCGCCGCAGGACGCTGCAGCCCGGAATATAAATTTCCTCGATTAGAATTTACTATTACGACGTGGCATGCAAAGCCATCGTAACGTGTAACCTAGTTGCGAGGCCCGAACGATTAATCGCGACTAATTAAGAGGGGCCACTACCCTCGGCTGGCTCGGCTGTTTGCCTCGTGTACGAGCTGCGAGGCTTAATCGGAACCAGAGCCGGTGCAGAAGCCGAAGCCTCGAGCGTTTGCCGGCATTGTCCCGCGTTTCCTTATAATCGCGATTACTCGCGGTTGTCCTGGCGCCGCGAGAACCGTAAACCCGGACCCCCGACACCGAAACTGAACGCTAACGAGCCGTGCTTGCCGAGACGTTTCCTGCCAATATCGGCGCACTTTGCTAAACTATGTAAAACATAGTTTGGGACACGGTTAGCGCCCCGTTGTAAATTGCAGTTACGACGACTGCGAAACGAGTTTCGTTTCGCGGCTGGCAGCGGCGCGATGCGCGACGAAACTTTAATTACTTTCTCGACGGCCAGTCGCCGATCCGCGACGACGGCACCGACCGAGTATTCTGTTAATAAATCTCTCTTAACGCGACGTTGCGCGTTAATCGACCGATCGACCGGGCACGGCGCAGTCTATCGAGAGGGGAAAGAGAGGAAAAGAGAGTGAGAGAACGAAAAAGCGACGGATGGAGAGATAGTGGAGGAGGGAAAGAGAGAGAGAGGCGCAGACAGAAGGGTCTGAGGCGAAATTATTCGATCGTTCGCTCGCGAGACTGTATCGCTTCTTTCTCGGCGACTCCTGACGAATTACGCGATCTTCCGTCCGAAGGGATCGCTCTTGAATCGGTTAATCGAATTTCGCTCGCGTCGCGGCTTTCCTTTCTCGGCGTTTTTTTCTGCTCTTCCCTTATTTAAGTAGATCCGCAGCGGAACGAACCCCGATCCGTTTCAAAGGAAACCAATTAATTATCGGAACCGGCGCGCGCGTCTCTCCAATTAATTCGGACAACGGACGTTTTCGGTGTGCGCGTGCGTGCGCGCGAGCGAACGTTCGAGGGCGAACGTAAACTCGGTTAATAATGAAGCGAGTCAACCGTTAATAAATCTGTGCGTTTAATGGACGCGACGAATGCTCGCCGTTATATTTCCAGACATAATCCGATCTTGCCGTTCGAAGCGCAGTTCAATGTCCACCGTGGATATCGAGCTTTCGCGTACCGCTGCACGCGTCCGTCCCGTCTTTTCTCTTTGCTTCGAGGATTGTCGAGCGAACGGTTAATTTACCGTGGTGCAAAGGACGCGTGCAACTCGGTTGTCATTTTTCAACGGAAGAGCAAACGTCGAGCCGAAGCTCTCCTCCGTCGATATACACATGGAGGACGTTCGACGTTCCTTTCGGCCGCGGACTGGAAAATCAATAGTCGACACACCACGGCGATATGGAAATTTTCGGCATTAATGCCGGAAGTATGCCACGTGTCGGCAGGCACGTAAATTACACAGCGTACACAACATCGAGAAGTTTCCAAATAGCTCGCAGCCGTTACAATACGAGGATAATTACGGGGCAGCTAATAGTTTCGCGTTGCCCGCTAATCGTCTCGAAAATCAACGCCGCGCCGCGCCGTGCTCCCGTGAACGCGACCTGGACGCGACCCGAACGCTGCGCGCGCGACAATCGCTCCACTGAAAACCATTCGAACCTTGTCCGTGGACCGAGCAAAACGAAAACGCGCAACGCGAAGCCAATTCAATTTAGAATGCACGCGCGCCGACATTCTATTTATTCGCCGGAGAGCGTTCAACGCGGAAACGCACGTCGCATCGTGTCGCGCGATCGTTACTAATTCTCGTTCCAGCCGAGCTCCTTCTTTCTTACAGACAGCAGCCAGCCGCCCCGCGATTGCGTCGCGAGTCAGACAGAGAACAATTCTTTCCGAAAGCAATCTCGCGCTTAGCGTATGGCCGGGAAGTTCGATGATCGCGAGAAACTCGAAACAAATTCCTCGAATCGGTCCAGCGACGGCGACGGCGACAGGCGGAGAGTATCGAGTGGCAAAGTTGCACCGTTACGAGTGGCCGTTTCCATGGGAGCGACGACAAAACGCGAGCATAAAATTGCAACCGAAATTAGCATATTTATCGGGCCATTATTCGCTGAAAACTATTACACGCGCGGCGGCGAGCCCATCGACGCACACGATTCGAGGCAAGAGTCTCTCTCTCTCTCTCTCTCTCTCTCTCTCTCTCTCTCTCTCTCTCTCTCTCTCTCTTTCTCTCTCTCTTTAGCCGAGTTTTCACTGGCAACGCTCGATCGCGTGAAATCGTTTTCGCGTTATTAATTCGATCGTTTCGCAATTTCAATCGGACCGGGCCGACGCGATGGCGGCCAGAGAATCGACACGGAAAGAGAAACGGGATCAGGAGAAATCGCGGTCGGGCTGCCGTCGAAATTTGTTTTTCGGCCGGTTGCGAGAAAAACACAGGACTGCGGAAGAAGAGTACGCAACGCGGGAAATTGTGTTCGGCTAAAGGGACGAAGTGCCTCGTTGCCGCGTTGACTCGTTGGCCCGGCACCACCGGCGGTAGCATTGGCGTCTATACCGTCTTGCTCTGTCTCGTTTCATCGCGGTCGGTTCAAAGCCCGCGACGCGGATGGACGTTTTCTGTCCGACCGGTGTTCGACAGTGACCAACGAAACGAAAACCAATTCGTTTGCGTTCCCGACCCCTTCCTCCCGTTCGCGCAACCATCGGCCACCGCAACATCGAGCCGTTGTGTCTCGTCTCTCTCGGACTTTCCGTCGCGGTGGACGCGAACACTGGGGGGGAAAAAAAGAATTCGCGGTGCAGATCGACGAACCGTCAGAATTTTTTGTTATTCCTTGGCCGTGCGCGACCAGTCCGGGCCGGGCCGAGCCGAGTCAGTCGACGACGTCGACGTCGACGCTTTGCGAAATGTCTGTCATCGAAACGAGCCCGATGAAGAATCGATGCGCTGCGTTCGTTGAAGCTTATGTTCTCCGGCCGGTTCAATCGGTCGTCCGCGTCGTTTTCGTTCCCCTCCCGGAGAACGATCGTTGAAAGTTTTCAACGTTTTAACTGGCACTGCGATCGGATCGCTGAGTCGCGATCAAAGCGACGGGGTTGGCCGTCTAGTGCCGGTTTGCGCGCGACAAAGCGGCAAAAGAGTGCGCGGCCGAATAAAAACGGCTCGGTCGCATTTAAGCCTAACCGGGCAGGCTGTTCTTTCAACTGGCATTTAAAAAAAAGTCCCGGAGGGGTCTCCAGGAGGTCTCGACCCCGTTTCCGCGGCGTTTTCGTGTCGCGTAACACGGTCTAGTCGGGACCTGGTTGGTCGGCTGACCGCACCACCGGCATATGGCCGACCAACTTCGCCTCAAATGGTGCACAGGCGTCCTTCTTATTCGAGGCTGGTTCCGACACGGGAGAGAGACGTACGAGCGACGAGCTAGACGCCCGGTCTTCCGGACCGCCGTAGAAAAACACCGAGGACGGGAGATCCGAGAGGGGTGGGCGAAAAGCACGAAAGAGGAGAACCGACGAGAGCGAAAACGAAAACGAAAACTTGAACGAAAACGGAGAGGAAAAAGAAAGGGGATGGGGCCGGCAGAGACGAATCGGAGCTCGTTTTACCATGATGCAACTCGATCGCGCGTTTACCTCCACATCCTCTTGGTACGCGTGTGTCTACGGTACCGCAACGACGTTCTCTATTCAGACGCGAAACGCCGGATCGTCTTCCGCACCGTCAAGTGGAAACAGAAAGCTCCGCGAAGAGAAGAAAAGGTGAAGAGGCTCGACTGGTGCCCGGGGGAGCACCGGATGGAGCGGAACACGTCGGCTTGCATAAGAGTTAACTCTCGAATGCGGTAATTGTATTGATTTGTAACCGCGAGGAACGTATCCCACGCTACACGCCGATGAACCCCGCTCCGTAACCAGCCGCTCGCAGACATTTCGAATGGCATTCGGGACCGGTGAACTGTAACCCGTCACCAAACTCTCCGGCACACATAATGCGCTCTGTTCGTATTCGGGACACGCGCAATTAGCACGCCGCACGGCAGCGCAGATTTCCCGGAACTTATTTCCCCGTAGGCCGAATCGAACGGCGCTGATGCCGCTACTGTTGCTGCTCCGTGCACAAGAAAGACGGATCGGATTCTTCCATCGAATCGAAACGAATTCAATGTTGCGTGCTATCGGATTCCCCTTTAATCCCCGTTTGATCGATACACAGCACACGCGCGATAACGGATCGCATCGCGCCGCGTCGTCGCACGGATGCGTTCCAACAATTATTCCGTGCGACTTCGTTCAGACTTTAAGTCGCAACGGATGCGAACTTTCCCGCGACCAGCTTTCCCGAAATTTAGCTCGCCGCAAAAACTTTCGCGATGGCGTACGCGGAGGGGGAGAAGAAACGACGACCGGGGCTCTTCCGGGAACGCGATCCGCCGCTCGGAAAACGGGGAGAACGAGGGAGAGGGGGGAAAACGGCGATGCACGTTGCAATTTAAAGCGCCCAGCGAACGATCCGTGGAATCGTCGTCTTCCGCGCCGTCAGGCGTGAAACGCAAGACGCGAACCAAAGAAGCAACGACGAAACACCGCACCGAAGCCTATAAAGTCGCGTTACAGCGCCGACCGACTGTGCACCGGTTCATGGAGATGACCGTGAGCTCCGGCATAACTCGTTACGTTTATCCGAGACCACGAATGTTGGCAAAAGCCACGATACGCCGGGTCTTGCGACCACGGTTGCTCGGTCGTTAAACGTTTTACCGCGACCGAGACGCGTCGTCGCTGAAAGATGGGAACGGGTATCGATATCTTCGAATATTGCAAATTCGTGTAACGAAGTTGGCGGAGTCGTAAGTCCAGCTTCTCTAGTTTGCGACGACATTAAAGGTGTCCGACGTGTATAACGAAGCAGTCTCGCGATGAAGATTTCGTACACGATCATAATTCATTTCTTTATACAAGAAATAAAAATTGCCTCCTCGTTCTACCAGGAAAATTAATAAGGACCTCTAATCAATTCCAAAAGATTCGAACAATAAATCACAAAATCAGTCTCTACTACTATAAATCGTTCGGTTATTAAAATAATTCCTGTCACAAAACACTCAATAAGAATAAAATGCATAATAACTCGCAGTATCAGGGAAATCAGGAGGTTGATATAATACTTAAAACTTAAGGATGTTACAAATCGTGTTTGGACAAATGTGTTTTGTCGAATGTTCTAGTTGATTTGGGAAACTATCGGTGGAAGTAACTCGAATTATCTCGCAATGTCGATGTATTGTCGATTCGTGGAGGATCTTGGTTTAAGTCTGTCGCACGTGATGTCCGTATGTTCGAGTCGTAATTGGGTCGATCATCTGTTGAGATCACACCGGGCCTCAACCTCCGTACTCAATGCGCCTGCCACTTTGGATAATCCGCGTCTCGTATGGAAATTCGCCCGTCGTTCTCTCTCGTCCGCGGTCTGCGACGCCTAATTTATTAAAAAACACTCTCCGCGGCTGAAGCCGATGCCTTTGCCAGGCAAAGGAAAATCGATACGATATTTTTCGTTTTAACGACTCCGCGATGTCGGCGACCGTCGCGTCGGCCTGGACGCGATTTATCGCTGATCCCTCTTAACGAGCTTCCGATAAACGAAGGAAATTCGCGTCAACGCTGCAAACGTTTGGTAATTTGGGATCACCGTCGTTCATCCGTCAGTTCGCTCATCGTTTCCTCTTTTCTTCATCGTTGCACTTTCGGTAACAACAGCCATTATAATAATTTTCTAAACGCTTTCGTTGGAACAATATTGTTTGATAAACGAAACGTGTTTATTCAAACAGCAACTGTTACAACGGCGAATCGCGCATCCTGATGAGATATTAATAATTTTAATAATATTCTTATGAAAACAATCTATATTTATTAATTAAATAAATTGTTTGCGCGTTGGCAAATATAATTTTACGAAAGGAACAACTTTAACACAAAAAGAACTACAACTCTTTGACACTAATAAATTTATTTATTAATTTGTTTGTTTATGTCGTAGGAGGCTAACATTGCATAACATTGCTTTTAAAAGTAAGAGAGGAAGTAACAAATTTAAAGATCCTTCAAATCTGTTCACATCAAGAATTATTCTGTCGAGGCTGTTAAAATAATCATAATCGGTTTTATGTAATTCTGGTCGAAGTATTAAATCTCAGTGAGGTCCTAGATGTATTTAATTAGATTTAGTTAAGTAGAAATTGGATAAAATATGAGGACACTTATTAAAAACCATTTAAATGGTTTTTCTTACTTAAAACCGATTATTTATATCTAACGTTACCCAACCTTTGCTTTAATGTTTAAATATTGACGATAAGAAAGTAGCATTTTATTCAGATTTAAGAGCTATGACACGATATTTTAGAAAAGCGTTAAAAGCGTTCCTTCAGCTACTCCTGTTAGCCAATGATATTGCGATAAAGTGCAGACCCCGAAGAGAAAGGCCTTTGTGTGCGCACAATCGATGAATAGCAATAGCTTTCAATGTAACAATAATAATAGTAATAGTCTATTCATGTAAATAGAAAAAAATCCTTCGTTACATAGTGTACGAGGGTAAAGAAAAGAAAAAAGAAGTGATATGATATGAAATACGCTACGACAATCTTTGTGCTGCAAAAAGAGAGGACCGTTTAACTAGAATGGAGGAATTATTGAAAAAATCAAGAGCGTCTAAAACACGATTTGAAGCGGGAAACAATCGGTTGAGCCAGTTCAATTTGCCGTCTAGAGTGCGGTGATATTCGGGTTATGAACATTTCGCGAGGACGCTTTTCATTTATTCAAAGTTTCTGCGCTGCTTCGACTCGTGCAGCAACCCCTGCGAAATAATTATCGCCGTGACTTGGACGAGACCTCGCAACTCCTTCGAATCGATAAGTTCTGTCGGAGGAAATGGAAGACGGAGCCGACCTTAACATCGAAATCGCATGTCGCGAGCTTATTTAGAGTCGGGACGAGCACGGCTAGCGCGGATCGTCCGGACCGTTATGCTCGACGAACTCGCGCGAAACGACCGGCGAATCGGCAAGAAAAATGGCCGTGTTCGGTCGTCGGCGCACGACAATCGAACAAAGCGTGTAAGATTGTACCAGGTGTCGCGGAAATAGAAACGACGAGGAACGAGTCGACTGGAAGGCCGCCCTCGCGGGTTTCCCATTAGGCAACAGCGTCTCCGAATGAGCTAGCACCTGGACGACGTCGGTGGTCGACGATCAAGAGGGTCGGAGATCTTTGAAAATGTTTGGGAAACGCTGCAGCCACCCTATAGATCGCCGTGAGCGCGAATACGCGATGCGAGAATGGCGTGGGTGGTGATGGTGGTGGTCGTCGCCGACGTCGGTGAATAAGTATGACAGTGAACTTTATTATGCGCGTCGAAGCCCGAGCAGGGCTGTCACGCGAGTTGGGATAGCGGCGGCAACGACACGCGAGCCTATTTCAATGGTAATAAGCCGGCGACCGATCATTGAGTATGCTAAATATGTATATGCACGGCGGAGAGGAAAGGAGGGAGAAGAAGAGAAGGAAGCGGATAGGTGGATAGAGAGAAAGAGAGAGAGGAAGAGACCGAGAGAGAGAGAGAGAGAGAGAGAGAGAGAGAGAGGAAGCGACAGCCTCTCCCGCGCTCTCGTCGCTTTGCTGTCGCAATAGAGACGTGCCAATCAATTAACAACGTAGCTTGCCTCTCGATGCTTGCAGCGCGGAAGCACCGGGGACGACGCGCTGCACAGAGGACCAATGGGATTGACGCGAACCGCGGTTGCATTCTAAACAGCCGGTGATGTCTCCGCGGTCTCCGCGGAATGGCGCACGCCGTGCATTATAGGCTCCCTGAAATCTCGCAGCAAAACGTCGCGAAACCGCAGATTTCGGCACGCGTCTGTCTCCATGGCGGAATTTATCGCGCAAAGAAATCGATCGTACGAAACGAGGCCGTAGACGAGAGCGTTTCACGAACTTCCGGGGCTAATCTCGACCACGCCGAACGGCGAAACGAGTGGATAGATGGACACGAGTCGGCCTTCGACCGTGTTAACAAGAACAATTTCGGAAGCAAGAGAGACGCCTACAAAGAAGGTCGACAATAACGAGCGTTAGTTATATTCGCGTTCCAACGTAATCGGTTCTCCGCAGCCAACTTTCTCGACGATAGGGGGAGAGATCTTGATAATTAGCACCCACCTATCTGCCACCGAGCTTTCCTTACTCCTTGCTCCTCCCCCGTCTCGTCGTCGCATTCTCCGGTTCGTTCTCTTCGTTTCTACCCGCGTACGCCGTCTCCGGAATGAACCGAGACCCACATACAACGCAAGTTTGCCGGCTCTGTCTGAAGCGGGCGAAGGGTGCAGGGTGGCGAGAAGCGGCATTCGTGCTTAGGAGGAGACCGTAAAACGAGGATGCAGAGCCGCGGAGCCGCGGCAGTGCCGCTAATTAGGCCAAGATTTTAAGCTGACGAATCTTTATGGGGACGGAGCGGCGGCGCTCGTTCAACTTCCACCCGTCTGTTTACAGATAACACCCTTGTTATCTGGAATGAAGCCGTCGCCCCTGCGAAACTGCCGAGAAATTGTCCTGGCGCCCGAGAACGAATATTCCTGGATTCGAGTGTAACCGGCCTTTTAAAAGTAATTAACAACCGTCGAGCGGACAGCTTGCACGCGCGTCGACAAACTAATGGAGAACTTTCGGAATTCCGTCGAAGTCGGCGTCGTTAAGAACCCGGGCGATACCGCGTCCTTTTCCTTTTACGCTCTATCCTCGAGGAATGCTTCGCGAACGAAACGTCTTTATTTATTTCGTGATTAGACCAGGACTATCCTCGATAAACATGCACTCTCTTGGGTCCAGGGGAGCCATTTCTATGGTTTACGTACGAAGTTGTGCATGGAATGACCGATAACCCTGACGATGCTTGGCCTGTGTGACTTGCTAGGTCAGCACTGCTTTTTAGAAGCTCGTGGTTTTTATCAAGATTTAGTGTCATTGACCCTTTTTGCAGGATATTTCAAATCGTTAACAGCGACGGTAGATGCGGGAAATGTTACAAAATTTTAGGCAAGTAAGATATATTTATGTTTCTGTTATTGTAAAAATATATATGTGGCGACTACCTCTGCTACCCGTCATCAAATGGATTCCTTTCTCGCAAACGCACCCCCTTTCTTTCCGGTCACTCACTCATCATTTATAGTGCCGTCGAATTGTATGATACCGAGCAAGTGCGAGAACACCAGCTTCGAGACAAAACATTTCCAGAATCATCAGCGTAGATCGTTGCCAGAGAGATGGGAGGGTGAAACAGTCAAGACATTTACCTACTGAATCCTAATTCTTAGTACGCCTATCGCCACCGATTTATTCAAGGCGTCCAGTTATCCAGGAGCACGGAACCTTTCTGGAGCCTATCAACGAAACGTCAACAGGGTGCCGCGGACAATATCGAAAAAAAGTACCTGGAATTTCTCACTTCTAGAATAATAAAGAGCTTAATATGTCACTTATAAGAAGAAAGAACCGTGCTAGGATGTAGCATGTCTACGGTTTAAGAAGAGGCTGGAAGGAGATTCAGTTCTCGACGAGACCGTGCGAGTAAGACATACACGCAACAATAATAATAATGGAGCTGTGCGATTTACGAAGCAGACGCTTCAAGCATCAAATACATATAAAAGAACACGTCGTCAGTACTCTCAGAGCTCTGGCAAATTATAAGTGGTGATATAAAAAGCGCATGTTTACTTCATCTGCGTCGTCGATGCCTACCAAGGACAACCGACGGAACAAACTTCGGAAGGAAGGGAGAAAATCAAGACAGCAGCTTTATATACGATGGCAACATATACGTCGAGGGGACCACCTGAAGTGGTGGCATCCACGTCACTTTCTTGGAATTCTGATCCCGATTTGTAAACATGCATCGTCCTCTCCCTGTCCTTTCGATATCGCGTCTAAGGCAGGACCCGCTAGTTAGCCTTACTGACGGGTCCTCTAACGGGCCCAGGACGTAACGCTCCCTTCCTTTTCTCCCCTCTCCTACCGTCTTACAGCTCAGAAGAGACAAGCATGCCACATATATACACACAGTGTGATAATAATTTTATATCTGTCGAGAATTATTCTTTATTTTGAATAAAACCATGCGAGATTTTGTGTCGTTTGTTTCTATCATGTTTCACTGGTCCAGTCTTGAAGATCAATCTCACATTGTAGGTCTATAAATATATTAAATAAATTAAATAAATACACGCATATATATCTATAAATAAGTTAAATTAAATTTATCGTATAGCGCAACGTTGACGAAACGGTCGCGTCGACGAGAGTATTACCGCGACGTCGAAGTTTCGGCGAATAATTTCGAGTCATCCGACACGATCGAAACGAACTAATCACGGCGAGAACGGAGCGAGGGCTTCGCGAAGTCTGCACGATGGTAGGTACCTAATCTCTCGAATAATAACCGTGCTCTTAGCTAATGCACTCGGTGTGATAGATGCGATCGTGACAAGAGGTAACAGTCGCAAACGATACCGACGTAGACACGCTCGGTACAACCAACCCGAGTTTCGAAACTTCGCCTCGATTTCTGCAGCTAATTTCGAGAAGGCATTGGAGCCGTTACATGGCATCGGAGCGTACCGACTACGTACGTCCGCGTAGGTAGATCCCGCCGAGCTTCCGAGTTTCCGCTCGATAACGAGGCCGCGATTGCAATTCCAAAGAATGCTCCGCAACCTCCGCGCAAACTATAACAGGTCCGTTTACGAGATTTTCGTTAACGGTCGCGATAAGCTCGCGGCTCAGTTAAGAATTTCTTTCCCCGTAGCGCCGTTTGCTCGATATTCCTACTCGCCCCCATAAATTGCTCCCTCCCCCGACCCCATCGAAGGCTTCGACGCCGCTTCGAAAGGTCGGTGGACTCGCGCGAGAAGCGACCGGAGGACGAAATAATAATATCACGACGCAATAATAATGAAAAAGAGAGGCACTCGAGAGGCGCGGTGTGACGCAGCGACGAAATAAAGCGAGACCCATTTACGTCGGTGGGAAGCGGCGACAACAAGAACGGGGATCAAAAAAAGAAGCAGGGCAATGAACCGAGGGGTAGATACGAAGGAACGAAAGAGGGATGGAATTAATTTTATTAAACGTTACCCACGAGCCATTGCAGCGGGGTGCAACGTCAGTCCCGTTTGTTCCAGGAGGTAATAAACGGTGCTTTCATCCGCGAGATGTTGCGAAGTTATTGTCCCTCTCTCCCTAGCCCCTGTCCTCCACCTGTCTCCTCTTCCCGAGCGTCGCCTGGCTCCGCGTCGCGTCGCTTCCAGTTGCCGGCTTCCACACCCCTCTCTCCTGCCCCGTCGCTTTCCTCGCCGAGGCAGAACCCAGACTCGGCATCGTTCTTCCTTGATCTCGTCTCGGATGCTTCTCGCCTCGGTATACACGGGATTCGCAAAAATGATTTACGATCGCCTCGGATCCGTTGGTGTCTGCAGTTTCGCCGGTGTGTGGCTGTACACACGCGGAACAAACGCCACCGACACGCGTGGCTAAGCGAACGACCGCATACTCTCGACGGCGAGGCGCTCGAGAGGACGCGACGGCAGTCGAGGATTGCGATCTGAATGGGTTACACGGCGTGGCGTGCTTTACAGCCGCGTAATACGAGAATTTATCGCGCGTATTACGTCGTGGCGAAGTTGCCGGGAGTCGGTCGCGAGACCGACGTCTTTTATTATCGTCCAGAAAACTCCGTTGTATCGGCGCGCCACCTCCGACCACAGCTCCGCTTTTGTCAACGTTTTCGAGTTTCCGTCCCCTAACCTTCTCTCCCTTCCACCCACCCCCTTCATGCACGCTCTCACGGTGATCAATGGTATTCCGTTGGCTCGCACCGGCGACGTCGTATTTCCTCGCGTTACGTTACGAGTGACCCCTTTCTCCGTGTTCCTCGCACCGATTTCAGACCGCAGCGAAATTGTTTTCGATAGCTTGAATTCTGCTCTCGCCCTGTTTCGCTCCGCTCCCATAATTCTCGGTCGCGAATCGCGATAAGGAAACCACGGGACGGGAAAGTTATCCATCGGTTATCTATAATGAACGTTGCGAGCAGCGAACGTAATACTTTATGTAAAAGAGAACACCCGGAGTTTGTGAATGAAATCCAGAGACTACTTATTTGTTCATCAAAATTGTTTTCTTAGTTTTCAAAGTAGGTCTCCGAAATGGGTAATGTACGATATTATAGACCATTTAGGGTAACCTATTCACAAGTTACTTATCCAGCCAGAAGTTTCTTATGGACCACATGGAATATAAAATACATACAGTTACCGAAAAGAGTATCCATACACTGCGATACGGTCAGTTTAAACAATAACTTTGATTATAGAAGACTAGTTAGATACAAAAGGTACACGTGTAGTTAGGAAATTAACTCGGCTTTTAAATAGTACGAATTTTATTACTATTTGAATAAAAGTACAACAGACTAACCTCGAATGCCGAATGAACAAAGTCGTCGTTGGCTCCTAATGAAAAGGAGTGGCGTTTCCTCTGATATAACACCGTCGGCCGTATTCTCTCGCAAACGCGAGCGACGCGAACAAGCAATGTTCCATGCCGCGAATCGCCGTCGAGAACGTCTTCGAAAACGGAGCCGCGCAATAGATCACGGATTATGGTTCGCGGCCTGGCGACGGCGAGCTCCGCTGTCGGATCTCGTCGGTGAAATACCTCGGTAAACCAGACTCACAATCAACGGGCGAAGGCATCCGTGGCAAAGCCACCGTAGGAAAGCTGAATATCGAACGCGCGAAGGCCACCGCTCGGCGCGGATTCGCGTGTATAGGTACACGAGCCGTGTTCTTCCCCCCTTTCTGATGCTCGTTCACGACCCGACCGTATGTCCGGTTCCTTTGACGCGAGCACGATCTCTGGCTCTGTCCTCGACAACCTCTGTCCGACGACGGAAACGAGGCTGCTTTGTCTAGGCACGGCGAGACAAGGTCGTCGAGACGCGCCGCCAAACGTTTGCGCGAGACGTTTTCGGGATAATTGAATCCGAGAACGAGAGATCCGTTTCCATCTAATCGCCGCGCCGGAAATCCGAACGCGAACACGCTCTTGCGAAAGAGAGGCTAGGCTGCCTTTGCTACCTATCCTTGGAACCTTGCCATCCGAAGAAAGTTTACGAATCAATCGAGTAGCGAACGGTCCAGGCTCTGCCATAGTTGCTCCCTGGTCGTCGAGCTGTCGCGTTTCCGCTGGCGATATTGCGCTCCGAGCATCTTGACGCGCCGTAAACGGGAAACCCGCGTGCACCGGCACCAAAGTATTACGTTCGATTTCCAACTCGGACAAGTTTCTGGCGTAGTTCGAGCCCCGATCGCCCACAATCGCGCACGATCGCACGAAGAGACGGGAACGCGATTTAGAAACTGCAGTAATTTTAAGAGACCGCGAACAGTTTTCCGCTTATATCATAGAATACCGCGGCCGTTGCTTGAACACGCCTCCCTTTTTATGACCGCAAATGACCAAACGAGTTGTACAACTCTCTCATGCGCTATTGATTTTTACACGCCAATAAAGTCTTTTAGGTTTACACGTATATTCCGCCGCGGCTGTTTTAAGTCTCGTTTTGAAACTACAGGCGACCCCATAACTCGCATTACCACTTCTGTCAATATTTACTATCAAACCTATCGACCTATTTCGCATTTCCTGTTCAATTTTCACACCTGTTCAATTAATCTATGTAAAATGATGGATTTTTACTGGTTACGAATAAATAAATGTGGAATTGTATTTCTTTTCGTGTGTACTGCGTGCGCGATATTACATGTGTGCTTGTGCTACGCGTGCAGTGCATATGACATTGATTGGCATGTATCAGGTGTATTTAGACATTGATTGATGTTTTCAGGTGTCATGGTTGTCAATTGTCAGAAGGTAAAGGCGAATGAATTCATTGAAAAACAGGAAAGAACAGACTCGTATGACGAAAGCGAGCGAGTTCACAGAGTTTGAATTTTGTTAATCAGGAAACTGTATTACGTTTAAATCCGTATTTCTGTATCTCTTTAATAAATTATATCCCACATAAATGGATATGGTTTCCGATGTCATGAAAAATACATACAAGATTGAGGGCATTCAACAAAAGCTGCTTCGTTTTATCGCGTTTAAAGTGGGTCAACCGTTTTCGCGATTGGACCGCGACTGTGGTCCATTGATATTCAAAATGAATATATACGTTCTCTTAAGTCCAGAAGAATCGTTGCCGATCTATGTTTTCTGTATAAATATAAATATGCGCACGGTATGGTTAACAATCCAAGCGTTACTTCGCTTGCAAATTTTAATGCTTCATCTCGTTTTACGGGGTCGACACTGCCTCTTAGAATCTCGCAATACTCAGATTTAGTTCGATCGACCCGTTTTGGAACGGCATATACATACATAAATAATAAAGTGATAATATTGGCATCTCTGCATCCAGTGTTGCTAAATTTAAAACAATTATCACTGTGTAAAACAATTATAACGATCTAAAACATTCATAAGGATCTAAAACATTTATAAGGATCTAAAATATTTATAACGATCTAAAACCATTAAACAAAATTTACGAATTGTTTACTGATGTAATGATTCTCCTCAATTCGTCAAAAATGTTATTAAAATACCTTACCCGTATATGTTCAATTTAATTTATTCCACTAACGGAAAACAATGTTTCCACTGCGAGTGTAATACAGTAATATAAAAAGATGATAAAGTAGACAAGAGTACGTAATACAAAGTCGAGAAGGAGATATTGCAGCAAAGTAGGCGAAAGAAAAGCAATATTATGGATTTCAGTATATTTCAAGATGGAGTTAAGATTTTGATTACCCTTGATAGATAAAATAGCGAAGTGTTTAAAAGGAATTACGGAGATAAAGACAAGGTCAACAGAGTGTGATACGAGAGATCGCAAGAGTACAGATCCGAGTAATGGGTTCGTACTGCACAAGGTTTGTTCTACAAAGGATAGTCCAAAAAATGGGAATTTACATAATATTCTAGATATTACATTGCAGTAAAAATATAAAAGAACGAAAGAGATTGAGAGCTGGCTATTAATGATATTTATAAAGATATAAATAGATAAGTAAATAAGAGGAACGAACGGAAACAGCAATTTCGCGAACTATTCGCGTTCCTCGTTTCACCCAATTATAGAATCGATCATCCGTTTACTGGAGCAGACAGGCAGACAACGTGAAACGAGAGAGAAGAGTGGGGGGAGAATATGTACATCCGTGAAATTCGTTCCGGCGGTATCGCGAGATTCGATCTGCGATTATTTCAGGATAATCCCGACAAGATTACTCGGAACGAAGTAGCTCCGAAGGAATATTCTGGGATTAGGTGAGAGGAAGGTCGGGGGACTGCGGGTCACTGGTGCGCCACACTGCGGACCGTATGTAAGCGAGCATACAACGAGGAATCGGTCTCGAAGCTTATCGCGTGCTCGAGTTACCGTCCGAAAAGTTCCGTCATAAATAGCACGGTGATCTTGGAGAGCCGGTAAGCGGCCATCTCGAGCTCGACCGGCAATGGTCAGGGAAATGGAAGATCGGAAAATATCTCGCGGCTTTCCGAAACGATCCGGATCCAATTCAGCCTGTATCGAACCCACTTCTCGCCGAATGTTATCACACGCCGGCATTACCGATGGCCGATCGGTCGATCCCTCGGCGTATCGGTTCGTCCAGCGAAATCAAAAGGGAACGTGTTTTCGACGACCACGTTTCCAGGGTTCCGGTCGCAGACGGAACACGAGAAACTACTCCGATGATATTTTTTCGTCGCAGGTAAGCGCGGAGAGAGTGCGGAGAGAGCGCGGAGCGTGTAGAGTCGAGCGGTTCGCGGTCTCGAAAGCTCGTTTCGAGGGACGCGAAACGATAGGGGAGAACGGCCGGGACAGAGGGAAAGTGCGCGAACGGGAGACGGCTGGAACAGGCGAGAGAAAAAGCGACGGCGCGACGACGGTGCCAGCGGATTGAAAAATGCAGCCAGCAACCGATGCTAATTGCGGTGGACCGAGCGGCAGCGGACTGGTCACGTTGACCCAATGAATGCGCTCCAACGGCCAATAAAAGCTGGATCACTTTGAGACGGCGAGTGCTTCGCCGAGCGCGACGTAAAATTCCTGGCTTCACGGCTCGATGGTGAAAAATTGCACGAGACCGAGCTTCCGGGCTCGCGAAGCGAGACACACGGACGAAGAATTCGAAGAGAGCGTCGAGAGCACCAAGTCGTCGCGACTGTCGAAACCGAACCGACAAACAATGCTCGCGAAAAGCTTCGATTACGGCTAAAGCGACCCTCGTTATCCAATTTCAATCTTTCCCTCTCTGTCTTCCTTTTACCCCCCCCCCCCCATCTCTCTCTCTCTCTCTCTCTCTCTCTCTCTCTCTCTCTCTCTCTCTATCTGCCTCTCCCTCTCGTACCTCCCGCTCACATTGCCTTTCTGAACTATCGGCTGTCCATGAACCGCTCGATCAATTCCAATCCACAGGATCGAACGAAACGAGTGTTTGCAGATGCGGCCGTTTTTCGTTCGCCGGAAACGCGAAGTTATTAAAAGGTTCGAGTCGGTAAAACCGTGTCGACGAAAACGTCGGACCGTGCAGCGCGAGATCTTGTTAAACCGCGATCAACGAAACCCCGAAAATTCGCCAAACGCGTACACTCAAACACGATAGCTACGCTTCCGACGACTTTTCGAGAACCGTGCGTCGTATAACCTTGCCGATCGCTTGTAAGTTCGACAGAGGCAGCGAAGAAGTCAAAATATTCTGAAGTAACATCGATCACATTACCAAAATCTTCAGTAAGGCATCTAGGGCCATTGGCTATGTTATCGGAGTCTAGAATTTTTAAAAAATATTTAAACAAAAACATATATTAAAACTGACAGTTTTAATATAACTTGTTTTGAATTCTGCGATATAGGCTGCAAACATGACTATTTATCGCTGTTGTCATTAACAAATTGAAATATCCTGTAAGAAAGGGTCAATCGCTCTGAATCTCGACGAGTATTTATAATTTATGAATTATATCATTTTACGAAGTAGAAAGTCTGCTTCAACTTGATTGACGGCGTTACCGTTGATCGGAGTGACAAGGATTAAATTTTGATTGGACATATTGGAACTTCCGACGGAACGCAGTCAGGAGTATTGATTTGTTATCATGAGAATATCTCGCAGCACTATGCCAATTCGTACACTCCTCTTTACTACCTGTTAACTGAGGGCGTAAACAAATATTATTATTATTTTCGACATTATTATTATATCCGTCGGGCCGTTCCCGGTCTCGAAACTCGGCCAATCACGAACTCGACGAACTCGGCGAACGCGAAAACGACGAAATTCGGTTCTCTCGGAAGTGGAACGTAGCGAGCGCGAATTTCCTCGGCAGAGAGGGAACGATATATCCCTCGAATACGTTTCTCTGGTAGTCCCGCGGCGGCGAACGAGCTCGCCGATCGCGGACGCGCTGGGAATTTTCGGGCGTGAAAGGCATAACGATGATCCGAATGCACGCGCGTGCGCGCACATTGCACATGGACCGTGATTGACAGAACGCTTAATGTCGTTTCGCTGCCACTCAAACGTCCACAATTTTCCCGGTCAATTAGCGCGCGAGGATAGGCGCGTGATCAAAATTTTGTGGTCCGGGATGGATACGGGCCGTCGTTCGAAGCTTATCCTTCCGATTAGCGCTTCATCCCCTGTGCTAAATGCCTGACATAGAATTCATCGAGTCCTCTCGATGAATCGACCTTGTGTCGAGCTAGCGCGACGATATCATCGATGAATCCATCGCGTCGAAAATAACCGTCGACGGTCGTTGTCAATAGCCTCGCATCAATTGCAACGCGTTTACCGCACCGGCGTCGACTGGAGTGCTACTCGCTGCCGTTGCCATTCGCTCTACCGATACCGACGCCGACGCCGACACCGACGTCGCTACCGCAGTCGCTACTTCTACAGCTCCTCCCATCCTCCGATTCCACCGACTCGAATGCTGCTCGTACGGCCGACTTCGTGACCGTGTCGAGATTCCAAGTCCGATAACGATCGGTTAGCTTCCGCAACAGCTATCGTCCTAATTAGCGCCTCATTGTTCGCGTCCGTGATCAAAGCTTCGACGTCGGCGCAACGCAAGATATGCCAACCGGCAGCTATACGCTACGTGTTTGGTCTCAATTCCGTGGCTGTAGCATCGCGTGTATTCGTGTCACGGCCGTCCTCGCCCTCGTCGTTATCATTGTGGCCGCAGAAAAAATCCCCCGCGCATCCGAAACGGTATTAACGATCTAACGAGCTACCGGTACCCAACGACAGGGCTAGATCCAACGGTTAATGCAGATTTCCCGTCAGTCGAACTCGCCATGGCTAAAATACAGCGGCGCATGGCTCGGCCACGGATTTAATCGTATTATCGTTAACAACTTCCATTGTTATTAATGATGATTACCACGGATGGCTGGGATCGCATACCAGAGAAGAACCCCAATTTTCCGACGATTATCCAAACATTCCGTGCGATCGTTCCGAAGAAGCATCGAAACTAGGACATTCGGCGACGCGTCGCGCCACCTTCCGTTTGACCGACACGCAAATTTTACAACGCAGCGGAACAGCGGCGGGCGGCGCCGGTTCCGCGAACCGTCGCGACGGGACTCGATGCGACGCGACACAAAATCGCGAACATTCAGTGCAACCGCAGACACACCGGGGAACAGAGAAAAAGAGGGGCGAACGGTAAAACGAATGCGACCGAGGGAGAAAGAGAGATGCGGTATGCAATCACGACGTTAATGAGAGCTGTTAATTATGAAAAGCCATAATTAAATTAAATGTATCCGTCTACGTATCGCGGCAGCGCGGCTCCGTTGACGGTCGTAAAACCAGCGACAAATTTGTACCTGCAACGAGTTACGTGTTGTCATTCGCGGTGAATGCAGGGACCACAATCGGTCGCGCATTTAGCGAAACGAACGGCCGTTCGTATGGTTAAATTGCACCGATCGACGCGGCATCATACGTTCACTGTGTAATTAACGGTATATTAGTTTCTTTGCCGATTACATTTGTCCAGCTCGATGGCTGATAGATGATCGGAGAACGACGAGGAGGCGGAATTCCGACCAATCCTATCCGAAATTTCCCCGTTTTCGCTGTTTCGTTCGATCGCGCCCTCCCTATCAGCCCCCCCCTCTTTCCCCTCTGCGCCGTGTTCTCGCTTCGTCTCCCTCGTGGATTCAGCTGCAGACTTATTTCGATTTCAATCCACCGCGAGCCACGGGCCCGCGATTAAAAACCAACGACGGAGAGCGATCTTCTTTCTTCCGTTCTCTCCGGGCCGTCGGTCGCGTCTTTATTCGTCACCCTTTGCCGAGATAACCGGTTCCTCGAACCGTGGCACGACAATTACGCCACCGGATAGCGATCGTCGCGCGAGCGAGCAGGGGCGTGGCAGCGCCTCCGAGAATAATTGTAGAGCGGGATGCGGTTTTCCGACGGCCGTGACAAAAATTGGAAGGGGCTGCCATTAGGAAGATGAGAATTTATTATCAAGGAGAATACTGCGGGCGCTGCGAAACGTTCTCAGGGCCTGCAGCGCCGACCGAACGCCGAGGGAGTTGCTCGCGTCAAACCGTTCGAACCACTTTAGTCCGACCTCGTGTCGGCCGTAATCGCGCCCGTGGACACGGACAAAGGAGCGAGACGGACCTACGTGTCGCTTAAATCTTCGGTTCGCACGGTTATCTGGCGGCGCGCTTTCGTGGAACGCTGCACGGTTGCGAAATATTCAGCGATAACACAGATAAACACCGGCACGGGCGCTCAGCTGACTCGAATAACGAAGCCGGACGCGTTGCGCTCGCTCTTTCTCTCTCCTTCTGCGACCCTCGATTAAGGGGTATTCTAGTAACGACTAAACCGTCAAAAAATAGTTCTTGTTTTGTACTTTCTTAAAGAATATACTCTTGGAAATACACTCAACAGCGAAATTAAAGTATCGCTAATTTTTGGCCGGAGAATTGTCGAGTTTTGAACAGACTACAGCTTCGTTAAAAGCTATCGTAAAATTATGAGTCTTTTAAAAATTAAAGTTTGAAATCTCTATTTTACGATACTATATTCTAATGTATAATATCATGCGTCACCATGACTGTAGCATACATTAATCTGAAGGCATGTTCGTGATACCGAAAAAGTGCAAAGTGTAACGCCCTCTGTAGACTTGGAAAAGTTTTTGTCGAGCAGTAAACAGTATCAAAAAGTTCGGACCTCGCCCTTTAATTTCAGGGCAGAGTTAAGTCGCTACGATATTTCCTCGCAAAGTTACAGCGCTTTAAATGATAAATGTGCCGTCGGCGCTAGAATAACCCAAGGTACGCCACAAGGAGGTTGCATGGTCAGACTTATACCTCATACGTATGAGTTTCGTATGTGTTTAGTGTGTTGTTAGTGTATGTTTAGCGTAAGTTGAGTATAGAGTATATGCTCCAAGTGCGCTTTGCCTAAATGTATTGAGTTTGTTACATTTAGTCAAAACGCCATCCGAGTCCATACGTTTCACCTTTGTGTGTCCTCTACTCCTCCACCCATCACAAAATTACTTTGTAGTATAGTATAGCAATTTTTAGATTGCAAAAGTTTAAATACCCATAAAATGTATACGAAAAATGCCACTGAAAGAAGTTGCATGGTTTCTTTATAAAAAAAATGAGAAAAATACCAAACGAACGTGTTTTACAGTGGAAGACCCTCTAAATTACCGCCGGGTAACCGGTGCGCGTCGAAACGAAACGCTGGCGATTTCGCGAGAATCAATCGTGGCCTCTTGTAATAAGCGAAGACGGCGGCGGCGGCGGCGGCTCGTTCTTTTTCCTCGACGAGGCGAGATGAGACACGACGAAAATGGAACCGTGAAGCGCGATCCTCGGTCGACGAAACTCGTCGGGCTCGTCGAATCAATTAATTTTATCGAGCGAACATCCGAGTCCGCTGCCGGCGACAATCTACCTAAATGAAAATCGATTCGTTCTCCATTACCGGGTAAGTAGGGGACGAGAAAACGGGTGGCAGAAGAGAGGAGGGGCGAAAGGGCAAGACGAACGACCCGAGTCGGATACAACGATACCTATTAAGATAGCATCGTGACCGACCTCGAGCAATCTTAGCGGACAGCCGGCCGATTTCAAGGGTTGCGAGGGCTTCACTGCTCGCGGTTGCACCTGACGTCTCGAATCGAACCCGATTCGACTTCGACTTGTATCCGAGACGTCGCGGAGTCGAACAACGACGGGAGTACCGTGCCAGACACCGAATCCGAGACGCTGGAATCCTCGGAACGAGGCAAATTTCGTTCGCGTAACTTCTACTAATTAGTGCTGTCGCTTCCGGTACCAGACTTAACTTTCTCGAGCAGATATTACGCGCTCGGCTCTTTTGTTCAGTTTCGAAAGAGATTTATTAATTCCCCGCGAACGACTTGTCCATGGACCGCGCGTAATAAAGCGAGCCGAGTCGCGTCGCCTCCGCTTCCTTTGGTATCCACGCTTCTTTGGTTACTTCAAGGAATTGGATATAGCGCTTGAATAACGGAACAATGGGAGCGAGAACAGTCGTCTGTCTACTAGTGGAAAATATGTATGGAACAAACAAAAACTGAATCCAGGTGACTTGTCGCTGACATTATTTTTCTTTTCTGTTTGAAGTTTTGAGTGGCTTAATAAGTTGTCTCTCCAGCTAGCTGTCTTAAGCGCAACAAGGTTTACTTGTAACTTTAAACCCTTGATATGTCTCTGTATAAGTCAAGTTTTCTTTATTCGATTCTCTTTATCGGATTCTCAAATCCTATGGCAAAAATGAGTAGATCAACTTCAATGCAGAGAAAGCGTTTAAAGAATTTATTAAGGAAAGAAGTAAATGTCTAGATGGCTCCTGCATTTTGTCATTAATATCGACAATTTTTATTTTACTCAATATTTTGTAATCTAAAGAGTAATTTAGCTAGTTTAATAAATAAATAATAATAATGAATCTGAATTCTTAGGTACACCGTGTTACAGTGTCACTCACTGAGGTCGTGAATTGGTTGCTCGGTGACACGTGCGATTGATTCTGGGATCGTTGGGGTCTCAAACGCTTGCCGACCGTGACAAATCTTATGTTCGGTCTGCTGGAGACCGCAGAATGTGAAACAAACAAAAGCGGGATGAACTGGATGCCGCATAGCGATTGGTGGTATCTCGTAAATCAAGTTGCGATCGAATTAGACTGCTGGGATGTCGCCGGAAGCCCCCTGACCCTCATTGCGTATGCCGAATAAGCGAAATATCAAGGGGCCGCGGCCAAACGAATAAACTTTGAACACCGCCTCTACGTTTTTTATAGGTGCTCGCGTACGTACGGAACCTATACGTGTACGTATATATATTCAAATTGAAGGGAAGCAATATATTCCCGGCCCACGCGTCCCAGCGCCGCAGCACCCAGAATAACGACGAGGGATCGACCGAGTCCGAAATAAAGACGTAAATACTCAGGGTGCGCTACGAAACGACCAGACACCAAGGAATTCCTTGCTCCAAAATTAGATGACATCCCGTCGCCATATTTTTCGTGCAGGCAAAAAAGATGTTCGCCGTTCGTCGGTCGCTTAGCGCCGCGTTCTGACGCATTTGTACTGATGTACAGATGATGGACAATAATTTCGCTCAATTTCATTTACATTTTATTAAATGTACGGCTGCAACCCCTGGGTACAGTAGTAATCTTGTTGCTTTTAATCATGTTCTTCTTTTAACAGTAGCAACAGTGCAAGTAAATTTCGATCGATTTTAAAAAATTCATTTCTCCTTCTGAGTAATATATGCATCATGCGCGAATCGCACGCAACCGACGCGTGCGGACGTCTAGTCGGAAGCGGCGAACGCGAACGTCCAGCCTTATATAGGAAATCCTGCCTTTAAACAAAAACGGCGAACACGGCGCCAACGACGATAGTCGAGCGATTAAAATAAAAATGATCGCGGATGATCGATCGGTCGTGGACGCCGGCGACTCGTTCCGCGCATTTTGTTGTCGGCATGTACTCGCACGTATTTCGCTCGGCAGCCGAGGAACTGGCATTTTCGTTGGTCGTTAGGCGCGCTCGTCACGACACGTCGACATTCTTCGGCGTCGTGGTTGCCGTTGCTTTTATATTCGCACGCAACGGGGACGGGCGAAAATAGTGTTCGAATGTAGCTGCGGAATCGCGAAGAAAGAATCGCGGGACAAGGCAACGATTGTAGGTCGACTCTCCGCGCTTCCGTAACTTTCGAAGCTCCACCATAGGCCAGAATTGAAAATAACAATTCGTATTCGGTTATGCAAAAACCAATACGTTTTAACCACGGTATTTTCGATTTGTAACAAGTAATGTTTAAATCATCAGCGACAAATGGAGACAACAAAGTATCACAACCGTACCGTAGACCATTTTAATAATTAAAACTTTCTCTTTATACGCTCCTTCATAAATTATAGAACTACTATACTTTCTTCTTACTAAGATTTAAGTTGCTTTACAGTATACCCAAGTCCTTTTAGTTAGTATATGTACCAATTACATATCTATATAATTAAAATTACAGTACTTTCGCACATTATATTTGACATTTGCGATGACAGAGCAGCAATATTTCAAATTATTTTCAACGTTAGTTTCGCCAGGAAAAGAGTTGTTTTCCGTGAACAGTGTTTTGTCCCGATACCCCCTTCTCGCTTCGGTTCCCTGGATTCCTCGTTCCCCGTTCTCCGTCGCGATTCGCGGCAATTGCAACGAATTAGCGAAATTACCCGCACAACCGGCCAGGCCGGAGGTGTTCCGCGGAGGACGAAGATCTTAGCTGGAAGCAACAATTACCGTCTAAGTGACTCGTTGCGGCCGGGTACGAGAGAAGCCGGGGATCCGAAGGAGGACGATAGGAGATCGAGGGTTTCGAGGCTAGAAATGTATGCGCGGAATATCGTCGCGTTACGAGAAACGTTCGTATCGATTGGGTGCTGGCTCCGAAACGGGAAACTCGCCCTCGCGTTCACATTCGCGTTCGCGTTCGCGTTCCTGTTCCTGTTCGCGTTCCCGTTCACGTTCACCTGCGAGCTCGCGTATCCGCGAGCGCAAACGAACCCGGAACGTTCCGGTGCTACTTACATACCATGAATATTATTGATGCGTTAAGCGGCCTCTGACAGAGGAATATTATTGCGCGATAATTGCCGCGCTAATTGGTACCCTTTGCTCGATCGATTAAATCCAGCGTGCATTCGAACGGACGAGCAACAAGCTCGCGCGACTCCGAGAGAGCAAAGACGACGGATCGACGCTGAAAAGGCGGGGAACGCCGGACGAGCGTTAACAGGCTGCTAAGCGAAAATTATATCGTGGAAAATGGACGGGCCGGAAGGAAGAGCGCGACAAGAAAACGGGGGACTTCGCGAGTTACGCGACGTTCAACGAAGATCCGCTGAAATATCGGGTCGCGCGTCGTTTCCCGAGACGTCGATCGGTTTTTGCGCTTAATTTCTCTAATTACTAGCTCTACCCGGTCGCCGTCTCTACGACGTTTACTCGAGAATTCCCGGTCGATTCTCGAGCTGAGAAACCGAGGCAGGAGAAACCAATGGAAGAAAAATTATTCCCGACTGGTTTTCTCGAAATACCGCAGTCTGCCATCCAGCCGCGTCATCGCGCTTTCCAGCCTCGTGGTTTCCACGGATCTCCAGCGAGGTCGGTTCCGTGGAAAATCCCAAGTCACCGTAAGAACACCGGGACGATCTCCGTCTCGAGGCACCGACTAAAGAAAAAACAAGACAGACCGATGCAGCTCTCTCGGGCGTCGAGCTCTTTAGAGAGACCCCGTGCTCGTCGGTTCCATTCTATTCCATTCCATTCCAATCCTCGCCTTTCCGTTCCATTCTCACCCGCTCGAATCCTTCCGCAACTTTGGCCGTCGAACTTGTAAACGTTTCGGCCTGGGTGCGGCATCCCGATCGGTAATCTCGCGGAGCTTTCGAAATTTCATCGTGAAATCGCGAGGAGTCCTGTCCTGTCTCGACGGTTAACAACGGAAATGCAAATGGTCGTTCCGTTCCGGACGAACAAGTTCTACGGTCTCCTTGATACCGGAAACGTCGTGGCGCCTCGGTGCTCGGCCTGCCAGCAAAATATGTTCACGGCATTATTCGAAATCATTTCTCGATTCCCGGGAACCGAGTTGAATCTTCGCCTCGCCAGTGTAATCGTATTCCCGGCGCGGTTCGGTCCGCGGTCTCGTTGTCTGCCAGACGGGCTGAATACGGAATATTTCTCGAGTTTCGTCGGACGTCTCCCTTTGTTTCCGGCTCGCCGGTTGGGTGCCGGAGAAGGCGACGAGGCGTCAAAAAGACGGCGCGGCGAGACGGCAAGAACCTGAGGGACAGTTTTTACGGTAGACGACGCTTAATTCGCGCCGCGTCGCAATTCGCAGCGACCCCGGTCCGACACGGGACCGACGTCGCGATGTCCGATATCTTCCAGATTCGATCCACGAACCGCCATCAACCGACTTTGTCGTAATCGCGTTTCCAAACCGATGTTATCGGTTTTATCGCGGGCCGAGCGAGACCCGGGGATCCACTTTTTCGAAGCATGCTCCGGATCTGTTCCCGGACGTTGACCAAGATAAGAAACGACGACCGAATCCCGCCCATTTCTCGACGTACCTACCACCGGTACACGTTCGAACGAGCAAAAGAACAACCACGAGACCTAAATGCGATGGTTTCGTTTCCAGGAGATGAGATGAAAAGGGAAAGATAAACGCGCGTCCCATCCGCGGTGGCAAAAATCCAAGCTGCTCGTACGAGAACCGAACTCGAGCACGGAGTCGTACGGGATCAAGAGAATGGAGTAACCCGAGCTGAGTAACCTACCTTCAACCGGTGGAGGAAGTGCGGTTTACGCGCAGCTATCCACCGGTGGAATGAAATGGAAGAGTCGGGGGAAGTAGCAGTGGAACTCGGGTCGGGCTCGGACTCGGACTCGGTGTCGGTGTCTGTGACGGGGAGTTGGGGTCGGGGTCGGGGTCGGGCGTGAAAAGCGAAAGAGAGTGACCAGACGTCGGGTGACGGTGGTATCTTCTTAATTCGATCCAGCATCCCTAGCCGCCGTGGCATCGTCCTCTCGCGCGTAATTACATTCCCGATGATGTTATCAGTTTTATTGCCGGAGCTGGATGGTTGGGGGTTGGCCAGAGGGTGCGCTGCTCCGAGAAGAGACACGAGCAGAGAAGAACCGAAGGTATCGCGGGACACGAACGAGGGTAAAGAGGACCGGACAGAGACGGAGCAATAAACAGAGGGAGATGGATCAACCCGGACAACGCGGACGACGCGGACGTCGCGACGGGAAGAGCCAAACGGAGAAAGAAAGGGAGAGAGAGAGAGAGAGAGAGAGAGAGAGAGAGAGAGAGAGAGAGAGAGAGAGAGAAGGACGGCACGACATCTACCGTTGCCACGAGGAAATTTGACTTTCAGATTGGGGTTGCGCGAGCCAACGGACAAAGGGCGGGAGGGTACGCGGGAAAGGGCAGAGGGGCGAACACGAGGAACCCCAGAGCAAGAGTCGTTGTGTGCGCCAAGTCGGCGTTCGTGTGTCGGAGGAAGAGAATGTGCGCTAGAAAAGGGGGAGGTGATTCGGCACGATAGGGATGGGAGTACTGCACCCGGGTCGTTAGAGCTCCTAATGAGACCTCCGTCCTCTCTCCCTTCAGCTTGCCACTCCGCCTTTCCCTCGAGCCGGTCTCCCCCGTTTTCTCTCTCGATCTCTCACTCTCCGTGGCCCTTTCTCTCTCCGACCTTCTTTCCGTATCCATCCAGCTCTCTCGGTCCGATCCTCGGCCACGCTATCCGGTAACTCCTTCGGACTGCGACTCGGATGCGCGTCCGAGATGCGGTCCATGGGCCCCGGATGCCTTCCAGAAGCCATACGGGAGCCCCGCAGAAGCAGCTCAGAAGCAGCACAGAAGCCGTCCAGAAGTGCAGCGCGGCGCTGCAACGACTGCATCTTTATTCGAGAGCCGTAACGTAATCGCGCGCAGTTAACAGAGGAGGTCGTTCTCGCTGCGGTCCGGGAGCACCGACCATACTCCCCTTCTTCCTCGTTGCTCGTTCCTCGTGGCATTTTCGACCTCGCCGCCGTGAAACGAGCCTTTCGACGATTCCCCGGAGCTAACGAGCGTGAGCGGTCGAAACGAAGCCGCGCGCTTTTAATTCCCGACCCCGTAACGACACCCGCGAGCTTCTCCCCGCAACGCTCGTATTCTACTTTATCGCTCGGCTACGATTCACCGCCGCTCGATCGACCGGCTCGGCTCCCTCGATTCGAGCCTCTCCACGAATTAACTGCTCGAGGAGACCACGACTGGCCGCTATCTTATCAACGGTCCCGAGCCTCTCGTTCCCGGAGCCGACAATCGCCTGTTTTCCTGGTCGCGAGACGAATCGTCGCGAAAAAAACGGAGTGAACTGTCGCGTCGCCGAGGTACGATTACCTGTAGGCGGCGGCGGAACTTTTCGCGTTCCACCGCGGCGGGATATGTTCCCGTTAAAAGGCTAAAGGGGAGAGAACTCTCGGCTCGCAAAGGGAGTCCTTAGCTTTCGAACCGCGGGAGCAACCTCTCCAGAGTTAACGAGAGCGAGCGAAGAGCGAGAGCGAACGGAGAGCGAGAGCGAGAGCGAGCGCGAGCTCGCGAATCTTTCCTTTTAATTTGTCGACCGAAAACACCGAGAGCGCAATTATTTCGAACCGCGTCGGAACGTCTTATCGCCGGTTTAATTATCCTCGCCGTGGGCGGCGCAGCAGCCTGGCCTCGTCGGCCGCTTATTATTATCCGACAACAGATAATCTGGCCGACAGATTAATTACTACGAGTGCGTACGCTGCACAGGACGTCTCGCCTCGCCTCGCCTCGCCTCGCCTAGCCTAGCCTCGTGCCGTGTCACGACCGCGCCTTTATCGGAGACTCTCTCACCTGTGTAATTACGAAACGTGCGACTGCGGCGGCGGTGGCGGTGGCGAATCATGCGCGCCCGCTCCGATTTCCACCGGAGAACCGAGTCGACGAGAGCGCGGAGGTCAAGCGGACGTATCAAACCCCCTGTGCAAGGACAGCGAGGCGATAAAGATTATCGCGACATGTTTATTAATCGTGTCGAGATGGTTATGAAATACGCCCGGGTAAACGGGCACCGCTGGAACGAGGGCAGTCGTCCCTTTTCAACAAGAGGGAAAAGGGTGGTGCTCGGCCCCCGGAGTTAACAATACCGGCGTGTTCCATCGGTCGAAGACATCACGCGACGAGGAAATAAAACTGCAAACTATTTTATATTTATATTTTATACTACTATTCCAATACTTGAAAAACGTCTCGTTAATACGGTATCGAAATATCTTGACAATTACTTGCAAAATTCAGGGCACTCGACATAAGCTACTTTCTTTTATCGCCTTTAAAGTAGGTCAACCGTTTTCGCAACGAACATTACCGATGTTCGCAATGAGATTGACTGTAAGGGAACGTTATAGTTTAACTCGTTAGCAATACTGCGTATAATTGCATTAATCGTATAATTATAAATATGAACCACCTTGTTGCGGAATTTGGACAATAGAATAAGAGCTTGCAAGCGTCACAGCTTGCATAAGTTACATAAGCTTGTAAACAAATAATTTAAATTGAATTGAATGGAGGTTCTCTTAAGGCCACAAGAATCATTACGGATCTATGATTTCTCTATCAAGTTGTGCTCGGCATACCTAACAATCCAAGCATTTATTCGCCTATAAATTTTAATGCTCCATTTTGTTTTGTGAAGTCAGCCCTGGCCTTTAGACCTTCACCATAATCATCGAGATATCGTTCGATTGACCCGTTTTACAGGATATACACATTCATAAACAATAAATGCGATAAGATTTGCATATTTGCGTCCAGTGTTACCATTTTTAAAACAAGCCTATATAAACTGTTTACCGAATCACCGATTCTCCGCTATTCGTCATAAACTATGCATTTGTTTTTTTTTGTTGTAAAAATTGCTGTTTACCCGCATATATAAATAAATAAATAAATAAAAACCAGTGGGGCAAAGTGGAGCGTGTCCCCGTCGTTTCGACGGGAAAGAAGCAGGATTCTTGCGTTCGCCTGAACCGGCTGGACGAACCTGTTCGAAGCGAGACCGGACGCGTCAACGCGGTAGCGAAGCGGTATCGAGTTGCCAGGATTCTGTTCCACCCTGTAATCGTCCAGAGGTCAAAGCATCCCCGTCTCTGTAATTGCACACCGCCAGTCGGGGGTTTGGCAGGGGAAATAATCCTCGGAGAAAAATACGAAATATCGGCCGCGGATTCGTATATAAATTCTATCCCTATGGCGAGCGCCTCGGAGAGAGCGGGCGCAAGCGGGTATTCCGGCCTCGATCCGGTATTGAAATTTCGTGATCGATTTAATCGCGATTCTGTAAATAGAGCAGGATTCCGTGGAACAACGATTTCGAAGGCAAACCGGCACGCGCGCGTCGTCTCCCGATCGGAATTTTCTTACCGGTGGGTCAATTTACCCGACGGAGTTTAATCATGCATTCGGCACAACCAATTTGTTCGCCAAATTAATTGCTAACGACGTTCGCTCGCCGGGGCAAATACAGTGGACGGTCCGAGAGCGCGAGAACGCCACTATAATATCTGTTTCATTTTCGATTATACACAGGAACGAGACGAGGCGAGGAGACCAGGCGAGACACCCGCGACCTTTCTACGACATAGTTCGTCGCGTTTCAATATTCGGCCGGAAACCAACGGACGTTATGGCCTCGAAAACCGATTTCGCCGGGCACCGTATAATCGACCAATATCGTGGAAACGGTGGACGGCTAGAGCTCGTGCCCGTGCCCGAGCCCAAGCTCGAATAACCGACCACCGCATCGCGACACTCCTCTCGAACGCCTCTGCCCGCCGAAAACGAAGACGTGGCCGCGATTTGCATAAAAGAACGATTCGGCCACCGTCCAAACCGCTTCGCCGAGACCAAAGAATGGCCAACCTTATCTGGTTTCGCACCGGTTCCGGTCTCGTTCGTGAAAAGCCAGCAACCGGGGGAGGTCGCGAGTGGTCGTTAACCGAAATCGCGCATAAATTCAAACGACGCGCGTCTCCGCGTATCGATCAAACACGTCGGTTTTCGCGTTCGCGAGACTCTCGCACGGAAACGCAGGAATCTCGGCCGAAGAGCGAGCAGCACGTTCGCCGGCGAATCGCGGACGTATTCCGGACTTGTGCTGCGGCTTTGAACCTAGTTACGGTTATGTAACAACGCCTCTGCCTGGCGGGAACGAGTCGACTCCGGTCCGAACGATCCGGAGCCGTAGCCGAAGCTAGATCCGGAGCGGGAGCGGAGCTCGAGGCAGCAGGATAAAAAACGCGAAACTTTTCGAGTATCGTCCGATCATTAAACTTCCGGTGTGCGCGTGCCTGGGCGCATCCAGAGAATCGAGACAACGGGAGCGCGTCCGGGACGAAGAATCCGTGCGAAATTCTGCGGAACTCGTCGAGCGTAGCAACGCGCGTATATATAGGTATATGCAGCGTTCCTTCCTCTTGCACCTCTTCCACCTCTTCCTTATCCATTCATTCTACGTGAGCAGTTTAGCAACGAGGAAATAAAGCGGGAAAACTTTCAACGCGTTTCAATGCGATTCGACGCAATGAAATTTCCCTCCCATCCCACCCGTCCCATTCCGAGCCGTCCCACCACCCTATTACCTCCTCGTTCAGCGCCTTCGTCAGCGCTTCTCGCTCGTTTCACCGTCGCGTCTTCCCTCGCTCTCTTAGCTCACTGTCACGGACAATTGCCGTCAATTGGGAAGGGTAATTGCCCGCTCGAATGTGTGTCAGCCGTTTATAGAATCAACCGTCGAGGTTTGACCAGGCTCGCACGATTCCCTTCGAATCGTCGAGAACGAGGACCGGCCGCCAACGTTCGGGCTCCCTCGATTCCGGTGCGAACGAGAGTCGCGTGTCTTTGGACCGAATGTCTCACGGACCCCCGGAGACACCGAGATCATTCCGCGACGATGGAACACGGTCGAGAGGACGCTGTTTCAGCCGGAGGAGCCACGACTAATACACCAGGCGTCCTCCTTATTCTTTCCGCTTCTTCTCCCGGAGGTGGCTACTTAAAAACGCTCGAGCACGGGGAAAAAGCTCCGTGCCCGTAAAGAAACCGTCGAGTGTTCCGTTTTAGACAGAGGCGTTACTCTCCAGCCAACATCCATTTACTCGGCCACGGCTCGAGCGGCGTCAAAGTAACATCGGGGTCACGAACGCGAAAGGCGTGCGCGGGGAGGGAGAACCTCGCGAAAATTGCGGGGACAAAAGACGATGGCGTCGAGCAGCAGCGGCTGCAGCAACGGCAGCGGGAGTCGTTAAAGCTGTATCAGAATTTGCGCGAATTCGCGGACCCCCGGGTTCCAGGATCCGGACGACGGCGCAAAGGGCCTCGGATGAAATCCGTCGAGAGCGCTTAAGCCTCGCGGAACGCCTAGCCTAGGCGTCGCGCAGCTGCGAAACACCGACATCCTGAAATTGCAAAACAAAACAACGGCGAAACGAGGCGGGAGTGTCTCTTTGAGCGGCGTTGAGGCCATTAACAAGCGCGTCCGTGCACCAGCTCGTGGTACCGCTAATACGTTTATCAACTTATTAAATTATCCCCCATTTCGCTTTCGAAAAGACCGACCCGCAGATTTTTCGTCGCGGCACGTACGATCAACGTTCGTCGACGACGGCAACGCCATGGCACCGGCAATGGCGGCAGCCTGCTGGCTATTCCTCCTTTCTCCCTTCTTTTTTTTCCACGTCCGTTCCGCGAGTACGCGCGATGAAATTATAACGTCGACGGGGGCGGTTTGAGCGGCGTCGAACCCGCGAGCGAAAGAAAAGGGGGGCAGAAAAGAGAGAGAGAGAGAGTGCGATGCAGCAAGGTTGGGTCGCCGGAAAGCTCGGGAGCGGTATCCTTTTTTGGTTTCAAGAAAGATTCGAATTAAAATGCTACCGGCGCTGCGGCGCGCAAGTGGCGACGAATGCTAATGAGCTTGAGCGCGCACCGGGCCTAGTAAATATTAATTACGAAATTAATAATAGCGAGAGCGCGGCTGGGACGAGACGATGCTCCTGGGACGGCTTTCCTTTCCGGGAATTTACGCGGGTCGCGTTAAACGCTATTAACGCGAAACTTATTTTCTCTAGTACCTGCAGGAACTGGCCCCGCGATGTTCGTCAATGTTCAACTGTCGACTCGATTCTGTTGAATTTCACTGACTATATGCGCACAGAGGCCTCTTCCCTTAAAATCCACTTTATTACACCCTCATTTGTTACGAGGACTCGTTAAAACACATATGGGAAACCAACGGACCGTTACTTTCTTCTGATCCGACCCTGAGCCATGACAAAATAGTTTTCATGGAGAACGAAATACAGTAAGTCAAAAATTCAGACAAGGATAATGGACTAAAATTACCATGTGATTATCCCTCAGTAATACGAACAACAATATTCATAGTCTCGTAGTTCAAGTACAAGGTCAGTTTTCACACTAAACTGTTACATCATTCATTATATTATAAAATTTATGTAAAGCATTATTTATTTATTTATTTATTTATTTATTTATTTATTTATTTATGCATTTATTTATATATTCATTCATTCATTATACGGACAAAAATCTCATTAGTATACAATGCCAAAGTATTATGATACAAATTAATCAATTCTAAAGTAGGAATTTGTTTTAATCCCATTTCATATTAATTCATTTTATTTAGGCCAGCTTCCGTCTTGCAGACAAAATGATCACTATTATTATTTATTTAGTTAATACGGGTCAAAACTCTCTGTTACAAAGATAAAGAAAATAGAATAAGTTCGTAGTTGATGGTTAAACAATTACGTAAGAGTGAAATAAAAACGGAAAGACAAAAGAATAAGATAAAATTTGGCCCTTGAACTGGTAAAGGTGTTCTCTTGTTATTATTATATTTCGTTATTGTATTTCAAACAATGGCATCCCAACAGATTCGATTCGACCACGGTTCAAGGCGCGGTCTCTTTCTTTGGCAACGAAAAAGACGTCGATTGCAGCGATTTCGTAATCGTTAAGGTTCAACCCCGGTCGAAACCGCCGCGTTGCCGGACAAAGGTTAACATTAGTTACGTCGGAGTGATAGCAATTAACCTATTTTCTGGATCGCGCATCCGGCGATTCGTAGCTGGCTCCGCGATTCGGAAGATGCTCGTTGCACTGACACACGATGCGAGCAAACGCAACGGCGAACAGCGAGCTCTCTTTTTAGTATTACGGACACGATTCGGTCGCATTAATTATTTATCCGCCGTAACCAGCGGCGATGAACATTACCGATATGCGGGCCACGTTTACGTAATACCCGCTGCCAGCGAATATAAATGTTCTTCCTGCGGATGGACGCGAGCAGGCTCGACGGGAATCTTTGTGATCACGAGCGACACGGTTCCAAACTCCGAGCGATAAGGCTCGTTTCGGGACGGAGATTCGCGGAGCTTTAAACCTGGGGGTGGGGGGCGACGTTGCGAACTTATCGAGCAGCTCCTTTAAAGGCGATGCCGAAACCCGGTAGCCTAGTAACTGCTACCCGGAAATAACGTATTAACGCGAACGACGTTTTGCTCGCGAACGAGAGCGCTAGCGTCGCGACGAGCGAACGACCGACACGACGAAACGGTCCGCGAACGAAAGTAACATTCTCGCCGGGCTCTTTTGTGACAATTACAGGCCGGCGCTCTGTCGCGAGAGGAAATTACTTCGTTAACCTCAACGTTCTTTCTCGCAGGAAATCCTCGCCATAGCAGCGCGAGAAATAATTAAAACGGCTCGTCGCCTCGCTCAGCGTCGCTCAGCGTCGCGGCTCCTCGCATCGCGTCTCGTCCCATCGTTTTATCGTTCGCTGGGACTAACCGGTTTAATCGGTCGTTCCCGTCGAAACCGTAACGACGACGGCGGATCGATCTAGACGCGAGGATCTACCGGAACCGACGATAATACGCTCGGATAATACGGGACGAGGGAACGAGTCGAATTTGGAGCACAGCGCTCGACGGTCTTCCTTCCGGCAACGTCGATCCCGGCGATCTCGATCGAGGTTAAACGCGCAGCAGGACCCACGATGTGAGCACGCTCGAAAATATCGATGGAAACCGCAACAAAAGCATCGGACGACAAACTGTACCCTGATGGAGGAAATTATCGAGTGGACTTCAAAGGGCGGACAGCAGAAAAAAGAGAGGGAGCGCGCAGTTTGAAATAGTCGCGGCACGCGGGCTCGATGTTTCTCGAATTTGTCGATAAAGCAATCGAGCCGGAATTTTTTAAACTCAATTAATCTCCGCGCGGGACGACCGCGTTTTTACGAGCAAACCGCCGGTAAATTAATTACAGTGCGTACGCCAGAGCCAAAATAATCAAAGGGAACCGACTAACTGAGAACGATCGGCAACCGATCAAACTACCTCCCTCTCGCACGCGAACGTCGTCCGATCGTTTCGCGCGCGCGAAACGCGAAATGTCGGCATTCTGTCTTAACAGAATGGTTGTAACTCATCGAAATTATTCAAAACGTAATGAGACGTTTAAGCACTTTTTTCTCGCAACGAAAGCGCAACGTTTTAACTTCACAAGATCCGCTGTCTATCGCCGTAAATAATTTTGATCAAATGCGAGACTTTTACATGAATTACGCCACTTTTGCGTATAATATTATCACGACGAAATATTCCTCTACTAAATACTTAATAGGTTTATAAATACTCCTCCGTCTCGACTTATTTTACACTGTAATGTGTATAACTGCGATGTATAATGTGCGTTACCCCATTTAATAAACATTATTAAAAATGATTATTAGAACACGCGACAATAAATCGAAAAATGGTCCTGGTATATTTCATCCCGACCCCGACCGCTTACGAAGATGCATGGAAGATCGCGAGTGTCCAGGGTGGTGCAGTGGCGGAATCGATTAAGCCTTTTTACCCTATTGCCAGGACAGTGGAAAACTCTGTTGATTGTTGTCGCGCGATTCCCCTTCCCGTTGGGCCGCGGATCGGGAGAGAGGGAGCATCGATCGACGACTTCCCATCGATCTCCGCAATTTAAAAAGGTCCCCAACGGGAGTGCATCGGGATGTTGGAGAGCCGTGTCGGGGTGAGCGTGGCATAGACAGCGGGACAGGGATGCTAGGTTACATCGACGAATTTCCCAGTGGTCGTCGCGCGGCGGTCCACACAACGCACAGTGGCGGCACAGAGGAGACATCGAACACGAAGGGTGACGCACACGTACGTGGCACACCGGCTACTCGCGTCTCATACATGCATATTCACGCGGGACGGCAAAGTGCCACACCCTCTAACGTAGGATTTACACACGTACGCAACCGCCACAACAGCCACCGCGTTGCACCACCGCGCGGTGCGGTCCAAACGAGGGAGGACGCGTCGGGGAAGGAAGAAGAGGAGAGCAGGCTCGGACAAAGAGCGATCCGAGAGGCCGAGAGAGAAAGGGTGCATGCTGCATCGGGCTGCGTCGAGCTGCGTCGAGCTGCGTCGAGCGGCGCCGTGCTGCGTCCGGCGGACAGCCAGGCCTCTGACAGAGGTGCTACACGTGGAAACTTTGCGGTAGAGTTAAGCTCCGTCGTTCGCTGTTTACCGTTTGCCGGGAACATACGAAATTCATCCGTCGTGACCACACGCATCGACGCCGATCGATAGCGCACGGGTGCCGGCGTCCGCCACCGCCGCCGCCGCCACCGCCACCGCTAACGCCGCCATCGTAGCCACTGTTTCACGAAACCGCGCGTTTCGGCAAGGTCCCTGCGAAAATTTCGAACATCCGGCCGAGACGCGGACCCGCTCGGTGTCTGCGGTGCACGTCGATCGACTATTATTGCGGCGAGACGCCGCGACCGCATGCCGATCGATCCTTATCGCAAGAGGATGCAAGAGCATACCAGAGGGCACCAACGAATTAATAGAATGTGACCTACGCTTCTTGTCCCTGCATCGTCCAGCGTCAGTTACGTCACCGAAAGACGTGCCACGGAAATCATGGACTTCGTATGCTCGTTTCGAGTCGGGATCGCAAATGGAAATCAAGGACTCGTTCGAGATCGATTTCGAATTTCGGTCGTATACGTGGCAACTGTGCTTACGCGCGAGAGCAATCCGCCCGACTGAAAAGTCGACATTCGTCCGGGATCTGGCACGTGACCGCGAGGTCTCGTCTAAGGTGGAGTATTTCGGATTGGATGATCCTGTATCGGAATTCGGGGCTGCCTCGGCGCGCGTCGTCGCACGGCATTCGCTCTCGGTCAACGGAAATTGCCAAGGAACCGAAAGAAAAGAAGGAGGGCGAAATAGAGGCGAGCTAAGAATCAATGATCGATAGGAAACGAAACCATTCGCGTATCTAGGCGAAAGTTTGCCGAATGCAGCAGCAGCTGCACTACTTTCGCTGGCGAAACCTGGATAGACCCTGGATAGACCCTGGATACAGTCCGGATGGAACGAGCTGCGCGTCCCAACGTCCTTATGTTCCAGCCCCCGCCCCCGCGGCCGCCAACGTCGCAGGTCATCCGACGCTCGCTTGGTTCCGGTCTCTTCTCACGCGCGAACCCTTCTGCCTCGCGTTCTTTTCCTCCTCCCGTTGCTCTTTTTTCGTCCCGGCTGACCTAATTCTGTAACTCGTCGAGTTTAGAGAACGCCGGGCGTAAAACTCGCCCGGGCTTCGACTTTTATTTCTCCGTTGGCCGCCTCCGCCACCCCGACCGTCGTTCTTCTCCGAAAGTATCGTCGAGGCAATCTTGACTTTTTTAATTCATCCAGATATCCGTCGCAGGGACCCGAATTCCGCGAGAGTTTTGCCGCGCTCGCGCGTCCCGCGATCGCACGGAAACTTCGTTCGTCCGTCCGGTGTAAAACGCCGAAACTCCCGCGGGCAGACACCGCGTTAATTTCCGCGAGAAAAATGTTCCCGAGAGAATCAATCGTTCGACGCCACCGACCAATTTTCGTTTCGCGAGCAATTTTGACGGTTCCCGATCAAACGGTTTCACGGTCCGTCCTTTCGCGCGCGCGATCGATCGGCCCGCGTCGATATTGTGCAATCGAAATAACGGGTCTGCGGTTGGCGCGGTGGCAAACGCTTTTCGCAGCGAAAGAAGTCCGCAATCACTGACACGCGTTCCGCTAATTACCATTATGGCTTCAGCCTCGAGCGTTATTTACATACCAGATTCGTATTCCCCGCACGGCCCGGCGAGTATTTTTTAATCGATATATAATTATCCATCGCATGTAACAATATCGCGCGGAAATTTAGTAATTGCCCATTCCTCTAATTTAATTATTAACTGACCCGCGTTTCGTTTTTCGTCCTCATTCGAAACGTATCGACCGACGTATTACATTGCGCGCCGGACAGGGAACAAGAGAAACGAAAAGCAGATGGGCTTCCGAGGGAGAACCCAGCGAGATACGAGAAACGAGAGAGACGTGGCTACGTCGAAACGAATCAATGAAACGGAATCAACGTCAGCCTGAACGGACATCGCGTTCGCATGAAAGCGATCGTTAGCGTGGAAGATATAAAGCTGCGAAGCCGTGGGTGAAGGCAAAGGCGGACCCCTAAGTCGCTTCTACGACCGTTCAAATTATTTTTCGCGGCGCCATAATAGTGCAAACGTCGCGCATCGGAACATTGAAAGCATCGAGAGAGCGTCGAGGATCGGTAATTAGCCCGGCCTGTAATTGAATTATTAATCGAACTGCGATGCGTGGTTGGTCGGCCTCGAACCGAGGGAGGGTCGGTCGCCGTCGACCACCGAATATCCTACGCAATTGTATCGACAGCGCGGGCCACAGCCAAAAAACCATTGACGCGTAGATAACTGGTGCGCTCGCGAGGTCGAGAGCGAACGCGAGCGCGAGCGCAGCGCCGCGCGCATTTGTGAATAGCGTTACGCCCAGCTAAATCGAAAGACGCGTTCGCCGGTGCGCGAAACAACGACTCGTTCAACGACACTTTTCGAGTAAGGCAAATGTCCCAGTGATTCGACATGCCCAGAGACTAATCGTCAATTTACGTTTTCATTAATATTATCCTTAATTTCGCTTTATTTTTTTTATTTAGGTAAAACGACACAAATGAAAAGGAAACAAGTACCGTGATGGCGAGTAAACGATAAAGAAGAACTAGGAAAAATGTAGAAGAATAATTTCGACAGACGTAGAGTAAATGGACGAAATAATTGAGACAAATAGAACGGCCAGAATAATGACAACCATAGGGGCATCTTTTTGATGTACGACTGCTCGCTAGGCTCTGTACTACCACCATCAATGTCGATTATTTCTCGTTGTAAAAATTTGTTATTAATGTCGAAAGAACAACGAGTATGTATGAAAAAAGCCGACGCAAGAAGTTGCATACTTCCTTTATAAAATAAATGACGCTTTATAAAAAAAAGACTCGTCCCAGAAAAGAATACCAGTTTAATGCGAGAAAAACTCGAACAACGAAAAACGCTTCCACGCACGCATCCCGACGATCGAAGCGCATTCGACGAATTTCCGCCGCAACGTGCGAAACGCCACCGGTTTCGCAGTCGGTTTTATATCCGCGCGAGCATTTACTCGCGGTATCCGGCGGTGTAGCACACGCGCCAACAGAAACGCAATACATCAAGGGATATGGCAACCGGCAACGGTGACGGCCGTCATTTTCAAATATAGGGGAACAGCATATGAAAGGGCCGGGGAAGAACACGCCCGCAGAAAAAAGGAAATAAACGGGTATCAATTGTTGGCGTAACGAACCCATTAAATAAATAGCGGGTGAACGCTTTGTAAAACGAACGACGAAACACAAAAGAAAACACGGAAGAACGTAAAACACAAACGACTCGAAGCGATGCGCTGGACTCGCTCGCGATTCGAACGGTAAATCGCTGATTTTTCGCGATGCTTTCGCCGTCTCCTCCTAGAATATATACTAGAGAGAGATGGAGAGAGAGTGAGAGTGCGTCATACATACTGCTGTGCGCGGTCGAATCCAGGTCTTGCATCGATAGCAGCAGCAAAATTAAATCGAGAAGCAATCGCGAGGCTTTAATTCCCACGCTCCAGTTCCGTTGCGCCGAATAGATTTTCGCGGAGATCGGTTACCGGCCGCGCAAAAACCAGCCGATTAAGGTGGGAATAACGGTGGACAGGGGTGGCGAGCGGAAAGCATCGTGTCGCGGGGAACGTGCGACACGCGAGTTTGCCGAGCGGACACAAGTCGAGCAACGAGAACGCACGCGACTAGTTTTCGCTCCGTTCTGTTCCGCGTGCACCGATAACCCCGAAAGCAATGATTCAGACGCAACGAGCGCGCCACACGAAACCAGGAAAATTAAAAATTAAAAATTTACACGCGAGTTCCCGCTGTCGGGAAAACAGCTGCTTGCGCGGCCGTTCATCCGTTCGAATGTATGGAAACGCTGTAACCAAACGAGGGAAAAAGCCTGCGGAAAACTGTGCGCGCGAGGCTATTTGCATGTTTCCCAATGTTTAACAGGGTCTAGCGAAATTCGACGGAATTCAGAATCAATCCGAATTGGCGACGGTCGAATATTTAGCACCGAGTTCGCACCGCCGCGTTTTCCGAGCGACGAGACACGGCAAGCGAAGCGATCCGTTTCGGTATTCGCGCGTTTCCGCCGGAACTGCTCTCATATTCTCCTCGAGACTTTGGTCAGACTACATGGAACGGTGGATGCAAGTTTCGGCTGCAGGTGCGTCTCGGCTGCGCCAGCAGAGGATCGCAAACTCTGGCCAACGAGACAGGAAGCGCGGGCGTCGCGGTCTCGGAACAAACGCCGAGAATTCTCTCTCTCTCCCTCTCTCTCCCTTTTTCCACGCGAGGACCGCCAGCTCGAACAAAAAGAAATAGCCTCGATGGGATCGGGGAACCGGCTTGCCGACGAACGCCGACCAATTAACTCGCGGGTAAAATCCTAGCCCGCGCGAGTGCGCGCGGAACATTTTTATCCGAGCCGTTTAAACGTTATCTCCGGTTCGAAAGAAAAATCGCGCAATTAGAGCGAAACTAATGTCGCTCCTCCGCGGCCGAGTTTCTCCGGCCGTGGCGCCCGCTAATATCATTTTTTTCAAGTGGCCGGAAGTCGCGAGACATTGCGGGCGCGGTCAGATAAGAATGCGTAGTTTAATTAATGAGTTCGGAGGCCGGTTGCATCGCGGACATCGTCGATCTACTGTCGCTCCGACGGACGCGTGCTTCCAAGCGCCGTGCAGTGAGATATTTCGCCTAAAAAACTGCACAATTCTTAATGAAAAGGTATCGTCCGAAATATAATAATGGTCGAGTCTATAGAAAACAATACTCCAATGCAATTTGTTGTCTCGTAACTGTTCTCTGCGTTACAGTTCACTCATTAATTCTTATGTAAAATAAAAATTCTTCAAGTTAATTGTAACTAACGTAAGTCTTATAAAACTGTCTTTTTTCTTGCAGTTATTTTAAACTACAGACGATTAACGTATATCTACCGGAGGGGTCAAAATAACTTGTTTTTGAAATTTAAGAAAAAATGTATTTATTTTATTATTTATTATTTTCTGAATGATAATAGCAATAATAATGATAATTAGAGAAAACGTGGATTCTTTTACTTTTTCTATACAAACGACGAAGTCTTTCAACTTCACCCTGTATCGGATGACTCGCTTTCACTTTCGTTGCACCATGGTGGATATTCGTTTCCACTGTTCATTAAGTCACTTTCGTTATAGTCGGTATCAGAAGAATTTGTACTTTACTTTCTGATAAATATTCTGTTTTACATTACCTGCGTTTTTATGATTAGCGCTCTTTAAAAAGTTATGAACAATTCAGTGCAATACATTAGATTGGGAACAATGCATATAAAATTTTATTGCACCTCCAAGTGAGTGCCAGTACTTGCTTTAATGTCGTCATAATCAGCATGCTATTCTGTTAACGATACAAAAAGAAGTCGTCGAGCATACGCACACATCAAACAGCGCACACACATGTGCCGAGGAGCCCCAACGTTTGCACGAAGCTTTTATTCCGACGACCCTCTTAGTTGAATTTCGGTCGGGGTTAATTCGATTGGAATTCGGTTGCAGGAGAGCCTCGGTTGATTCGCAATGAACGCGTCACCCCCTACGTGCGACCAAGTATCGTATTCCGGAATGAAAAGGCACATGTTCGTAGCCGTGGCGTAGGAGCCTCGGACAATTTTACGACGAACGTTCCGCCAGTGACGAAATTATGTTCATTTTCTTCGTCGACCTTCCAGCGTCGACAGGTACCGACAATTAATTCAGTTTCATCGCGTCTTCGAAAATTGGCGACCGCCGATGACGAGGCACGGCTTTCCCGAAACCGGTTCTCGCGAGACCGGTCTGCGGCTGATTGATTTCGCTCTCGTTCTCACGGATCGTTGTACGATGTCGTGGATCGTTTTACAATGCCGTAGATCGTTGTAGAATGTCGTAGATGGTTGTAGAATGCCATGGATCGTTGTAGAATGCCGTCGGGTTGTTGTAGGATGTCGTAGATCGTTGTAGAATGCCGTAAATTTTTGCCGCGTGTCGTCGATTGTCGGCAATTGTCGCGAATTAAAAGAATCATTGATTTAACCGGCACCATCTTTTTCCTGACCTCGACGAGCGGACCGAAGCGAGCTGGCTCACCAGAATTATTCCGCGCACGAATTCCTCGCGGCGGAACGATTTTTCAGCAAATTTCTCTCGCGCGCCTCTTCGTCCTAGCTTCCCCCTCTAGTCGATATTTGTAAACTCGAGTGCATCTAGAATATAAAATCTGTGGAATACGAGAGCGACTCGGAATCACTTTTACCCGCGAATTCGAGTAACGTACTCCGAAACGTAATATATGTTTAGACGCGGCACAGGCTCGCGAGTGCGTGGACGCGTGGATGTACGAACGTGTGTACGCGCATGACGTGGATAGGCAAGTGGATGGGAACCGTCGCGTCGATTGTTCCTTTTTCGGGACCGCGCCGAGTTCTGGTTCCCCATCCGAAAAGCGGCTTTGATTTCGCCAGGCAAATTCCCGGCGAATCGTTGTCTAAAAGTACAGGCCTTGTTTCGAACTATCGTCGTTGCAGTTGCAGCCGCTGTTATCACGGGAAACTATCCCTTCGGATAACGAAGAAGACTACTCCTCGCCGAATATGGGAAACCGCCTCTCCTAGGGTGATCCGCGGAATTTCGAGGCTGCCTGGTCGCGGAACGATTTCGTTCAACGGTTTCGCAACAACGTTACCGGAGCGTTCAACGAGATTCGATGTATTCGAATAGACGCACACAAGCGAACGAGGTCGAACGAGTTTTGGATGCGACGCGAGCCCAGCGAAATCCAATCGACACCGACAACGTCGAAGTCAAATATTTAAACGAATTTTCGCGCGGGTCCGAGCCCGGACTCGAGCGCGAGCCTTCCGAAAAATGCTATTAATCCCTGTTTAATTTCGATTAATCAGCGGAACGGTCTCGTTGCGTCAAGTCCGCGAACGCGTTCGCCGCGGATTCCTTGATCGCGGAAGTCAATGAAATTGTAGAAATGCTGCTTATTCTTAAATAATAGAAGAGAACATTGTTTAACTCGTAAATTCGAAGACAGTTGGACTCGCCGTCATTGTTGATCACTATGAAAATTCTGGTGTTTATACTATCTTCGTGGACAGAGTGTCTCATATGTAAGAACGTGTTCAAATCTTTATCCAGCATAAAATATTGTTGTGAAAAAACAATTAGATAAAAATGTATAATTTCGTTTAATAATACAAAAATGTTAAAAATAATGTGACAATATTCTTAGATTCCTTTAAAGTCTTTATGCATAAAATTCGTTAGTGTAGTAATCATGTATGTCTGGTTTCATACCGGGCGGTATGATGCAATAAAAGAGCAGTGGCCGATAAACTGCGGCGCGACACGCATTGTCATCCTGATCGTAATAAGTTATATTACATATTCAATAAACTTTTACGGCGGTTGCAAGATGAGTCCGCGAGAGAGAGGCTTCGGATGGTACATTGCTTTAAAATCGCATTTTGATTGGCGTAAGATACGCTTTAGGTGAAACGTCGGCTATTTTTCAATGTGCAAAAAAGGACATGAAAAAGACGCGAAGAGAACCTCTGTTCAGCCCCTGAGCAGATCTATTTCGTTTATCGGCGGACGTGTTCCGTAATATAAATAAATCCGTAATGAACGGTAATGAGGTTCGTTGAGACTGGTCGGAAGAGCGGTCAGATTCGAATAAAATCTACGAAAACTTTGGACACGGAGTCGGGGGCACGAACACGGAGAAAACTACGGCAATTAGCCGAGAGAAACTGAAATTTTCTCTGGTACGGGTCGGCTCCCATTATGCGGTTGATAGTGATTTAAAGACAGCGTAACCAAAGGACGGGATGCCAACCGGCCCCACTTCGTGCTCTCCTAGTCGTCCCTAGCCAAATATTTACACCGACCCTAACACGCCTGACGTCGTGAACTAATACGTTAGCCTGTAATTAGCGCACGGCGTGCTTCGGAGACTGATAATTATGCACCGAGGCGGTGCGGTGCAACGACATCGTTCGTGTACATCCTCGAGTATGCGACCGTCATTAACGGTACACCGGCTACGCTATAAAAGTAGCACCGCGAGCGGCCCACAGTCCGATCCACTCTCTCTCTCTCTCTCTCTCTCTCTCTCTCTCTCTCTCTCTCTCTCTCTCTCTGCATCTTTCACTGTTGTGTTGGAAACGGACCGACCGGAGAGAGACAAAGACGTTGTCGTCCCGTAACTCCATTTCGTCGTATTCGGCAGCCACGCAAACGTGCAAAAAGGATGAAAGCGAGCGAAATATCGCCGTTGAAATTTCGAGCGATAACGAAGCTCCCTGGAAAGTCCCATTCTTCTTTCGACAAGCAGTTTTTTTTATTTATATACGCCGGCGAAGCTCGATAACGCGAATTGCTCGAGCACGCTCGACGCTCGACGCTTGTCGCGCGTCACACGATGAATCTTCTCGAAAATATTGGCGGACGTCGATCTCCGCTTGCCAAAACTCGGTCAGAAAACAACGGGCTGGTAGCAGACGAGAGAGACGGGGAGGCGGGAACTGGAACGGGGACTGAAACGGGAATGGGAACGGGAACGGGACAGAACAACCCGGGATCCAGCCAGCGTGTTAAAAGAAAACAAAAAAACGAACGATCCCTGGAGACTCGCGAATTTGTTCCGATTACGAGAGGAGCGTTCCAATTCTCGATCGTCGAACACGACACCGAGGCGCGCACACGGTCCCGCGAATTAAAACGTCCTCGTTTTTGAAAACGTCCGAGGTGGCGCGATTTCACCGCGCGTCCACGTGCCAGAAACGAAAAATGTTCCGGTCTGCAAACAGGGACGCCGCGCCGGAGAGAGAGAACTGGTTCGATCGCGATTCGAAGCCTCGTCCTCCAGGGGTTACCCTCGGACAATGCGAAAGTTTCTTCGACGCGGGGAACGGGGACGGGGAGAGACCGGATACGGGAGAGAGACACGACGGAACTCTGCGAGAGAAAATTGGGGGACGATTTGACAGCAACGCTGGCCTGGTTTCGTTCGACTTTCGATTGTCCTCGTCGCCGACGGCGGAGCGCCGAACAAAGACAAAGCGAGGGTGGGTCCCCGACTTGCACTTTTTTCCGCGACACGTCCGAACGAATCGTGAACCAATAAGTCAGCACTCGGGTGCCCGGCTCGGGATTCTCGGCAAAGCGAAACAGCCGCGTCTCCGCCGCTGTCCAGGAGCTTCGAGGGATCGTCGAAAAGAATCGGAAAAAGAGCGGTGTCTCGTCCGGTGATCAACGAGAACGCCCAGCGAGGGCAAAGCGCGAGATGCTCGCTCCCTCGTTCGTTCGTTCGCCTCTCGCAATTTCGAGAATTGCCAATAAAACAGGCGCTGCGTCAACATCCTACGCTCCGCACGGAAACAAACGCAAGCGTTCGTGTACGCTCGTAACGGAGATTCGTCGATGGAATAACTGATTGGGTTCGCGATACCGGTCTTTGTTCCAGCAATGGACTCGACGACCGGGTCGACGCGGCTCGCGTCGAATACTGCATCCCGTTGCACCGGGTTGCACCGAGTTGCTCCGCTTTCTTGTCCATTTCGACGACTCGGAACAACCCTCTTTTTCGATGGTATGCCGCCGCGGGAAACGCGTTTGCGTGTTTGAACGAGCACCCTTGGCTGGTCTGAATACGTTCACCGTTCGACGAAACACACAGCATGACCGTCGCGTTCACAGTCGCGATCGAATTGTATGCAGCATGTTGTGGCATGCGTGCACATGTGCACGCGTCGTCGGTCTCAGTCCGGTCCCTCGCATCGACGAGATCGCAGCAAATTCGCCGAAAATTACACGCCCGAAGCTATCGAATTTGCGCCGTATTTTATTTGTTTACATACATGCATGTACGTAGCTGCGCGATTTTTCTGCCGAAACAAAACAATATCCGCGGTCGCGTGCGCCAATCAAAGGGACAACCGGTGGACGCGCGTATGCGACGGGAATAATTTCGAAATTTCAGCTGTCTGCGCGCGGCAACTCGGTGGGGTTAACGAATGAAAACTCTGAAATTCAAATATCCTGCACCGTTGACGCGTAACGCGAATAAAGGAGTATTTTCTAAAGCTCTCGCCGGGCAAACCGCCGCAAACACGGCGTCGTATGTGCAACGAGCCAGGATCGAGCCGGGATCGAGCTAGAATCGAGCTAGAATCGAGCGATGTTCATTTTCAGAACCTAGTGTAGGCAGAACGCTCTCGTCATAAATCAGAGTCACTCCGCCAATAACATTCGAATCCTTTGTGCTCGCGAGCCAACGAGCAATTCGACCAGGCTCCGATTCCGAAAAAAGGGAGGAAAAACGAACACGCTCCGGTTCAGGGAGAACAAGCGGCGCGCGAACTTGGCACCGGTTTAGCGTCTAATTTAGAGCCGGCCGAACATCTAATTAATCCGCGTATCGATCGCGGAGAAAGGGCGACGGTCCCAATTACGGACACATTAAGGAGAATTTCTCGTTCGTGTGTTCCATTCATTTTAAACTATGAAGGTGCATAAAGTATATAAATTCTACACATTTCTAGGTTATCCACGCTTCAATCTTTATCCGACAGCTATGCATGTCGATAATTAGGTCCAGCTGAAAAACACAAGACAGTTTTGAACTAGTTACGGAGTGTCTGTAATCCGAAAAGAATTCAAAAAAGAGGTAATAGATATATATTGCTCTATTTATTCTAAAATTCTACAAGAAATATTAATACTTATACTTCTACTCTATTAATATAACATTGAACGTTATTTTGTTGTTTATAATGCTTCGCATTTTATTGTGATTATAGCGAAAACGAATGAAACTGACGGTATTCCGGACAACCGCGGTAATTGGGATCCTTCCCCTGATCCAGCGACAATCGTGTGGTCGTCGATCGTTCACTGGAGTGGATTAATAATTCAAACGAATAGTCGCGCACGGTTATTTTCTCGCAAGAAACTGTCTCGATTCGTGACGCCGCGCCACAGCGATCCGCAAACGGTAATTAAGCGGCTAACGACACTCGTCGAATTGACCTCCTGCTCCAGCGCCGCCATCAATTTTTATTGAAGCGACCGCGATTAAAGAGCCCTCTCGTATCTCCTTTGCCGGCCGAGATCGATGAACCCTATCGGCGTGCAGTCGCCGAGGCCGAAAGCAGAGAGAGCCAGGCCGGGAACGATTTCTTCGTGGTCCGGCAACGGTACCGTAGCCGAAGAAAGGGAACGGGCAGAAACCAGAGCGGAAGAACGCGGAAAGGAGCGCGAAAAGGAGAACGCGAAGGAGAACGCGAAGGAGCACGCGAAGGCCAAGGAAAAGAGCAATCGGCGGGGAGAGGAAGAGAGGCCGGGTCGTAAGAGGCGCACGTGCCCAGACAGCACGGCGCAGATGCGACATTCTTAAAGCGTTAAGTACGCGCCACTATTTTCCGTGGGATTAAAGTCGTAGACGAAGGAGAATCGCGAGAGGAAAGAATGGAATGGGTAGGCGAGCAGTCGGACCGAGCCAGCGGCAGGACTTCGAGGCGGCAACGTGGCTGCGTTACCCAACGTGCTCGCGAATACTCCGCCAGGCTCTTGTCGCACGCTATATTTTTATTAGCGCAACCACCGACCCGACCGAGCGGGCGGACTTTACAGCCGACTCGAGTCGCTAATTTCCCAAATAAGCGAGACCGTGGCTGGAAAAGATTGCCTCGGAAACGTAGAGCAACTTTTAAATGCCCGTCAGCAGACGACGAGCGACGAAACCCCTATTCTCCGTTTACCCGGTGCTCTTGCGCTAGCGGAAAATATTCATTTATTTATTGCACTCGTACGGGGATTTACCGATTAGTTAAAAAAAAAAAACAAAAATGCAGAAATCCGGAACGGATTGTTACAAGTTTACATAGAAACTAAGATAACCACAATTCCTTGAATTAGTATGATGAATTTTTAATATTAAACCTACCAGGACCGGTCAAATGACCGGTTTCAGATTTTTGATTTCATAATTATTGAAGTCATACAGCTGCTTTCATTAGGAACTGTTAAATATATTTTATTATTCAGGCATACACTATTATAATTTGAATAAACTCTATTTTGTAATTCTTACGAGGCAATTTTTGTTAGTCGCTTTTAGACCTCGGTAGGTTTAGTGTTAAGGACTGTAATAACGAAGGTGTGTTAATAGGCTTGAAATTTTGTTTGGAAGAGTGCACTGAACGATTGAAAAATCGATGATCGAGTGCACACTATTTACATTAAAGAAAACGGGATATGCTAGCCGACGTTCCGCGTTTGATTTCGCCGGACGAATTTCGCTTGAGGGCAATGCCTTTCAAATTGCGTCGGGCTCCCGCGATCGACGCGTTCGATAGGCTTTCGATTCGATCGGCGATCGCGCGTTACGCTATTTGCCGTCTTTCTCGATCGGCGATCGCGCGTTTGCGGCCGCATTCCCAAGGAGCAACGTGCGTGAACAGCGATAACGGCACCTCTCCACTTATCTCGCAGTCGTACAATTTGCATGATGAGACGGTAAAGCCGGATTGGGCCAGCAAACCCTGAGAACGGACCCTTCCACGCTCAGACTCGCCATTCCCCTCGCTCTCGCTCCGCATCTCATCCGAGCGCTTTTTCGTGGTCGTTTCGCCCACGCTATCTCTACCTCCCTCTCCCCCTACTCGTCTCTTTGTTCCTGCGTCTCGCGTATTCGTTATCTCTGTTAGAGCGCATAACTTTTCCATAATCTGTTCCGACGAGCTCGACTTCCTGGACGGGAGTAGGCGTCTGCGTGCACTCGATTTCCAATATCGCATCGACGCTTCTTCGTTTCGTATTAACTCGGTTCTTTCGTCGTTTCGTCTGCTCGTTACCCTCCAGATCTGTCTATCGTCGTGGCTACCCATATTAGTAAAACACGTTGCGAATGTTTTTGCAGAGAGTTCGATTATATTACAAATATGCTAAGATTGGTAAATGTATAATTATTTTCGTAAATACTATCTTACAGTGCGTTATTGCGGTGCTGAAGAAACAAATTTTGTTTGACTAACGTGTGAAAAAAGCCACAAAAGAACAATTTTCCGAGAAAGCCGAACTGGATCTCATATTAGAAATCCATTTTCCAAGTCCGTGAGTTTGCATACTTTTAGTACTCCTTTATTACAAAGAAGCGGAGTTCTTTTTACTGTGCTTTCCAGTGGACTGTAAAGTATTTTCAATAACAGTGTTTTTAATCGAAAATTATGATTCAAGAGGAAAATGGGTCACGTATCAGGCACCATCGCCCTATCGCTAGAGAATGTTTATTGAAAGTCGAGTGCACGTTGACACTCGGGGACGCGTGCAAACGAACGCACGGATGATTACTACGGCGACCGTTAATTATTTCGCGACTCTGCGTATCTGTGAACGAAGGTAAAAGGTTCGAAGCGACGAGAAATTAGCGTCGCGACCATTGTCGTGAAAGAAACTAACACGAGGCTGGCTGGCATCGGGGATCAGCGCGGCAGAGAGCCGGAGCGGTGGATTGAATTAAGTGGATTACCAAAACGGAAAGGGAGATAGGCGAAAGTACGGGACGACGAAATTCTATCGATTCCCCGCCGCGCAGCCGGCAGATATACACGATGCTTCATCCAGCAGCACGGGGGGAAGGATATTGGAAATGGCAATCGAGCATCGCGGGGACATGCTACGTGCTGCCTCTTAAACAGACGGAGAACGATCGCACCTCGAAATGCCGCGATCCGGGACGAGCTTTGTTCCCCCGATGCTGCATGCTTTCGCGCCGCCTTGGCATGCAGGTAGCACGGGACGGATGCACAACCATCTCGCCGCATCTCGCCGCATCTCGTTGGGAACAGATGCGCGACCGAGCCGCTTCCAATAATCGAAACTATCGTGATTATTCACCGCCGACCATTTTACTTTGGCATGGACCACCGCGAGCCGGGTGAAACGGTTCGCGTGCGTTTCATATTTCACGATATCCGTGGGTGTTATCGGACGTCGAACGTTATCGACGGGTCTGCGAGGGTCGCGATGATCTACGAATGAGACTCGAATAGAACCATTGGCTGGCCGACGTCCACGCAGGCAGTTTTCTCCAAGGATCGTGGCTGATAAATCGACGGACGAGATAATCGAGACGCCAGCAGCTGCGACAAACTTTGCCAAACCGCGAACGTTGTTGGACGATTTAAGGGAATCTGGGAGAAGTTCACCGCGCGCATTGGCATCCACGTGCGCGCATGGTTGCATAGACACGCGGGAGGAAGCTACGTCAAATTAGACGCGAGCGATACGCTGTGCCGTTTCTGCAGAGGGGAGATCACGGGAACAACGGAACAACGAGGCTCCGTTGTCGGTCGATCTCCCCAACAAAGACACTCTCGATAAATACGTTATGGCGGAGGGTAGCTAGACATTCGGATGCATTCCCCTGTTTGCTTTCGCGTCTGTCTCGCTTCCCAGCTACGAGGAACGGAAGGAGCCGGTTGCGAATCGACGGAGGAAATCTGCAAGCGGCGACGGTGTTCACGAAAATGCCAGAATCGTCCTTCTCGTTGGCATGATCGTCGTTCCGCGTGCACGAGTTCGTTCTCCGTTGGCTGTGCCAGCAGCCGGCAAGGTATTGATCGGCTGAACCCGCGAGGACCACATGGCGACTCCAAGTTCGTGCGACTTCGTGCGAAATCGGCATCCCTCGTGCCTAACATGGCGCCCGTAGGCGGTCACGTGGCCGCCACCCCCTCACCCACACGACCACCACCACCACGCTAGCAACTACCACCGACGCAGCGGGCGCACTCGACCACCACAAGGGATATATGATGCAGCCACCAATTCCTCTCTCTTGCTCCCTTGTTCTCTCCATCCCCAACCCCCGTTTCCCATTCCCCACCCTCTAACCCCAACCACCATCGCCATCCCCCGCGCTCTTTCTTCCTCTTTCTCCGTCGTTTCCAAACTCCTGCCCTCTCTCTCTCCTTCTCTCGCCACCTCTGCCTCTCTCTCTCTCTCTCTCTCTCTCTCTGTCTGTCTGTATCTCTGTCATTGTCTCCCATCCGTGTCTTTGGCTCTAGCGGGCTGCGTCCTCCTCTGCAGGGACGGCTTAAATATTTGCACGGCCAGGTTCAACGATATCAGCCCGAAATAGTAACGCGCCGGTTAGCCCCGGTTAGGAAAAATAATTTCCGCCTGTTCGGAAGAAATTGGAAAGCCCCGGCGCGATCGAGTTCCACGGTTTTTCATCGTTTTAACGGTCCGGCTCGAGGCAAACGCTGCCAACGCGACGGCGGCACTGTCATTCGAGCCGCTCGACTCGTTTCTCCTCTGCAAAACGATCCGACGGGGCCGAACAGCGGGCTCGAATGCTGCGTTCGAGGCTCCAGCCAATTCCCGAGTCCCTGTTTGGGACTCCTCTTTCCCCGAAACCGTAAACCGTTCATTCTTTCTCCGCAAACCGCTCTTTCCGCCCAGCGACTCTGCGGCAACGCGTGCGGAGGGTTGGTTGCTCTACCGTGCAGCTGTTTAACGCGGCTAGCCAACTTTTCCGGCGAAGAAACGAACAAACTTTTAACCGATTTCCCAAAACTTTTGTTTGATTAACAAAAACCAACGGAAACTCGTAATCTTGGCTCGAGCAACCCCGCGATTCGTATGCCGTGTCGGTCGAACGATCGGAAATTCTTGATCGGACAGAGTTACGCGAACACGGCCAAAGTATACGCCGCGACGGCGTCGTTATGAAATTAGAAACGCCGCGGGAAGAAACCGTGGCAGGTTCTTTTGAACTATCGCCGTCTGATTCTGTCTACGAGCCTGCGGTTCTACGATGCACAGTGCACACGGCATACGGTCTGCGCAAAGTCGATCGTCCGTGTATCGGACATCTTAAGCCACGATATTAGGCGGAAACGACAACGGAGAAAGAGGACGAGTGTGCGAGCGAGCAAGGCGACGGAATCGTGGGAGAACAGGCAGAAATGCAGACACAGGAACTCCAAGAACTAGAGGAGGGTGTCGGTGGAAAGGGACGAGGCGAGAAGGAGAGAGAGCGCGAGATAGATAGAGACGGAGAGAGAGAGAGAGAGAGAGAGAGAGAGAGAGAGAGAGAGAGACTCGTTTCCGAGAGCAGCAGTGCCCGAGTCGAAGCACCCTCCGGACACCCTCCATTTGTCCCTACCATTCCCTCCCTTAGGCTTCCGCTATCTCACGACCGACGCATCGTCCTGCAGAACGGAAGACAGACGGAGAAAGAGAAAGGGAAAGAGACGGAGAACGAACGATCGATCTTCTAGGATGCCAGTCGTACCGAGGACCGATTGAAAAGCTTCTGATTCGTGACTCGAGGCGAGAAATCTTGACTGGCTGAGAGGAACGATCGGTCAACGAGCTACAAAGGCGGACGCGAACGGAAAGTGATTTTTAAATCCGGCGAATCTTTGCCGCTCCGCTGTCGAATACGTTTCTTAATTCTCTGATATCGATTCGAAGCATAAAGTCCACTGCATGGTAAAGTACGACGCGAGGGTCAATAATTATCCAAGGATCGAGGATAGTGGAGCCAGATACTGTACCTTTAGCTTATTTTCAAGCATCATTGACTTTATAGTTGTCGAATAAGACACAAAAATTATTTCATTCTTCTAACACCGAATTCGCGAAATTTTCTGTAAAGCTTATGGAAATAATGAACGAATGAAGATCAACATTCGATAAAATAAAACGTTCTAAGTAAAATATCACAATGTTAATTGCATCATTGATAAAACGTATTAAGATTACGGAAAAACAAAACGGTTATTAATTTTAGTAGAGAGAACTCCTGGAGTCCGCAAGCAGGGCACAGTAATTGGCACCCCTATCCTAGAACCGGCAACACCCGTTTTCATAGACGATTTTCGGATGGGTGGCACCGTGAAAGATTACGATCGGCTGCTGTCGAGCGAACACGGATGTAATTAATAACGCGGTCTCGCAGGCGCGTGTCCGTGTGCAGTGTTCTAGGAGAAGGATTGTGTACACAGGCCCGATCGCGGACTACGCGCCGCGCGGGCTGACGCATTCTGCAGGATACTCGGGAGATCGATCGATCTCGTAGGACACGAGTCACCATACCGCGGCAATGACCGCTGAAAAGCCCCGACGATATTTCTGTTCGCCATTAACGCAGCCGTAGACGACGAGCAACTGTCCTCTTTGCTGAAGAGACCGGAGTTGCACTGTCGAGCCGCGACAAGCCGAGCCGGTCGGAACTGAGAGACGGAAAGGGGCGATCCTAATCCGTGAAAAGCTCCTTTCTTTTTACGGTAGTGCGGAAGCTGTACGCGTAATGAATTCTCCATGGCGTGGCGCGGCGCGCGGAACCACGCCGACGTTCCACTGGCCACGATATTACCATCCGTGAAACAAAGCCGCGCTAAAATGCCACGGTATTAACCTTATTTATCACGGCCGCCGACGATCGTCGCAATTATTCTCGCGGCACTTTCAAATTAGAGATTCGAGCGACCCTCGTCGCAAATTTACGACAAACAGGGGAACGATTTCGAAATTCTTGTCCGAGTTAATTAACGTAATACGCGGCGCGCCATGAAATTCCCCATGAAATTCGCGCCGAAAGACTCCCGACTCCGATATCCTTGCCGGAGCATCTCGATCCGCTCCAGATAATCGCGCGCCGATAAATACTGAAACAAAATTTCATCTTTCGACGATCGTCTCCAACTCGTAAATCCGAATTAATTGACGCGGAGACCGTCGCGCAAAGAAGATCGATGAAGTGAAGTTTAAAGTCGTCCGAAGGTCTTCTCTGTAATCCGTTCGGAGGACGGTTTTCACGGCGGAACGAGTAATAAGAATATTTTAGCGAAAAAATGTAAACCGAAGAATGTCTCATCGGTGAATAAATAATAATAATATTCCAAAAACTCCCTCGACTCATCTCTGTCGGGACTTCCGCGTGTTTCATCGAATCGTAACAACTTTCCTTGGGGTTGCGAAATCGGGGAAATGGCATCTCCCGTCCGACTCCCGAGAATCAATCGCGAGAGGCAGCGTCGTCCGATCGAAACGATGATAATCTTGTGATTCCGAGCAAACTTTTCCGCGCGGCTGATGGAAAGCTTTTAAAGATCGGGACGATACTCGCCGGGAGGCCGAACGGGACTCGTTCTGCGCCTGGAAAAGTGAAACTAGGAGGAAAGACGACGGCGGAGAGAGCGACGAGAGCAACGGGAGGAAAGCTCGGAGAGCCAGAGTAGACAGAAACTCCAAGTTTAGAAACGCAACGGAGAGAGAAACGTGGCGGTAGGACGAGCCACTCGTATTGATCCAGCAGATACGCTCGATTAAACCGCAAATTGCAACGGATTGGCGTAAGTTACAATCTACTAAGACTTCGGCAACCGCCCGATGGTTTCGCGATGCTGCCGGAAGCCGCTGATAGCGACGGCAAGTCTGATATTTGATTTGAGTGACAAATGACGGGCAGCGTGGGTAACTGGCAACAACTCGTTGCCGTGCGTTCGCGTGTTTGTCAACGTGCTTCGCCACGACTATTCAATAAACACCAACAGCGGCGACACAGCTGATAAGATCTAACAGTTTCGCTAATTACGCTTCCCGAAAGTTTGATGCGCATACTCGCTCCCGGAGTTTGCCGAGCGTCACAACGAAAAAATTGAATTGGAAGCTGGGTAGACTCCGATGAAACTCGAAACCAAAAGAGCGCATCAACCGAGCTTGTATCTCGCCTGCCGGGCTGTCCACGCGAAAAGAACAGTCACTGACGAACGTGCATCCAACAATTACATCACGAAAAAATCGCGAGTGGAAATCAACAATAGAGAAAAGCCAGTGTAATCGAGTCCGCGATTCTGGTTGCTTTTCGGAGCGACACGGTGTCACGTACACGTTCTTCTTTCCCTTTCTATCTTGATCCCTCTTCCCAGCTCCCTTTTTGCCGCATTTTCTTCTCGTCGCAGACCCTGTAAATCCGGTCCTTGCATCATCGTTCCGCGCAGCTTGCATCGATTCGCCGTCGCGCTAAATTAATTATGCATTGCTTCTACTTTGGACAGGCACTCGTTCGGTCGCCTGCTAGGGGACCAAGGGACGCGCCCCTTTCGAATGCCATTACGGAGACGGCGAAATTGTTTGGATTTCGGACGCGATCCAACGATCGAACGCTCATAGATCTACGTTTGCGCGCGCGACTCGGACACGCTGCTCCGAGCGTGCTACCTTTGTTGAATTCCTGCATCTTTCTTGACGGGAATCGTAGTATACAGACGTCGGATAGTCAATATTGTATATCTGTTCATATATTGTCACGTGTGAACGGATTCTGTACCTACGATTTGACGTGATTCCACATGATTTCACGCGATGTGGCATTAGTATGTTTCTACCTTTAATACCGTGCTCATTGGGTTATACTACGATCTAATATATGCAAGATCAACTGGCCAATAATACCCGGTAACACCGTTTCTAACGTAAACTGTATTGTCTCGTCGGTAATATCGCCTATGAACGAATTGACGCGAGTGTTTCCGCTTGTGAAATTTGGATACGCGCGAGCGAGGCGAGCCGTTTAGGAGCGTGCTCGAGAGGCACAGATTACTTTTATTCCTCTCGACTATTGTTCGATTCGCTTGGAGGGCGGTTGAACTTGATTGGCGAGTATGGCACGGCGACGCGACGGACGATTCGACCTTCGCATTAGACTGGATAGACCGTCCTGCTACTACTAATGGCCCTTTTCGTTCCACCCTGTCCGAGCGAGCGTCTCCCCTTGGACGACGCGACGGGTTGCCGCTTGCCGCGTTGCTTTCGGATCCGAATTGATTGGACTGTGAATCGTCCAGTTTGAATTATTCATACTTTGTCCGCCGATAAACCAATTTCTGTACCGGCCAAATCGAGGAGGAAAAGATCGCCTGGCCTGGCCTCGCCTCGCCTCGCCTTGCCACGCCATGCTGTGTGCTACGGTATACTACGCCACGCCACGCACGGACAACGAAGAACAAAGGATAGGCCGCGAGCCAACGATCGAAGCACGATGAACGAAAAAAAAAGAGAGACAGAAGAGCAAAGTAAAATAAAATTGGGAATCCGTGAGCGAGGACGGCCCGGTCGACCATGTCGCGGAGGAAGACGTCCGGAGAGCTACGACGCCATTTAATTTTATTATTCGATCCAATGACGCGGGAGACGCCTGGCCGAAGAAAAATAGACGGCTTCTGGTTGCTCTACAACTTTATCGAACTACGATGACTCAAAGCGCGCGAGAAAAAAAGAGAACGATGGAGAATCTCGTTAACCTCTTCCTCGTTCCCTTTTGCCGGAGCGGCGTGCCTCGTTATCAACACTCTCGCCTTCTAGACACGATATTTTAATCTGGAGGTTAAGGCCACGCGAATAATTAAACACCGCAAGAAATCTCGACCGGCATAATTTCTCGCGGCGGTATATTAAGGTATTACCGGCTCGGGGGGAACGTCTTCGGCTAAACTTATCCCCGGCCTTTACGAGACGGCGGGGGCGCGGCCTTTTCACCGAAACTATTCCGGAGTTTATTTTATTCGATTCTCTTATAGAGATATTATATTAATGCGTCGAAAGTCCGGCTCTCTTTGAAGCAGGGGTCGGTCGTCGCGATATAGCTACTCGGAGGAACCAAGTTTCTCCTCGAGGAGCGGGAGTGGCAGACGAGTCCCGCTGTCTCGATATTAAAGAATCCAGCAAGTTTCGAGTCGATAATAAAATCGCCAACTAATCGTCTATCCGTCGGGGATCGGCGGGATGGGACGCATTACGGAATCAATCGTCGGAAATGACGCGAGCGAAACTCCATCCAAGTTTCGCGGCGGCAATCGTATTTACGAAGATTCCTCGCCGAGGAGGTCGAGTCAACACCCACGATAAGAGGGACACTTTTACTAGTGCTCGGCCAAGTAACGAAGGAACCAGCCCCGACCGTCCCGACCATCTCCCGACCGCCCGCTCTCCCGTCAGCCGCTCTGCTTTTGACCTTTTGCTTTCCTGGATCGAGCATGGCGAGGGGGATCTTCTCGACAAAAGATTTATGAACCCCTCGGCAATGCCAGTATGCTACTTATTCTATCGTCGAGTACACACTCGAGGCTCACAAAAAATGCGGGGGTGGTACGTACACGCGAACGATCCTCAAAGAGAATTCTTAAAAAGGGGAGACACCACCTCCCGTTACACCGCCGCCCGGCTCACCGGACTCCCTCCTCTTTTTCCATCGAATCAATCACTTCCAGGCTCGCGAGTTCCCACACCTCTCCAATTGTCTGGCATTAATCCGCGGTGAATTCGCGTTCCGTCTCCGGCAAAGAGCGTTCGCAGCGTCGACGGATTCACGAGTCAACGATGGATTCGCGAGTCAACGATGGATTCGCGAGTCAACGGTGAATCGCCTCGTATCGAAACGGAACGAAAGGAAGCGCGAAAAAGAGCGAGAGAACGAGAGGCACGGAGCGAGAGAAGCTGCGAAAACGGAATTACGTTTCACGATGCTCGAAGCACGGAGTCAATCGACACGATTCCCAGTAATTTTAGCCAGTGGTTGGACCGAGGTCGGGTTTATACGTGCTGGGACGCCTACAGGGTACGCTGAAACTAATCATAATGTATCCTCTCATCGGTCGGAGGCCGTGCTGTGATTGGTCCGCTGCGGTATTCCTCGCTGCCAGATAAAGTTACCGTAATATGGATTAACTGGCCGCTATAGCCCATATTCTGATCCAACGCCCCCATTCGGACTGCGATTCCGTAATGAACTGGTAACCGGCGCTGTTATTGACCGCGGATTGCATCCGCGGTGTCTTTTGATGACGCGACCGCGTAAATCTGTGAGCGAAGCGTTACCGTTGCAATACCTGCGCGTCGATCGCCATCCCTACGCGTTATCGCCTTGGCGGTTTCGCTCATTTCGCGGCAGTTTCGCGACTTTCGATGTCAAAGATTTTCGGCTTATAGCATTTCGGCTCCGAATTTGCCGCAGCAACCCACCGATAGCTTTCGGCGAAAGTTGGTATCGATCCGGTCAGGTTTCGACCGGCAAACCAACGCGATGGCGCTCGGTTCCAGCTCAGCGATCTCCCTTTTGCTCGTAATGGGCAGTGCGCGTCCAGCCGGAGCCAGGACCAGAGCCGGAGCAGCTAGAATCGGAGAGCTCGTTCGCCTTGCCACCGCCACCGCCGCCGCCGCGGTTTCGATTTTTTAAACGGCCTGTCCCCAGAGCGGAGAGTGGCCGAGCTCTGATTTACGATGTCCGAAAGGCACGCAGATATTTCACGCGCTGTTCTTTCCTTCGGGTTTTTTCCCGTCAGTGAGAACGACCGATCGTCAGCGCCGGTAGGCGGACGGCCTATCCACGCGGCGGCCCATTTTCCCGCGACCGTTGAAATATCGTCGTGCGTCGATGGTTTTCGTGTTTCGAAGCAAACGAACCGGAAGATAACATCGCATCGCGAGATATAACGCTCGGCGAAAATGACGTTCCCGCAAAACAACGAGTCCGCGAGCGAACCCTTTAACTGCGACGATCGGGACGTGTGCTCGCCGAATCGTACAACTCGTACGTTCTGGAAAGCACGGGCACGCGTTTATCTTCCCTACCTCGTGGCAGGTTCGTGCCAATCGAATTCCACGGGAATTCCATTCGGCCGAGGTCGACCAAGAAAAATATGATCGCGCAGGATTTCCCGGTGTTGCAAACACATCGAACCCAACGGTGACGACGACGACGCTGTTTTAGAAGTTTCAATATGGCCCGTTAAGTCTTGCAATGCGGTCATCGGATCATTATAATTGTTCACTTAATTACTCAATTTTCAGCAAATGAAACAAATAAGTTGTTGTTACATTTGTAACAACGGAAATGCATTTATGGTACAAGCGAATAGTTGGAACGTGACATTGTAAAGACATAAGAAGAATTTAATAATATTGTTTCACTATTTTCAACTTAGTAAAATTATTAAGAGGAACAATTGATTTTTACTTAATTTCAGTTTCTTAAAATCGTGTTCGAAAATTCTTATTTTGCAGAAAGTTCCGCAGCTGTAGTCTGCAAGAAGTATGTTCAAGAATATAATAATAATGTCTAATCGGACAGAGTGCAAACAAAGGGAGAAGAAAAAATAGAAAAAAAATGGTGTAACAAGTGGCGATAATATGAAACGCATACATAATAAACTAAAGTAAGAGAAATCCTCGTACGTATCTGGAGATGAGCGAAAAGCTTCGAACAGCTCGGCATTGTAATAAGCAACCGTCAATGGTACAGTTATGAAAATTGTCCGCCGTCCGAGGGTTAATTGACCGACCACGGTAGCGACAGGACCGTATATCGCAGGAAGCAGTACCGAAGAAAAATTCGCACCGGCGAATAGCGGGATAGCGAGCACGGTAGAATCGCCGATAATGTTGCGTCAGCGAAGGCGATCATCCTCCTCTTCCCCATAACGGCAATATGCGTTTCCCGGCGATTACAGTTTCGGTTCTGCGGCCTGGTTCAGCCCGTTGTAGAATTAGCAGAAATTCTGGCTCAGTGAGCAAAACAGCGCCGTCGCCGCAATGCCAGTGGCGTATTAATAACACGTGCTTCGTGTAATTTCAATTCCTGCCGCGCAACCCCCTGTCGCCCGGCGCCTCTGTCCCCGATGCCATTGGAAAATAATACACGGACGAAATTCATAACGACCTAATGAGCTTATGTTCCGGCTTACTACCGCCATACTTCCGCCACCGATTCGCCAAGCTACCAGAAAGACCGGAGCGACACGGCGCTACACACTAAATTACTTCCGACAACCTTCCAAGCTGTTCTTCTTCGGTCATTTCCGACAATTTTGCCGAAGGGAAAACGTTCCACTAAAAGGTATGTTTGCTTTGCCGAGGAATAACTTGCAACGGATGCCTGGATTAGAGAGAAAAAAAGAGAGAGAGAGAGAGAGAGAGAGAGAGAGAGAGAGAGAGCAAGGGGCGCAGGTAAATGGAACATGACGGACAATTCTATGGGGTGGTTGTTCAAAGCACAAAGTTGAACGTGACGTGGCATCGGTACGTGCTCGTTCATTGGCACGGAATCAAACAAGCGAAAGCAAAAACTGGGTCCGATAGTCGCGTGAAGCGAAGACGTCGCAAAGTTTCTCGTAAATGGAGTGGCATTCTGCCGGGATAGGATGCACTCGGTTCGAGGCAATTTATTTCGTTCCCTTTCTCACCGAAAACATCGTTCCGCCGCGGAAAGAATGATGGATGTTGGGCGTCGGTCGCGTACCATCGCTACGAAACACGCCGAGTACCGTTAAGGTCGAGTGCCTCGGATGTGGGACGCTTTGTACTCTCCAGCGTTACTCGGCTTTCTCTCTTTCTCTCCAGAAAGCCGTCGTCTCGGTCTCTCTGCCCAAGCCGGAAAAGCTCCGGCCTTGACAGCGCGGCGTTCCCGCTCGCAGAATTCTTCTTGTCCCCCGCGAGCGAGAAAGCGAGCGCGAAGACGAGGGAGCGCGAGAGATATCAATCGATCGATCAACAAACTCGTCGCTTTTTAATTGCACCGTAGACACTTTAATCCCTCACGCTCCATCGAGCGATCCTTTTTATGTATTTGCGGCGGGATCGGTCGGTCGAAGCGCGCCGAACGAGCAACAAACGCGAGCGAGAGATCGATACGGTCGCGAATAGTCGATGACGAGGTTTTCCTCGAATATCCGTGTTCTATCGCGTCGTTTTAATCATTTAAACAGGGCACGCCGGTCGATACAGCTTTATATTCTTTTTCCTAGAATCCGCGCCAGGGGGTCTGGTTATGTCACTGATTAGGGTTCGCAGTCACCGAGTTGCACACATAGCTCCCCACGCCGCTAAGGGTTGAAACAATACCAAGTGGGGGAAGGTCCATGACCCTGTGCACCCGGTGCAACTTCCGTTCCGCATCGTCGCTTGGCTACCCGGACGCGTGCAACGCGAGAAAACGAGAAAATAAACCACCCTCTCGCTCCCTCTCTTCGTCTCTGTCTTTTCCTATCCCGTAATGAACAGAACAGAGACGGAGATTGACAGAGATGAACGGAGACGAACAGAGATGCATGGCGAGAGCGAGAAAAAGAGAGAAAGGGAGAGCGCTCTCGTCTAAGGAATTTTAATTTTTCTTGCAGCATAATCGCGGCTCCGCTTTTGTTGCCGTACCAGTTGTTTTCGTTCGATCCGTAGGCAACCGACAGGGAATTTCGAATGAAAAGGTATATCTCGATACCGACAATTTTTCATCGCTTCCCAAGAGATGGGTGAGAAGAACGGAGGCAGGAACAGAGAGAAAGAAATAGAGACAAGGGGCAGAGAGAGAGAAAGAGAGTGAAAAGAAAAGGAAAGAGAATGAGACGAAGCGGGGCATGGTTTGCTGTCCGTTGAACGGAAGCGCCCCCGCGTTATTCGAACCAGTAAGTAGTTTTTTCCCTCGTCTTTTCTTCGAACAGCTCTCCTTTGTTATCGTTCGAGGCGATTAACCTTGGTTCGGAGCACAACGAACGATCGCGAAACGAAACGAATACGAACCTCCCTGATCGGAAGGAAAAGAGACATACAGAGAAACATAGAGGAATAGATTAGACAAGTGTTGTAGACTCACCGAGCTGGACGTACATCTTCGGCCTGATGTTTTCCTGCCAGGCCGCGAGGGCGATGGTGACCGTGGCGACGAAGCACCAGCAGGACAGGACAGGGTGCATCCTCGTTTCCAAGATGGTACGCCTCATCTTCTCTCGGATGGTGGTTCGAATAGGACCGGAAACGTGCCAGGGTTCGTAGTCTCCTCCGCGAGGGTAACACGCAGCCAATCAAAGAATCGGAACTCAGAACTCGAAACTCGAAACTCGGAATTCGAAAACTCACGACAGATACCGCACCAAATAGAACCACCGACACTCTTTACTCCCCGTGAACGACGCACAGCCGCCGCTGCCCCCGCGATTCAACTCGCGGCAACAGAGAACGGAACCAATCGGAGAAAGAACCGTGTTTCTCTCGATCACTCTCTTCTCTCGGTTTCTCCACTCACTGCAGCAGAAGGTGCGAGGGCGCCGCAGTCACGTGCAGCGTGTTCCTCGTCGCAGTCGCAGTCGTTGTCCTCCAGCTCTGATCACGCATGTTTCCTTCGGGACGACCGGCTTCCTGACCGCGCACATTCACGAGAACTCGGACGCGGCGTCGTGCTTGCACGCGCCTCGTCAAACCACGATTAATCGAATCCCGAAACTGAGACGAAGCCGTTCGCGACGAGACCACTGCGAGCGTGGCGATCGAGCCAACGGGATGTTGACCGAGAGACGAGACAAGACGAGACGAGAGACAGAGAGGCGGCCAAACCACTCTACGTGCACGATGATCCTCCGGGTGCAACGGCGTGTCTCTCTCTCTCTCTCCCCCTCTCCTTCCTCTCTCACTCTGAACTAGCCGAAAAGTCACCGACCGGTACACACGCGCCGGAACGATGCGAAACCCGCAACGGTCGCCGTCACACTAACGCCACACAGCGCCAGGACAGGTGACAGTCCCCCCCACCAACTGCGCGACCTCCCACTCCTCCGAATTTCTCGACCGTCCGCGCAGGCTCGGAGTTTACGCCGCTGGTCTGCGTCGCTTTCCTCTTCTTCTCCTCTTCACTTCTCTCTACGCTATTCTTGTCTATCTTCTTTCTTCGCTCTTCTTTCTTCTCTCTTCTCTCTTCTCTCTTCTCTCTTTTGCACCGTTCTAGCCGCTGTCCTGCGAGTCGCGTGTGCGAGCCTACACGCCAACACTGCACGCACACCTACCCCTTCGCGCACGTGGGCAAGAGGAGGCAGAGCGGCGACCGAAAAGAATAGGGTGGGCAGTCTAGGCGAAAAAAAGAAACGACGAGATCCGAGAGAGGGAGAGAGAGAGAGAGGAAAGGAGAGGTACACAGGAGACAACGGGCAAGCGCCGATTTTCAACCCCACCACCCCCGCGACACGATCACGCCGCCATCCTTGACATCCTCGACATCCTCGCCGCCGCTTCCGCCACCGCCGTCGTCGTCGTCGTCGTCGTCGTCGTCGTCGTCCTCGTCGTCGTCCTCGGTATCTCGTCGACGCTACTGCAACGCCGCCAATCTGTAATCAGAAAAAATCAAAACTAGACTAGTTATTTGCTTTCGAAATACACCGCCGGTTTCGGTAATCGTCACTCCCGGGAATCCAATCATTATATCCCATCAAATGCTACGTATTGCGTTAGAAAACTAATCTTCCCTTCCAACTTTTGTTGAACACTGTAAAGATATTGTATCTCATGGAGTAAAGTCATTAAGGCTTATTTACTGGACGGCCAAATATTTCTTTGCAACATACACGATCGGACTTCTTTACTGCACAAAGTAAAAGTATTCTTAATTCGCATCTTACTATAACTCAACCTAAACTTACACTATCTATCACCCATGCCTCCCTAACCGTTTGAGTCCCAAGCAGCGCGATCGTGCTGTTGAGATTTTATGTCGAGAAAACCCAGTACATTTCCAACATTGTGGACAACTGACGGTGCGTTACAGATTGTTGAAGTCGCGCGCTCAGATTTACTGAAACAGGTACATCACACAGCTTCTTTTAATAGATATTCTTTTTTTATTCATTCTACCTTTTTGGGGATACACCAAATTTAAAAAAGTTAGACAGTAAATCATTTTGATACACACAATTATTAACAATGAGAAACACATACGCAAGAATACGTCCGATCGCTTTGCAAACTGCAATAAATACGACGGAGCGATGAGAAAAGGATGAGAATCGCGTTGGGTCTTTTCGTACTCATTTAGAGAAAGCGCGGTTGCGCTGTTTGGGATTCTTCAACAGTGTGTTTTCAATACCCTCTGGAACTCAAACGGTTAAATCTTAATGTTGGTATTCCCCTTTAGACTAATGAGTTATTCCGTTCAAATAAAATAAATACAACAAATCCAAGAAAGCGCTGCAAGTGGATCGATAGGCAATTGTTCGAAGAGACATCCTCGAAGCTCTAAGACGCGACAGTCTTTTTGGTGCCCGCTTACGAGTGACCTGCTGCGACCAATTGTATACTCCCTCTACACGATGTATGATCCCTTCGTACTGGAGTGGTGAATCCGAAGCAATTGTTACATAATCGTTCATTATTTAAAAACGTGTAACTGTTGTATGAGTCATAATACTCAACATATATAAAAAGAAAATACAATAAGTCAGAAAAATGATTTTGGATTTAGTGTTAAAATGCCTTAGAATGTAGAGAGTTAAACCTAGTCATTGTTTTCCGGTATATTTTATTACGACCAAAACCGACCGCGTCTTCTGTTAATTCTCGGTCTCCAGACCGCCATGCGCCACTGCGATTTAGTTTCCGGATCTTTCAGATTTCCAGGAACCGACTTCGGCGCGATCGATAAACTCGAGCTTTGGTCGGTCCTTACCGACCGTCGCCTTATCACCGATCGGTGCGATCCTACGTGCCAGGTGACCGTGTTATCATCGAACGACAACGATCCGGGATAATATTCGAATGTACGAAAGCGCGAAATGAAACGATTTAGCGGGCGTAGGCTAACAAACGGCAGCTGTTTGAATTCGTAGTTTCTTGTTCTTTTTCGGAGAAATTCTCGGTGTTAGTTCTTGACCCAAATTTCCGTCGGAGCATTTGCGCCAGCACGAATTTCAGCACGCTTTATTTGCTCGAGGATGCTGAGAGAGCGTAATAAACGTGTGGCTAACGATCACCTCGTTACGTCGCCCCCGAGTGTATACCAAGTTTTGCGGATATTCGCGGAAAGATGGCCCCCGCGTTGAATAACATCGAAACGCCGTGTTTATTTAATAAAGGCTCTACCATCGACGCTGCAGGGAGAGGATGATTTCCATCGATGTTTTCGCCGCCGGAAAAAAAAGGTTATCCGACGCAATCAAGCCGTGTTCAAATTATTTCTGCGCGTTAGAAATTTGCCGAATTTCACGCTCGCTCCACAAACTAAATATCGGTGTTACCCATTACACAGAGGTGAAAACCCCGAACTTCTAATAGACTAGGTTAAAGGACGATTTTCGAGTGACCGAAATATAAAATGCTTGGAGAGAAAGTCGGTGTACTGGTAACGTCAGTCCGCAGCGACGAAACCCGGGATAATTTCCGCTGATTTTTCCCAGGGAGGGTTTCCGCCCGCGGCACGGTAACGACGTTACCCGGTGCCCCTCGTTTACCGAATGTTCCCTGCAGCCATCTGTATGCGATGGTCGACGTAGCTCATTAATTTACCGTGTTCAAAATAACCAGTTGCATCGAATCCCAGGTTTCCACTATCGCGACCGTAGCTAGCAAAGCGGAAACAAAGTATACTCGCTGGGAAACGGGGAAAACGAAACTTCTACCTGGACGAGGACCCTCAATTTGACATCTTTCGATCGCTGAACCCGCGCACGCATTTTTCGAGAAACCAAGAGGACGAACGCGGAAAAGCGATAAAAGCTACCGCGCGCGTATTCCCCCCCGAGAAATCGTGGATGCGTTCAACGACGCGTCATTGGATAGCTCGCTCGCAAATCGGAAAAGGTGAAGCCCACTTTACGCCCCGCGACGAAAGAGCTTTTGTAGTCTACGGTTCTTGCTTAAAAGCTATGCAGCGCGCACTAGAACGATCAAAGGCGATCGAGACGAAGAGAACACGTTCGTCGACGGTGCACGAAAGAATACGCGGAAAGGATCTCGTCGAAGGGACGGTCTGGGTCGGGGTCGGGCTCGCTTCGGTTCGAGGGGTGTGCGAGATACGCTTGGAAAATCGTCCCGTGAGACGTCGACGTCGACGTCTACGTCTACGTCGACGCCGCGCGAACACCGACTTTTCTGCCGCTTAGCGTTACGCATCTTGCGTTTTCTGGCTGGCTAAAGCCCCTCGCCACGGCAATCCGCGTCTCTCCGTCAACCGAATGTCGGCCGAGGACGGATCGATATTCGAACGCCGAGAAGAAAAATCCTCCGCTAAGGAAAAGAGTACGGTGCCGGATCCTCGGGGACGAGAGGCAGACGAGAGATAAAATCTAATTTTTCCTTTCGAGTTATGTCGCCGACAGCGGTAGCTGCGACGTTGCTCCCGGGAAAGAGATACGTTATTGGCGAAAGCAACTTCGACCCTGTATCAATTCAATACCGGCGCGAATTACGCGTTCGAATTCGGAAAACGCGTTTATGAAAGCAAACTTCGGGCACGCGACGAACCGTCATATGGTTTCCCGATCGCAAATTCCACCGTAGATTCCAATAGCTGCGCCTTCGGTTTGTTTTCGTACAAAATGAATTTTATATTTATCGAGCAAACTAAGCGAGATAACAGAATAAATTTTTCTATTCTACGAAATGAAAGAATACATTTTTGGATTGAGCTACACAATGCGAACAGTACGTGCTCGCTTAGGTACAGCCGCGTTCGTTAAAACAATATCGTTTTACACATGACTGTTAACATAACAGGGTTTGTGCGAGTGAATTTGTAAAGAACAATGTTTAAAAATAACGGTCAAATTTTTACGCTCTCTTTCATATGGTCCACCAATTTTTTTATTATATTGTGCGTGCTACTGTTTCATAGTAGGTACTATTGCCGCACCGTACTATTCGAAACCGAGAGTTCTCGAAGCAAAGTTATCCATAGCCAGGATGTGACTAGAGAAATTAACTTATTTTCTTCTTATTTACAGCAGATCCTCCCCTCTCCGGCAACTTGGAGCCGGCTGGCTGACAAAAAAAATAGAAACCAGCCGAACCGTCCCGCGAGAGTGTTTCCCTCCGAGTCGAGTTTCGGCGCGGAGAGAACGTGTGCCGACAGTCTGTTCGCGTTCCTAGAAAAAGAACTGTCGGCGGGGGAAGCGATGAACGAAATAGGATCGATAGCCGAACAACGGGCGAAATCCCGATGGAAAACGCGTGGAATACGCGGATACGTAGCTCCGGTACTCGTCACGAAGGACGAGAGAGGGCAAAAGTCGCGGCAGTGGTACTGGCAACGGCCAGACGACCGATCGAAGTCCGTAGAACAAAACCCAATTAAGTTCGCCCAAGTCCAACTTCCGGCAGGCCGTTACACGAAAAACATTTTCGGAGTGAAACTGGTTAGGCCATTTAAGCTGAGTCCGCGTATAACGCTAGGATGACGTAGAGAAGAAGAGGAGGAGGAGGAGGGAGAAAAAGTTGCACTGAAAAACGTTTCTGTATGTTAGACTCAATTAAACGAAATTCCGATGGAACGGAAGAATCGGAAGTAAAGCCATGCACCGGTGAGGGAAAGCTGGGTCCGATCGAGAATCTATTGTCTCGATCTACTTGGTTTAATCGGAATCGAATTTTCGCGTTTTCGCCCCGTTCGGGCCACGGCTAGAAGAGTCCTTTCCGATAATTTAACCATTTAACGTTTCGATTGTCAAGCTCCGCTGCCGGGGGATCGTTGTACAGAAATTTCGATACGGTTTGCGCAACGTATTAAAAATTCAACGGACCGCGCTTCTTTTCGCGAGAGCACTGCCAAAAAGATGGATCGCGTTTGAACGTGGCACGATGATCGAAAATCGTTTGTCGAGCGGCTGAGGGATAGAGGTGGCCGAGGGGTGAGAGATTGCGCAAGATTGAAATCCTTTGGCGGAGGCAGAATATATCGCTGACCTACAAGAAAGATATTCGCCGCGGGGCGTGCGACACGCTCGTTACCAGGATAGCTCCACACGTCCGTCTCTGGCCGCACAAACGCAAAAGTAATCTCCCCCGTCACCTGTCGCTCTCCGGGAAAATACACTTGATGCATCCTCGGTTGCGCGGAAGCATTTTTATCGACACTGTCCTCGGGGAATTCGGATCCGCCGTTACTCTCGCGGCCCTTTTCAAGTTCTGCCTTTCGTCGCCGTGCAGCAAGCGTTCGACCTCCGATTAAAAGCTATTCCAGGCTCGGTGGGATACATCGGAACAGAAGCTTTGACACCGAGCATCACAACCTACTGATCGAGAAGAATTTTTCGCATTGAAACCGATTTTCTGTCGCGTCTTTTAATTTCTAATTATTTATTTATTCGTAAACGGGAAAACCCTGCTACTTTGCATAGATTAATTGAACAGGTGCGAAAGTTACAGTGTCGTGGAAATAGATCTGCGAAATACATCTAACAAAACGGAAAATAGGTCAATTGTTTGCCGACAATTATTGAAAAAAGTGGCGATGAGAGTTATTTGATTTGTAGCGCCAATACGAAACTTGAAGCAGGCGAAGCGGAGCATACGTGTAAACCTAAGAGATCTTATTGGCACATAAAAATCGATAGCACGTGAAAGAGTGGGACAATTAGTTCGACCATTTAACATCTTAAAGAGACACAACAAATCAATAGTCGTCCTTCTGGATTTTGAAGACGCAAGGTTGAATTTAGACATAAAATTTTCTTCCCTTTTTAATAAAAATATACTTAAAGATATGATTTCGCGTAGATCAGTCTCTTCGTGTCTGTACGAGGTGTTAATTGGGTGTAAATGAGTACGTAAGTGTAGCGATGATAATCGAGCTATAGTCTTGATTCGGATGCATCGGGATACCAGACCTAAAAGACGCGAATCTCGCGAAGCTATGCCCCGCACTCTCTCGATAAACTATTCTCGCAGTAAAAGTCTCAACTTTTTAGCTCGTTTGAAATTTGCAACAGGAATCGCAATTAGCGTGCTTCTTCGAGTCGGCAGACAAACTTCGGGTCGCTGTCGCCGCCGCGTATGGTATTCGTTCGATAAGTTATCGCCGGCAGCGGCAGCCTACAGGAATTGCAAAGCTACGTAACTCTTGGCAGGGTCTGCGACACGCATACAGCGGGACCCGAGGGCTGATCAGAGCCGTGTGTCATGTATGCGAGTCCAAAGATCGCCCTCGGGATAATCTGTCCGTCTAGTTGCGCTTCTGAGATTAGCACGGCTGCTAATTAGTCGGGATATTACAGATTCTGGGAACTCGAATCGATCCTATGCGCTCCATCGACGGCATCCCCTAAACACGTCAACGCAGCTGCTTTCGGTAAATTGGATCTTCTGTCCGGCCAGAATTCGCCCGATTCACGACGGCGTTCGGTGAATCGGCCGGTGCCGCTGGCAGCGAGAAAGAAACGCGCGTGTTCGTAACGCGCGAGTACGATTCGCAGACGAGAGAAAGAAGGGGCAGAGAGCCGAGGAAGAGAGAAAGAGCGGGAAACGCGAGGAGAATTTGGAGGACGCGGAAGAGATGGAGAAACGGGAGCATGATTTGCGAGACAGGACAATTTCCGCTCGCGGAAACGTGTAACGCACGGGGAACTTCTCGAAGAGTTTCACGAGAGATCGAGAGATAGGTGGTGGAGGAAAGATCGACGAAAGACTGGGAAAGGAAACGGGGAACGAAGCGAGTTCGAGAGCTGGGGAGCAAGCGAAGACAGAGGAATCGCGTCTTAAAAATTCGGAGAAATGGGTTAAGGAAGCTCCTCGAATCCACGGAATATAAATCATTTCCGCCGACAGTAATTCGATTCGCGCGCATCTCCGATCCCTCCAGCACTTACGCTTCTTATCCTACTGCTAAAGACGGCCCAGCCAAACGAGGGGTGTCTCTGTAGGGCTACAACACCAGCAGAGTTCCACGCATCATAAAAATTTCATAAAAATCACCGACACTCGTTCGAAAGCTGTGAACGAAAGCGCGTACGGCATCTGGGATAGGATAATTACGAAGAAACAAGCAACAATGGCGGTAGTGGTTATTTTTTAAAGTGCTACAGAGATGTGACCATACAGAACCCATTCTCGATCTAATTGTAAGTATAGAATTCATGCTATTAACACTTCAAGGAAATACGATGTATTTATTACGTAAAATAGAACTATAACCGAAATCCAGAACCGAAAAATAACAGTTATAGAATCACTATAATATCGGTTCTGAAGAACTAGAATCATAACCGATATAAGTCAGAATCGATACACACCTTATAATAGTTGCGAGATCTTTTCGGCCCTTAATAAATGTTTCACATATTATACACACATGTGTCAGTTTGAAATGGTCATTCTCAGAACCATTTGAATCTCTGAGTGGCAGCGATCTAAAAAGTTGATTGGTACCTAATTCATTTAAATACATCTGACGTCATTGAGACACCATTTCACGCTTCGTCCAGAATGTCACAAAATCGTTTCAATAGTCTCAACAGAATATACTACAATGCAAGCAGATTTGTCGGACCCCTAAACTTTTTTAATTTCTCTCTTACTTGTAGGATTAATGTTTTTCGTTTGTACTTCGCGATTAAGCCCGCCCATAAATAAATAAATTAAATAATTAATAAATTAACAATATTAATCAATTCGAATCGCACGCAGGATAAAATCCGCGTTCGCTGAACTTGGAAGCTGGAATATCGATTTGTCCCAGTGACATCGAAATGTCTTCGAAATAACGGCGCAAGTGAAAGGGAGCGGGTCGAAAGAAGGCAAGATTGGAGGGCGGAGTGGGAGGGAGGGAAAAGAGAGAGAGAGAGAGAGAGAGAGAGAGAGAGAGAGAGAGAGAAGCGACGGAAATTTCAATTTGCCAAGGGGTCGGGGAGTGCTCGCGAGCGACTGCGACGTCATGTGAAATTCGAAAGGGTGCGTTCCCGTTGGCGAAACAGGAAAATCATGACCGCCTCGGAGACATCGGGGTTGCTGGATACGCGCACATGCGTCGCAACGAGCGGGAGTATCGGTCGACTTCCGTAACGGCAAGTCGAAAACTTCGTTACGTCGTTTCCGAGTTGCCAGCCCAGCGGTGCTCCTGGATTTCCACCTCGATTTCTCTTCGTCCCTGTTCCTCGATCGCGCCTCCCTCCCCTCGACTCCGTTCCTCGCGCCCCTTTCGTGCGATCGACTTTCCATTCGAGAAGAGAAAGAATGTTTCCTCCGCGAAACCGATTCACGCCGGCGAAGCGCAGACCTGGGGGAAATTGAATTTCACCCCGATACGCCGTAACGATGATTTGCGCGTGCAAATCCGTTTACGGCGATTACAGCGGCCGCCGTTGGGTAACAGATACGCGAGAACAAAAGGCGACCGACGTGGAAGAGTCAACGAGCGACGCGTTCCGGAACATCGTGCCCGATATTCCTCCGCGGGAAAGCTTTATCCGATACGAACCATTGGAACAGTGCTCTCCTTGAGTAATGCCGCGATCGGCGAGGTCGTGCTACGTATTCGTTCCCTTCGAAAAATAGAAGAATCGATCTCCCGCGATTCTCTGGGATGCGGCGCGGCGCAACGCGGCGATTCATTGAAAATGCTCGCCGGAATTCATCGAGCCGCGTAGCAGCGTTTCCGACGAAAAAGATTTTCGTTCGCCCGTCGGCAAGGCTGATCAAAATAAAACTGCTCGGCAACGCACAGAAGGGGTTGCGAGGTTGCAAATTGCACGGTGTACGCGCACCCGCGTCCCTAGCTGCGTGCCGGTGTAGATAAATAGGAGTGCTTGCATTAGAAGGAACACGCAGATGCGGAGAGCATTATTCCGAGCGCGATAAGTCCATCGCAATTTACGCGAATTCTTTGAGGCGGGAGCGCGTAACGCGGTAACCAATGAATAGCTGGAACCGTTCCCCTCGTTGCTATCGTCGACCGTTTCAGAAATTATGCATAAGCCTCAGCTACGGCCCGTCCATACGGTCGCAGCCTTTTCCGTAAAGTCTGCTTCGAAAATACACCTGGCCACTTCGAAGCTTGGTTTTTTCATGAGCGCCGTCAATCTAGTTGACTATATTTAAACGAATTCAAAGGCTTAACGGGTATCGTGTAGCTACGCGCACGCCGATGTATCGTTTGTCATCGATCCTCTGCGCTTCTGCCGAGAGAACCGCCGGAATCGTTCTCTCCGTAATGCCAGTGGTCGATGCGGCGAGAACGCAGGCGAGAGATGTTCCTTTGCAGCCGACCGGAAGTCGGACGGCAGAAATTCCTCCTTGCGTTTCGCGACGACGTTTTCATGGGATGAAAAGGAGGAGGACTTTTCGCGGCGGGATAAAAATAGCGCGGTCGGACTGAAAACGAGCAAGCCAGTTCTTGGCCGGAACCCCGGACTGGATTTAAACGCGCGAACGCGTAAAACGTTTGACGGGGAGTGTTCGTTAGCACGGGGAAGCCCGGTCGACGATCGCGCGATAAGCGACATCCCTGGAAAGAGGGAACCCAGAACCATACCCGTGGACTTCTAAGAAAAACATCCCGTTTCCGCGCGCCCGGTTCAACTTCGAGCAAACTTTCCGGCCGGGGAAGACGAATTACGTGAAATCGAGTAAACCGAGCGTTATCTCGCCTCTAACTGAAAATTCTCCGTTAACGAGTGAGAACCGTCGGCCATCGGGAGCGCGTCGCTGCGCTGTTCGCGATGCACCGGGATGCGTATCGCGAGTTCGCCGATGCAGCAAGATTTATGTTGGGCTATCTGCAGGAAATAAAAGCCTGGATGGGGTATTAAACTTCGATTGAACCGATCAAGTAGGGGTGGGAACGGGAGGACGTTGTACGTGGCACACGGTGTAGGGGGGAGGCTTGGTGGACGATAGTCGGTGACAAATTGGCGAGGTTGAAAATCGGGACGCCGCGTGTACACCGTCGATATTTTAATCGACGCCCTTTCGCCATGCCACGGTACAGACGTGGACGAAATTTTAAAGTTGTATCTACTATGGCGCAGGTGTATGCAGTAGCGGTCATAAATTGAAGACGATGAATTTTATTTTCAGTTACGCGCACATTGTATAACTTACGTATTCGTTTACTTTTTGTCGTGTTCCACTTATTTAATTCATTTGCAATCACAAACGAAATACTCCATGGACGTCAACTATTACTGAACTGTGGATCTGACGCATTTGCGATTAAAAAGTTATTGGTGAAATATCAGGCGACGAAAATATTAAAAGAACTTGTCCTGCAATTGAAATTACAGTTCAGATGAATTTAAACAATGATATGGAAATTGATTTATTCAACGAGCTTGTTTCACTTGACATAAATTATAATAAAAAACGTTAAAGAACAGAATATGTATATGCTTGTTATTTTTATGAAGAAACACAAAAACGCTTAATATTCTTCTACATAATAGGCTTGAAATTCCATCATATTTCTCATGATCGATAGAATACGCGAGACATCGTCGTTTTGTAGCAACCACAGTGCATTTTACCAATTCCTTTCTTTCCTTCTTTTCGCCTTAATATTTTGTCTACCGTACGCAGGGTACACGAAACAGCGTTATCCCGCGGATAATTATGCGTCTTAAATCGCTAACAGGGCGGAAAAAGAAAATAGGAGAGCGACGGCGCGTCTGGGCCGCGTTTTTCGCAGTTTATTCGAACGAAATTTCGTGGCACGCTACTCGCTCCGTGTCAGGAACAACGCTCCGCGCCCTGACGTTGCCGCGGTGGAAGCGGGCGAAATTAGTACGAAACTTTCTTAAACGTATGAGAAGTTAACGGAGAGTCTCGCCCACGCCGTTGTTCCCACTACCTCCGCCTCGCTCCCACGCATCCGTTGTGTTTCTACGGCTATTTACGAACCTTCGGAGCACTTCGCTCGAATTAACAGGGAGCGCGGCTCTCGCGCCCGGCGAAAAAAGCTCGCGAAGAAAATCCCGATGCGCCGTAAAATGGACAGAGTTTGCGCCGCGTTCTTACGCTGTATTTCCCCTGCCAGAAATCCCGGGCTGAAATAGGAAAGCCGAAAGCGTCCACGCCCGCGTCTTCGAGCGTCCTGCGTGCGGACGCCGACACGAGAGTGGGAAACTTGCGAGCGCGTAGCTAACGAAAACAGAACTTTGGACACGAGGACGGCTGCGGAAGGAACGTTAATGCCAGGCCACATCGAGTCATCGCTTGGGAAAAGGGCGCGGAGAACATTACCGGAGGGTAAGTAAGAAAAGTGTGTGGCGCGGTTGTCTGTGTGCGCGTGGAACCGTGAGTCATCGAGCAGCACATGCGCCTACGAATACGCAGATGCGACGCGACCACAATCGCAAACACAGGCACGGACGCAGACCTCGGATGCTCGGGGTACAAGATTTCCCGTAGAATTCTGCGACGACCGATGCAGATCGGTTCGACGATTCGCCTGATCACACCATCGCATCGATCGCGACACTTCTGAAGCCAACGGAACCGGTATTACGATGAAATATGCCGGCAATAACGGAGACCGTGCGCATAGTAATTAGGACCTACAATTAGTATCTTTGCGCTCCTAATTTCGCATCAACGCAGCGTAAATTACAGCCGGGGAGATAAGTCACGCACGAACACTCGTAAAGAAGATATACCGAGGCTGGCGCAAGTCATTAGAAGAACACGCGTGCATTCCACGCGAGCCTGTGTCGCCACTCGTCGTGCGCTCAAAGACATAAAGCTGATGCACATTTCCTCTCCGTCTCTCTATCTCATTCTCCCCCTTTGTTCTTCCCGCGTACAGCTGGATTAGCGTCGTGGAGACCCGGCAACACGGACTTATTTACTTGCTCTTTGCTCGGCTGCGCATCCGCGTTGCTCAAACAGCGAGCGCGTCGTAATTAGAAAATATGGGAAAATGTTCGGTCGGCGATCGGATTTCTCGACCGACAGGTTGTTCGCATCGAGTGGCAACGATAATGCTTTCTCCGTGGGTGGCTTTTCGAATTGCCGATACGAGAAGGAAAGTGTTTAGCTGTCGAACGTAAAGGATTCGATAACCGCCGGTTATCGTGTTCCTTTCGTTCTCGGAGAACGGAGGCCAGATACCTCTTGCTACCGTGGCGATAGTCTACCCCGACGAACTTGTGACCCAAAACGGGACGCGAGGTAGGTATATCCAGCGCCCGGCTTAAACAGTTAATATGTTTTCATGACATTCGAACCGCTAAGTATAGTCCGGCAGCCTCGAACGGAGCATTAATGTAACGAACCGACCGGAATAGAATATGGACATACAGCGGGAAGGCAACGTGATAGAGGAATTTCGGAAGCATAAATTATTCATTCGGACGTGAAATAAAATCCTCTGGGCAGAAGACGCCCGGAATCGGAAGGAAATTGATTCCGCAGGCTCGGTGATCGCGGTGTTCCGTGTTCCATGTGCGATGTTCCATGTTCGTGGTCGCAGACGGCGTTTCCAGAAGACAGCAGAGCGTCGTCACAAAGGGGCCCAAGACTCGCGACAGACGGTAGGCGGTAGACGGTAGACGATAGGCGCGGTCGACGAAAGAATCGCGCAAGTCGATGGCGACGAGGATGACAAAACGAGAGAAAGGGAAGGAGGACGGCGATGAAGACGATGACGAAGAGGAGAAAGGAAACGCGGGCGGGCCAAGAGGCTGCAAAGCCGCCGGTAAGCCGATATAAGCAGAGTCAATTTCCAGCGAGTGTTCGAGCGGGAGGAAAGGATTTTGCTTGCACGACGACGAAAAGGCAATATTCCGTTCCAGAGCAGGGCCGGCGAACGGGCGAGCCGGCGACCGAGCGAGCGACCGAGCGAGCAAACGAGCAACCGAGCAAACGGGCGAGCAAACGGGCGGGCGAGAGGAGAATCAAACCTCGAGGAAGAGGGAAGAAAACGCCGCGAACCGGAGAAGAAGAACCGCGCGAGAAGCACTACCTTTGTTCCTCGGGACTTACCTAGATACTTTTCAATAAAGTTACTTGGCACCCACCGTCCCGTCGCGTCGCGCCGCTCCGCTCCGCGCCGTCAAAACTTCTCCGTCCGTCGAAGAATCAACGAGGAAAACGGTGGACTGTCTCCAAGTATAACGACCGATCGGTTCTGCAATTTCAGTTCGACGTGAAATATAGATTTTCGGAAACGACACCGTCGTATCTCGCGTTACAGTTATGCGCGATTTCGTATTCCAGGGGTATATCCGTGCCAGAGACCCGCTCAACTGTTTAAAAACTGGATTGTATAGCTTTACCCGTGTATTTGGGATACCCGTAATTGGGATAAAGTAAAACTAGCCAGGTGTCTTATAAATAAGGTTTTATAAAAATCATGAACATCAAAAATCTTAAAGCTGGTTCTAGAAAACATTGAAGGACGTCGTTCGAATATTATTTTAATTTCTGTAAAAATCTCAGACTTGATAAATATAGCATCTTCCGTCAGAGTATTTGAAAAACTCATTCATCTAATTATAACTTTACGATTTTAATTTCATTAAATGATGCACTTTCTTTTTATGAAATTTTTGCGGTTGTGGCGTGGCAGTCGAAGCGATAATAGCTGGTAACGGGTAGCCGGCTATTTCGTGAGATACCAGGGTACTCGAGTAATTTTCGTTCACCCAACATTCTCAACAGGAACCCAGTTACAGGGTATCTCTCGAGTAAACTCCAGATCTTTATGCAGATTCTCATTTTCATGCATCGTTTCACAAAAGTTACAATCGGAGAAAGCTACCCTCGTCGACTGAAAGACTATACATTGCAAAAAGAGAAGAATAATTCTATTATACCTTGTTAACTGATAGCATTTATGTAGGTTTAAAAATCTATCTAGCCATAAATGCTACTACTCCGCAATCTAATGCTGTGTCTCACAAGACACAGCTCTACAAAAAATTGGGTCAGAGACGTTCCTCGGATCTCCCGACGGCTGCAACGAATTAAGATATTTAATCGATCCCATTATCGTACCTAATGCAAAGACGAGGGTCTTCGTCGAGACCCGCGCGAATTGTAATCGCGGATTCTCGCCGCAGAAAGGAAAAACCTCGATAAAACGGAATTTATGTGCCGGGTTCCGTGCGAAACGCAGTTTAAGATCGCGGATCGGTTCGATATATCATGATATCGAGGATGCGACTGACACCGGCCGTTCCCATATTTCCTCGCGAAGACGGAAGGACGTTGAATATTTAAAAATTGTAATCCGCCACGCCGTTGGGAAAGTTGGCGCGCTGCCTCGCGGGCGGATGTTCGATATCAAAAATCGGACGCCTCGTGAATGAAAATTTCGTGAAACGTTGGCTAACGAGGAACGACGGAAACGTCGCGAGATCGCGGTCCGCGGAATCGTCGAAGATCATTTCGACGTTCGAACGAAGTATATATGTAGATCGTGTCTTCGTTGTGGACTGTGGACGCACGGGGGACGAATTTCAAGCTTGAAATTGATTTCCTTCTCGAGTCACGTCGAAGTAACGATCGGTCGATCGATACCGAGCCAACCATCATCGTCGCGAAAGCAGAGACTCGGGGCGATTACCCGATTTCCGCGACACTCGGATCCGATTCTGAGGCAGCGGTGCATACGGGTTCGTCTTTTCCATCGTTCTTCAATTTCCAGGCTCAGCCATAAAAGCGGTACGCGATCCGAAAAATTCATCGCGGAAGAATGTAGATCGGTGCGTTGTTGCGCGGGCACGCGCGAAATCTAATTTATCACGAAACGCTGTATAAAATGTAATTTAACGGCGATGATCGTTTCGATATTAGAATACGGGGGTGGGGACGCGACCCATATCGATCACGTGCACCGCACATGCATTCGCACGCGCGCAAGGAACCGACACTAGATTCGAACGGAACGAAAGGTGAGAGAGCGAAGAGAGAGGAGCACACGCGGCCCGTATCTTCGACACGGACGATGCATTGTTGAATATTTAAAAATTCTAATCTGGAAAGCCTCGGCGTATCGGCGATGTTTTTGGTATCGTTTCGTGGCTCGGGTCTCGTCGGAAGGAACAGAGCGGGGAGCAGAGAGAAAAAACGAAGAGAGCTGGTGGGGCTGGAGAGGCAGAAGCGGAGGCGTTTGGGTTTTCAGCGAGCATCTACGATAGAAATACGAGCGGCTCTCTTGTAAATGCAATGTCGAGACACAGAGAAAGAAAAAGAAAAAGAGAGAGAGAGAGAGAGAGAGAGAGTGGGAAAGAGGACGAGCGAAAAAAGGCGGTGACGAAAGAGAGAAGAAGAGGCCACCTTGTTGCGGCACGATGTGCAGCCCTGCATCTGCACGATGCACTCGAGTAACGGACCCGTGTACCGCGCCCTCATTTAATACACGCCGTACCGGTTGCATCGACTCTTCTGTCTGATTTTTGCTCGTTGCTTAACTCTTTCGAGCCTTTTCAATATCTTTAGCGAACGGCGCAGCGCCGGTGCATCGATGCACTGCCGCTTCATCCCGTGCCGCGGCGCGCCTCGTATTTTCCACGCTCGATGTCTATCTTTTTCCTCTGTAGTGCGATTTTAATCCTTTTAGTTCCGAACGATATCGCGTAATGACATGGCTGTTGGCTCTGACAGCCGGCTAATCCCAACCGGTCACGTATAATTAGTGAAATTAAACGTGTCCGGCATATCGGGCCGGCACGATGGAAGGGTTAATTACACGGCGTTAATTTTTCGTTCGATACGGAAACGAGATGAATGATACGCGGCCGGCAGCTCGGCTCCGCGCAGCGCGAGTCGCTGGCCGCGAACCGCGTGCCGCCTGCTAAATGGTGTCGGGGTCGCTGAAAATTCGAGTAATTTTTACCCTCTTAATTGACTATATTGGACTCACAGCCGGCGAGCCTCGATCGATTCGCCGTTAGTTATGCCGCGGATTTCACGCGTGCCGTTTACGATATTACGAGGTAAAACACTCTGGCCGCTTAACGCTTAATACCGAGATAACTGCATCGCGGCCACCGTTCCATATTTTAGAAAAGTGCTTTCCAATGTTTCTCGCGCCGACAGAAATCCATCGTGACGCTCCGATGGGTCCTGGTCCGGAGTCGCGTATCTTCGAACGTAACGAGAGCAAAATCGAAACGCGTCCAGACCGTACAGAGCCAGCCAAGAACCGGTCATAAACATAGAAATTTATTAGCACTTTTCGTCGCGCCGAAACGGGATGGAGATTTGTGCGAGCCGTCCTCTATAGTTCCCAAAAGCCTGTTCAAACTCTCCCATCGAATTGTAAACAACGAGACGGCAACACGGGCCCGCAAAACGCTGGAAAAACACGGATAGAGCATCGATCAATCGGGCGAGCAAACGACGCTACCCTTATCGCATAAAACGAGCCAAGTTATGCGATTACGTCCTGTGCAAACGCGCCGAAGTCAACCGAATTCGAGCGGGGAGGGGTAGGCACGAAGAAATCGCGCGCACAGCCCGAAGACGAAACAAACACACCGGTTACACGCGATTGTCGATGGCGCGAGGCCAATTCGCGAAACGTGCTTCCGGCAAATTATTTTCCGGCAGCTCTTCGCGGAGGTCGGCCGCTCGAGAAAAGCGTGTTACGTTCGAGTAGACAGAATTTGTTTCGCGCGAACGCTCCTCCTTCGTTAGCTATGCATCCGCGAGCAAAAATATGCACGCAGTGCGGTGTAGCGGTGAAGCAAGCCGAGACGAAGGCAGAGGCGAAGGTAGAAGTTCGTCGCGCTTCGTGCACAGAAGGTGGCCGATGAAATCCTTCGTCCGCGTCGACAAGGTAGGTACGTCGGTTCTCGTGTTTCACTCTGTAAAGCACGAGGGACTTCGTTCCATTCAAGCGTGCAGGAAAAATTGTTGCACCCTACGCTGCAACTCCTGACCTGACCCCTGCTGCCGACCGTTGCTTCGGTATTTAACCTAAATTGACCGAACCCGAGCGAGATCGATGCCTCGGAACCCCTCATACTTGTGGGGTTCGAAAGGAGTATCCCTTACTGCACTGTAAGCAATTAAATCGAAGCGGAAAGTGTCGAGTTCCACGGTGACGCTTCGAGCGCGCGGATTTACATCGCGTATAAACCGCGTCGACCTCCAAGATCGCGATCCCTTCTCGGTGAAACTTATTCGTACAAATCTTCTTACCGCGGATCGAGAAGTTTTTCGCGAGCGTCTCGGCGCGATCCCCTTGGCACTCCGTCGAATACGCGTCCCCTTCGCCAAATAAATTCCAAAGTGTATCCGCATTAACCTCGCCCCGAGCAGAGCCGGCGAAGCTAACGATAGGACGATTTCCTTTTTTCGTAGGACACGTCATCCCCGACTGGTTAAGGTTCCGGGAGGTTTAACATTTCAAGTGCTGTAACTTTGCGAGAAGAAATTGTAGCGTTTTAATTCTGCCCTCAAATTAAAGGGGAAGGCTTGAACTTTCCGATACTGTTTACAGTATGCTCGAAAAAATTTTTCCAAGTCCATAGTGGGCGTTAAAAATCGCACTTTTTCGGTATCGCGAACATACCCTCAGATTTAGGTTGCCAGCCATGGGGATGCGCGATATTAATACTTAAAATATAGTATCGTAGGGAAAAGATTCCGGGCTTTAATCTTTAAAAGTATCGTAATTTTATACTAGCTTTTAACAGAGTTATAGCTGTTCAATGATTGTCAATTTTTTGGCAAAAAATTAGCGATGCTCTTAGTTTGCTGTTGAGTGCATGTGACCCTCTTGACGTCCGCCAAGAGAGTCGTGTACACTTAAACGAAATATACCAAATTTGTTTTACGTGCTTTGATAAAGTTCCGGAAAGGAATTAAATCAATTTTTTAAAACCTGATAATCAGGAAATTCATGAAGGAAGAAGGAAAAGGAAATAAAATTGCACTTTATTAAAAATATTCAGTAAATAACATTTTCTAAAGTGTAGTCAAAAGCGATACGATCATTATTCAGTCACTGAAATATGTACTCCTTAACTAATGGGTTTCTGTCACCCGCAAATAAAACATGAGTAAATAAATAAGCAAACTATCGAGAAAAATAAAAAGATATTGTCGTGAGTTTTTCATTCGCTGGTTTCGAAGAGGTTGGCCGAGGAAACCGGGGGATGGATCGTTGCGGCAGACAGAGATACGATACCACGAATCACCGAGAAGAAGACTCCAGCAAATCGGTTAAGTGCAAAGAAAGTGTATCGAGCGTCGAATGGAAATCAGCAACCTGGAAGGAAGAAGCGTGGGCGGAAATGGAAACCAGTGCGAGATTCCGGGCTGCTTGTATCCGGAAACGATAAATACACCGTTAGGAGCACGCACCCGCACTCTCGCACAGATGCGAGCAAGCACACGGCCAAGCTACGCGGAGATTCGCTATCTTTCTCTATCTGCCTCTCTCTCTCTCTCTCTCTCTCTTTCTCTAGGGGTTTCGCGCAAAAGGCAAGAGATAATTACAGGGAGCATTCGCGCAAAGGAGCACGCGGTCGGGAGAGCTGAATATATTACATCTACGTGCATAAGGAGAGAAAAACATCGGGGTGAATGGGCCTCGACGTACACTTCGAGGTAAAGATGCAGCGTGCCACTGAACCCAGCGCAGCGCGGCTTAGCGGAGCGATAAACAGAGCTTTCGGTCGCGAAAAAAGGTTGCCGCGAACGCGAGAAGCGACACACCTTGCGCAGCGCAAACAGTTGCAGTTTCGCCCCGAAAAATTGATCGAGCTCCCAGAGTGCCAAACGACCCTCTCGAATTTATGGCTGTCCCAAGGGCCACGAACGCGCAAGTACGTCGCTTCTCCTTTTGCATTATGCACGGAGAGAACGCTTAAGGATTAATCGGTCGAAAAGCCATGGATTCCTCTGGAGCAAGATGGATGTAAAACAAAATTGATTTGCACACGGCCATCCCTTTGTGGGCGCATGATAAAGCGATAACGGTAATCGGTTGGTCAGAATTTTACGATTATAGATAACGCATTTGTGCAGGGCCGTGCCGACACCAGAGTTCAAAGTACCATGCGCGCATGTGGGTCAACCATACGTAATTCCCAGTACGGAAATTCGTCGCCCAGAAGATACATACATAGAGACAAGCACGAACGTTCTCGCGCAACCTGCACAAGCGTTTTATGGTAGATTCAATGCGAGATACGTGTCCTACCCGAAGTGGCCAGACCAGAGACTGCTACAGCGTTAACAGTCCATCGTGTTATCGCCGCGAGAAGATAGCCACCGGTGAATCGGGCGGACGAAAACGCGGCAGTATGTATTATGGAATTTTTTGGAACGCAAAACACCGCGGCAGTGTTGAGCAAACTGAATCGCCAATATCGTATTAGCCGAAGGCGTGCATCGATTCAGGGGTGGGGGGGAAGGAGTAGAGAAGAGAGGAAAGGAAAAGAGAAGAAGAGAGAAGAGAGGGAGGGTGGGAGAAAGAGAGAGAGAGAAAGAGAGAGGAGAAAACCGAACACTTTCGGGCTCGATATCGCGTTCGGAAGCCGAGCTACCGTAATTCTATGGGTGAAATTAACGAACCGACTGAATGGATGCAGAATAATCCTGGCGGCGACGCAACGTGTGCCGTTCGAGATAAAGACCGGATCCTTTCCCGTTGGCTGGGAGCACGGTAGGGAAGCCTTCACGGTGATTAAGCCGCGTCCGAAAGTACAGCGACGCGGCCCGCTCAGCTATTCCAAAGGACGAAGGGGAATCCGGAACCCCGAGTTCGGAATCCGGAATCCGGATTCCGGAATGGGGAAAACCGAAATATCGACGAATCCGGCGCACTACCCACCCTCCTCGTGTGCGTGAATGCTCGAAACCTATTCGCCGCTCCGCCCTCTTCCTCTTTTTCCACTACCCACTACCCACTACTCGCTATCCAGTATCCCAGTATCCGCTGTCTCACTTTCCTGCCCATTTTTCCTCGTTCCTCCGCGTTCCTCCCCTAATCCGCGTCTCACTATCGCCCTCCTTTCAGTCTCAATTCTCTTTTTTTTCGCCGTACGAAAGAACCGGCTTACCAGAAATTCCCACAGAACCTGTCCTTCGTGTTTAGTACGAGTATTCGCGAGACCACGCCGGAGATGCTCCTCTCGAAGCTCGACACGTCCTAGCCAAATTTTTCCGCGTTTGGTAAATCAGTCGCCAAACGTGTCGGCCGACAAAGACGTCGGTCCTTTCTCGCGAGGCTCGCTACCCACGCCACGAAGCCGCGAGTCTCGTCCAATATTCTCGAGCAGAGCTTCTCATCGATTTTTAGCCGGAGCTCGGGAACGAGCTGTAAATTCACCGATATCGTGATGCACGATCTACGAACGCGATAAATCCTGTTACCGGCACCGTGACTTTTCGTTTCAGCTCGTGTCGCGCCTACGTAGCATGCATTTCGATCCCTCCGCGGCTTTGAGGGCGGCTCCTTCCGGCATTCTCTCTTCTCCCTTCGATCCCAGTATCCTCCGGGACCCAACGAATCGGCGATCGAGTTGCCACACGCACTGTAAACATCGCGTTCTCGCGCGCGGAAGAGTCCCCCGGCGTTTCCACCGGGAAACCGCGAATTCGGAATCGTCCGCGCGTCGATTCTCCCATTCTGGTCCCCATGCATTCGCGGACGAGTTAAACGGTTCAACGAGTAACGAGTCTTTCGTTCGAGAGCAGCCATCCGGGCGTACGTGCTCCTCTCGATCTCCGTGCACAGGTCTCTCCGACGCTTTGTGAATCGTCGTTTGTGCGCGAGCCGTGCCGTGCCACCGATGCACTTTTTTGCTCGCCGTTTCTTTTTCTAGCTTTCTTTCGTTCCGCTACTCATCCACCCCCTGGCAGCCGACTGTCGACAGTCGGCAGTCGGCCCGCCGGACGTCCTCCTTTCTCTTTATGCAAAGTTCCACGGTCGTAACTTCGTTCTTACGCGAGGAGGCAAATGTTATTTACGAGCAAAGACGCCGGCAGCGGAATCGTCGTTGTCGTTCCCGCTCTCGTCCTCGACCTCGACCCGGTCCCCTCGCGATAATCGTCTTTGTTGCCGGGGCTAGAATCCCGATTGAAATTCTCTCTGTCCCAATCAAGCGCCCATTTTTCGCGGCGCCCGTTGTCGCGCAACGATTATGAAAGCAACGTTCGCGGAAGCGGTAGAAGGAGGGAAAATGGACGAGGAAAATCGGATCACGGTGCTCCAGGAAAAATATGCGCATTATCAGGCTGACAGCTCGATTTCCGACGAATTGAAAGACACCGATCCCCGTGTGTAACGTACGAAACCGTGAAACGCGTCTCGCGATTTCGTACGGCAACGAACGTTCGCCGCGCGGATTGATTCGCCGTCGTCGTACGTTCCGTTCGCGATACTTTCGAAAGATTTAACCCCCCTGCCTCTCTCGGGTCCTGCAACTGCGATGCCTCTCTCGAACAAATTCCAGGGGCTATAAACACGAAAGTTGAAACTTCTCCGAGCGTGGGTGGTTTTCCAGGGTTCTTCTCATCCCGTGGCAGAAAATGTTCCGAAGCTCTGTTTCTCTCCCGGAAACGTCGGCGGCTCGAAAAAGGCGCGGCGGTGGGTTCACCGCTCTCGGCGCGGCGGCGAGACGAGGCGAGACGAGGCGAGACGAAACGAACGCGTCGATTGGAAGAAAACAACCGACGACTATTGAATCAGCGAGAACCAGAACCCCGTCGCTATTCGTATACGCGCGACGATAGACACACGAGATATCCGCATTGCGGTTACACGAGCTTTTTAACACTTTGTGTCTCTGCATACGCGAATGTGTACGGTACGCACCACCGCAGCCAGTAAACATCGGACTTGTGTGTCGATGACTGCCGATGGGTGTCGTCCTGTGCAAGCACAAAAGCGAGACAGAGAGAGGAGAGACGAGTGATCGAGGACGGCGATTACGTCGAGGGTGGCGTACAGGGAATTGGAGAGGGTGTGGGTTCGCCGGTGGAACGGCTAGAGAGAAACACACAGCCAGAGAACCAGAGAGAGAGAGAGAGAGAGGAGGGCGGGGGTGAGGGAGGATGAGCGAGGGAGCCAACCAGGGAGGGAGAGGTCAAAACACGATATTAGGTTTGGACCCGGTCTCTGTATGCATGTGTACGGCCGGCGTACCTACCGACGCCGGAAGATCGCGGAACTAAACGTTGGTGGAACGCTCGGTACGCCCCTGGAATTGCAGCCATTTTCGAGAGAGACCTCAGTCTCCTCTGATAAGCTATATACAAATGCCTACATTGCCACGGAGTAATATATCGCGAGGCGAGATGTCGAGATGTATGCGAGATCTCGTGAGAATCGCGGCAGAGTCGACTCAGCGATGCCCGAGAGACCCGCGGCTCGAGCTTCCGTCCAGATCGACCTACCCGCGGAAGACCTTGGTTTCCGGATCCTGAAAATAAGCTGTGCTCCATGAGAATCAACCTCACCGCAGACCGTTAACGGATTTCGCGTTCCGAGCGATTGCGCGGCCAGAGATTCCGTCGCGACAAGGTCTCTGCCCTTAAGATTCGCAGAGGGCGAGAGCCGAGGGGCAAGGAGACCCGGATTGATCGCGCGACCAGAGACGATCGGCTGGCGAGACGAAAACGACTGGTGTCCCCGACCGGCCTTGAACGGGTGACTTTGATGGAGCGACCAACGCATCGACGAGGCGCGGTTCTTCGCCTTCGCGATACGCTGCCACGTTGTTCCGTTCCGTCCCTCTCTCGTTCGTGTTCACCCTTCGCCGGACAAACTTTTTCTCGCGACAAAAAGAATTTTCTCCCGGCAGTCGGTTAACGGCTCCGGCAGTTTCACGAATCGGTCCGCCTCCGCTTCGCGACCCCCTCTCGCCACGCATCTGAATGGATCCAGGCTTTTTACGGACGGCTCCCGAACGGTTCCACGTAGAACCCTAGCTACGGAAAAACCGTTATTGTCGCGATAAGTTCTTTTTTTATACACCACTCCGCTGTCTTTTTGCTACGATATATCGGCCGGTGTTCCATTATTATGGTCTCACCGCCTCGAACCGGGGAATACAACGCGAGGCCGCTGGCAGAAAGTTCGACGCTCCGATTGGGGGGTTATTTGCGAGTATCGTTATTATATTTTCGGTTACGATTCGGGGTAACGTATTTTACCGCGATTCGCTCCGAATACACGTCGGCGTGGAAAGAGGCGCGCGCGTTTCTCGACGGAATCGAGACGATAATCTGATAGCGACATAGGGGCGGAGGGGGAGGCGGCGGCCCGGGGATGAACGGAGGGGAATCGAACGCTCGGAATTTTATCCCTTTAAACTCGACGGAACATCGAAGAAACACGGAACAACCCTGCGAAGAAGAGATCGAGAACAAACGGCTTGAGGTGGTCGGCCACCACCTCCCGGTCACCCGTTCTCCTCTCCTCCTCTCTACCACACAACCCCTGCCTCTCTGCCTTCCTGCCACCCTGCCCTCTGCTCCGCCGCGCTCCCCTTTGTCCGGGAAGATCGCGTTATCGGTCGACAAAATATTGTTATCGTGCCGTAGCGATGGTGAATCACTGATGCGAGAACGCGGCGTACAAAGGGAGCCGTGCAAACGGAAAATCGATAACGATTGACCGGTAAACGTATTGACCGGGAGCATCGGGTATCGTGCGGGTCCAAAGTGAAACGGAATGGAACGAGACAAAGAAATCGTGGCGAGCTCTCCGAGTAAGACTTCTGGCACGACAGCGCCGGTCGCGGAATTGCGACGCGAATGACCATTTGGACGTTTCCACGTAATCGAAGTCACCCTATACCGGAGCGCCGTTCTTCGAGAACCTATGACGGCTACGCCACGTAACTCGCCGACGCGTTCCCTCGAAGACGCATCTTATAATAATAATAGTTTATTTGTTTGATCGACGGAAGAACTCCCTGTGTTACATGAACGCTAGACCTATCGAGCTCTGAAAGTAACCAACGTGTATGGCTATATAACGATATTTCTTACATTTCTTTAAATCTTTCGACATTTTTTATTATGATACATACTTGGATTAAGAAAGAATCTTTATAACTCCTTTATAATTTCAGTAACTTTCAAACAAAAACGGTGGAACTGGTTATTTCGACCGCCTTAGCAGGTTTACTATTAATGCACAATTTTTATTTATTTATTTATTTATTCATTTATTCATTATATGGGCAAAAACCCATTAATATGCAATATACAAGGGAGTCATCTGCTCGGTTAAGATAGGAAACCAAAAACTGCAGGAAAAGAAAAAGATGTAATCTTTTAACTAAAAAGGAAGAGATTTCGGCTCCGAAAAGTTCCAGTTTTATTGCACAGACATTAGCCAGACTGCAAATTCTGCTTATCGCGTCAGCATAGACAAATGAAAATTTCTCAAATGTCTCGATGAAATAAGAAAGAAATGTGTGACAAAAAAGAAACTAAATATAGGGACAATAATGAAACAAATAATATAGAAATACGATATAATAAGATCGGAAAGATAATAAAGATAAAATCGTATCACAGCAGTTTCTCTATGTTTCAACCATTATGCATACAAAGGGCTTCCAGTCTGTTTACCAATAAATAATAATAATAAATAAAAGCAGAAGCGCGAATCAGAAAAATAGTACAAAGGGGTAGTACAAAAAAAGCTAACTAAAGGATAGGGGAGAAGAAGGTGAAGGGTCATGGGAAGAGGGAAGAAGAAATAGCGATGGTATCGAAGGTATTACAAGCGGTGTACGAAGTACAAAAGAAGATGTAGCAAGTGAGAGAACCGAACTAGATTTATTAAGAGACTTCTTCGTTCCTTTTGCTGCTTTATTTCCGCTGTTCTCCTCTATTATCGGATTACTAGTTTTCTTAAGAAGAAACCGTGGAGTCGAGAACCTGTTTTTAGAGGCCGTGATCGGTGCGACTCCCCGTTAAGCGCACAATTATCGCGAGAGATGTAACTGCGCCGAGGGAAGCGGGCGGCACGTGTTTCGCGGGAGCGCGGTGATGCACTTCGAAACAGCGTCGTGTTAATTTTGCGGGAGTACGTTGAGGCGACGCGGCTTCCGAGACGTTCGGAATAAGTAGAAGGAAACGCGAGCCAGCCGAACCGCTGAGATCGTGACCGAAGTCGGTAGGAGTTACGTCCCGCCGGATCGAGGATATCGAAATACGCGGAGTGGCAGTCCGTTATCGGGAATGCATGGAAAACTCGCAACGAAGGCGAACGATTCGAGCACGCGAAAGTAAACGAGGCTGGGAAGGCGGATCGACGGACGTTCGACAAGCCGATGCGAGCTAGCGACTTTCCATTAATCTCCATCGGTACCGGTCCGTAAATGGCTTGCACCGCAGCTTGCGCCCCAAAATCGATACGGCCCTGCATCGCGTTCCCATTATTAAAGATCCTGGCTGTGGCGCAGGGTTACGATTGTTCCCGTGGCTCCGCGGCGGCTTGATAAATATTCTGGAGGATGCGAGGAGAACAATCGCTGAGTAACTACCATGCTCGCGTCAGCTCGCATCGGCTCTGATCAACCGAGAAGACGTAGCCAAGCACGTAGTCTGCACCGGCGTTAAACGAATGCTCGATTATGATAAAATTACAAAAAGCCAAAAACGACCCTGTAGGCATACGTCCGAGTTCTGAAAATTCTGACTACCCACGGGAGAATCAAAACGGGAAAAGTTTGCCCTTTTCGGAGCGCATTGGCGCGATTCTACCCCCTGCGATCGCGAAACGGACAGGTTTCTTCCCAGACGTTGTCGAATCGATAGATAAAATAAAAAGCACAAAGGTTCTTCTTGGACGAGTTTGTTCGGTATTCGCGGAAAAATCACAGACTGTTACCGAAACGAATGATGTTACAAACCGGCTCGCCTCGGACCACTTCGAATCCGATCGTCCGTACGGTTCCCAGTTATCCGATAGCTCGAACAATTGTGCTTATTTCGTTTGGTATCGCTCGGGCCTATGTATCGGGACGACAATGACCGGGATTTACCTTCAGATCGTTCGGATCGATTACAAATATCCTTGGTACAGGAACGTGATATGCGGCACGGATAGGGGTGGTGGGACGACAGGGGAGAAAACGAGAGGCGGCGAGAGGACGCGAGAGGACACGAGAGGACGCCAGAGGAGGCGGGATGAGACGAGAGGAAAAGCGAGTTCGACGCACCCCGTGCACGCCGGACGCGTCTATTTTCTGCCGGCGTTTATTGTTTACGGCCACGTTGCGCAAACAAAACGAGGACTACGTTGCCGGGGTGTGGATTCGATTTCGCGATCGGTAATCGTTATCTCCGCTGATGGATTAGTTCTTACTTCTTAGATCGAATTATTCTGCGATCAGGCAGCGAAGGAGGAACCGAAGTAATGAGGACCCTTTCGTGACGTACCCTGCGCCAATCTCTATTAGATATCGTCCCGTTAACCCATTAATAGGGGTAGACGAGTCAATTCATCCGTCGTATTTAATCTAGCCTCTTCGCTCTCTGTTTACTTTTTTAACCCTTGCGAGACAATGGCACCACGGCCACGTCTTCTTTATGCGACGTAATGCAAATAGTTAATAACATTTTCAACGACGGCTCGAAATGGGCCAAGGCTCTATCATCGAAGGATTAGCTAACGACACTGGTGTATCGACAGACACCAAGGTTTGAAGGACATGTTTTGCGCGTTAACAGGTTAAAAGCAGAACACCCCGTTTGCTTCTCGAGAACACTTTAAAGAGACTGAACGACGAAACTGTGATACACTTTAATCTTCGCAACGATTCGCTACCGGCGTCAATGGTCAAGCAGTCATCGTTTCGAGAATATACGTGTGCTGTAGCACGGCCGCAGAAATATTTGATGCAGCCGTACGTGCCCGAAAATTCAATGCCAAGCGCCTGCGAATGGACACGAATTTAATTGCAGAGTAAACGCGACACGCAAGCTCGCGGGGAGAAATTAGCGAGAGTGCGGGTCGGAGGCGTTTCCATTAGAATTTTCGTAGTTCGACCCCCGTGTCGAATGAATGAAAACTCGGTGGTATGGTCCGTTCCTGCGTTACCCTCGTGCCTCGGCTGTAAATCACTCAAGATCCAACTGGGAACGAGCCTTACGAGGACCACGATTGCCTGTATTTTCTGGAAAAAGTGCTCTCAAAAACGCTAGTAAAACTACCACTGCTGCTACTACTACCACTACTACCGCTAATACGCCTGTATCGCGTGTACACGACACAAATATGGTCGAGAGTCAGCGCGTGTAAAAGAACGTCTAACCCCGAAGAGCCACGAAATTGCTGATGGCTTTTTCCTGGAATATATCGAGGCTATTCGGAAACTGACATCCTCCAGAAAAATAAGACGGAATAGGCATGCATGGAACGTGAAATTCGGCAGCGCATACTGCAAGATATATCGTCGATCGCAGAGGGTAATGAACCCCGCTGCTTTGTGTATCGAATCGCGTTATACATAGAAAAATGAAAGCAAGTCGACCCAATGAATGTTGCAACGGAATAAAACAAAGGAGGAAAGGAAAAACTGGTGGTACTCACCGCAATGCAGTGAACTCCGCGGCAGTTTTCCTCGTAGGTGGTCGCAGTCGTCGTGTAACGGGGGTTGAACGAGGGCTGGTGTTCGTGACAGGAACCGCATAACCAACAGTCACGTTTCGTATCGGCACATTGAGAACAGTCACTTTCTTCGGCAAGACACACACGGCTCGGTCTCTGGCGTACAACGGGCCGTGTTTTCTTTCTCGGGGACGCGGGCCGCAGCCAACAAAACGCGGAATTACAGAGAATTTTTCGGGCTCGCCAGGGCCGTCGAATCGATGTGTGATGTTACACTTCCCAGCTGTCTTTTTTGATTCTGCGGATGTGCTCGCGGCCAACGCCATCTGTCGGTGTTCCCGTGAACCGCTCTGTTTCCCTCTCGTATTACCGGGAATATTTGAACGGTCGATGACGATGCGACGGCTTCATCGAATCACACCTGCGTCGGCCGAGTCAATTTTACATGCGATTCTAGCCAAGCAACATTGTTTGTGTGTTTCTCTTATTTTTACCCCGTACGCATATTATCGAGTTATAAATAGTTCCCGTTTCAAAGAACAAATTGTAATAACGCGTTCGTCATCCTAATGACTCATTGTATTTGAGCTATCTGATAAACGAATTAAAATCGATATGCTTGCATTTATTTATTTTACTAACGATCGCGCGAAGGTCATAATATTCTAGATCCATAATATTGGATTCAACTTTATCTTGGCTACTGTGAAAAAAAGATGTTTTATTAAAAACAAACATCGATATGCTTCGTGATAGAATTTATTTGCATGTATAGTCTCGTTTGCCACAGGCTCGTACAAGAACATTCAATGATTTCGAATTTTTTAATCATAATGTTAGTACTTGGTACTTAAACGTTAAGATGCGAAACTTCGTCGAGTTTGTTCATTAGTAGATAGTTTTAATTGCATAGCAAGTACGCGTTCCTTAAAAATGCTGTCGTTCCTGTAATCGGTATATTACAAGGTTCGCGCGTGTCCTTTATTTTATTTACATAGCGATCGGGTGGAAGTGAATCGTAGCATAATCGAGTCACGCACACGTGTTCGTGAGTAGACAAATCCATTGTGTGTACACAAGATTAAATAATCTTACGAGGAAGTTAAGTCGTTCTCTCCTTTCAACTTACAACTCCTTTACTTACAAAATCTTGCAAGGTGTTTCAACGAGCGTAATAAATACAATCGCAAGAAATTCGTTATCCGAGCTAGTAAACGAGATTAAAACGAACGGTTGATCGAAACTGTATACGTAGCTCCGACAACCTGATTAACGAAGATGACTACAGTTTTGCTTGAATATTAGAAGATAGATTAAAAACCCTTAACGTGCTCGTAAGGACAAATACTAAAAGTTCGAGACCATTTCTCCGTTTACAGATACATGTATGTATGTATGTATGTATATGTACACCATAATAAAACGTGAAATACACGAAATTCGAAGCAACCAGATTTAAGGCCACCAAATTTCTGTTATAATAATAATATTTATTATCTAACAGGACGTATCTGTTTACAATAAAATAAGCTGTACAAACAGGATGGAATGTTTCGTTAGCTTCGAGTGCTAAACACCTTCTAGAATGTTTATTACATTCTTGGAATAGCTATTATACGGTATATCCTTGTTAACGTCCCGTTTCCATCCGTATCATCTCCGTGCGTCGACCGCATCCGACGTATACTCCTTTCATACTCTTCATCCTCCAGCCACGAGATGTTACGGAAAAGTTGCCAGCCGATACGAAATAGCATTTCATCGGGTTACGCGACGCTAACAAGGAAATACTGTATCGTATAAAGTAGGCATTTACAAGGTCACGTTTAATCGCGGCGTTTTGCAATCAATTAACTTTATGCATCGAATAGAACTTCTGATAACACAATTGAATATATCCTACGTTTTTGTTCACATATTGTCAAAATGTACAAATAGTTGAATTTCATCGTTCAAGCAATTTTATATTTATCTTTTCACCTTACTTAATACTATACATATACAATGATCTAATCAAAATTTAATAGTCACCAGACGTCCTTAGAAGAATGTACAAGAAGAACACTGTCCTATGTCCAAGTCAAATAAATCATGTAACAGATACGTCTGTCGCGATAAAGAATTTCTACGTTTCCTATCAAATTCCTGTATATTCTCTAAAATTAAACAACGTCTTTTTTTGGTTTTTAAATAAATCGATCGGTCGAAAATACAACAAAATATGTGTAACACACTGACTATAATTCTTCTTGTCATACCTTCTAATAGCATTATGCATTTCTTTTAGAATCTTCTTCTCCCTTTGATTTTTGTCAGCATATTTCTCTTTTATATTGGTACAATGCATTCCCTCGACTCTATTACCATAATAGAAGATCTACAGAATAATTTCTTAATCAAGTATTCAACTATAGTTTTATGCGGAAGAAAGTAAAATTTTGTTTGTGTTATAACTTACAGAAAGAAATATAGGTCTTCTACTGTACATTGTTACAAAACATCGAAAAAGACGAACTCAACTTTAATGTGGGAGCTCCTCAGAGTCAATGGCTTGCGTTTTAGACAATGAAAATGCACAGTCGAAGTTCAAAAGTGTTAATACGTTAAAATTTTTTAAAATTACATAACATCATTGTATACAAGCTAAACTCCTAAGTTTTGTTTTTAGAATTTCCTGTCCTTATTATCAGTTTTTTTAAGTGCTTTATAATTTTGAATAATATTTAATTTTTTAAGTTTCCTGAACTTATAGGTACTGTCCGCATATTCATTCGGTAACATATTTTCGCGCAATCAACAAATCAGAACAAGCAATTATATCGATCATCAACTTAAAGTTATTTACAATTAATATCAGAATATTATTCTTCTATTGTGACAACCGAAATATTTCCTCAAAAAATCCTTTGAAAGTGTAATAGTCAAAAATATGCGATTACATTTGAAAAGTGAACAAGTTAATAAACCGTAATTTATCAATTGCTCAGACAGCATTCAAAATTACTTGTAAACTTTTCTGTTAAATATATTATTACAATTTTTTAAAAGTGCATATTGCATAAGGTTCTTTTGAATTATTGGTAACAGTTATGTAATATTTAAACACACCTTTTCATTGATTTGTCTTAATGATGTAACTAGCAGTCACGAGACACCTAAGTCCTTTGGAGTGCAGAAAAATGTTAATCCTGTTAAATAGTTAATCATATTAGACAGTATACAGTATACATATATATGTATATAGATATATATGTTCCTATATGTATATCTATATATATACATATGTATATATATATATACACATATGTATAAATATATAAACATATGCGCTTGTGTTTTTGTGTGTATTATATTACAGATATCATCATAAAAAGGGGTATCTCGTGCTAATCCACTCCAGCAAACCCTTGTGAACCTTCGATTGCTTTTATTAATTTTTCCCTGAGTTGTTGATAACTTTCGTAAGGAGGAAGGTCAATGCGATTAAAGCTAAAAAAAGAATATTCGATATTAACTAACGGTAACGCTGCTGCACTTTTTAGTTCGACTTTACTCAGTTCAAGAAACAATTTAATAGAAATTCGTATACTTACCAAGTATGAGCTCTCGGATAGTTCTCCGGTGTACCCCATTTCTCGATTGTGAACAATTGTGGTCCGTTGCTACCATAAATCTCTTTAAAACCGTTCATTGGTACACGTGAAGTGCCGGTAACAAACTGCAAAAGTCTAGAGCGCATTTCGTTGCTAAATGAAAGCACTACCCGCCAGAACCACTGAACGACTATGTGATTAGCATGGTAATCCCCTTTGTACAAAGTATTTTGTTTCCAGTCTTTCACGTCAATGTGCTGAATACCACACATTAGCAACTCCAATTCATGCTCGTCAAATATTTTGACCAGTGTCGGTGGAATAAGAGCATTGAATCCCTCCAGAAATGCATTCATCTGTTCCTGAACTCTCGAAACGAACCGCCACTGTATAACTAAACTTATATACTCATCTTTGTTTTCATCAGTTAGCGGTATATTAGCACCATCCGGCTTGAGTTCCCTCTGCGAAGTATGTCCAAAACTTTCTTCGTCGACACAGAATGTGAGTTCGAGTTCGCTGGGGTCGTTTTCTTTGATCCATAACAATGAATTATAATACTCGGAATCAACGCTTTCCATGTCTTTTAAATCGATGGGTTTACCCAACATCATCTTATAAAATGGTCGAATGAAAAAGGCTGTAATCGGACAATTGTTTTCTTAGTATCTGATATTGTATAAAAAGTATTTTATACTTCCATGTAATAAAATATTTACCATCCAACAATTTCCCGTGATACACAGCCATGCCCGCTATACGGCCGATAAATTTGAAATAATTTAAATGTCCTTCGTTGCATACGCCCGAGAAAGGATTAATTTGTAAAGTATAGTTATCCCTGCAAATATTTTAATTCTAATTAATACAGACCAATACTGCTATGGAGATATGTATGACCTATCACATAATGTACACTTACGTAGCAGAATATTCGAACAACCCGTAGTAAGGATTGAACATTTCTTTGGATAACAAGAAAAACCATTCTCGCGCAAGACCTCCATAATCTAGACCAACTTCTCCTTCGAATTCGATCCATAATTTTGTTTTTAATATTTCCACCCTATTAACGAAACTAATCCTACGATAAGAATCTTCCAGGATATTATTCCGGCAAACTTTTATTTCAAATTTACTAGGAACATTGTTCTGAAAGAATAACATGGTTTATGGTATATAGCAAACAGTAATCAAATAGAGTGATCTTTTCACTTCGCATCAGGACATACTTACGGGCTTTATCAGCTGAGACTTGAGATACTGGTATTTTCGTTTGTAATCTCTCGAATATGGGACAGCCTGTAAAAGCAATAAAATGCTTGCTGTCAAAGTTTCATGTCTATAATTACAAATTTTTCACATACCGGACCAGCAATTTGTGGATTCGACATGCGTGGATCCTCCCATTGAGTTGTTCTCGTATCTGAAAGGAAGAAAATTATCTTGTGATGAAAACAAACATTTTTAAAACTTTGTATAAAATGTAAACGTACTGTGATCAATGAAAAATATTCTTCCATCTGTGTGTACTCTCTCTTCCCATCCTTCAGGCAGAGGCCCAAGTTGATCCATATCACTTCTCGGTGTTGTGGATGGTGCAATATGATTAGGAATTGAGCTTGGACGTCCGGTTCGGGGATCAATCCACGTTGTTGTCCTCTGGTAATGATCAATGAAGAAAACCCTACCATTTGGAGCTGTTTGCATACCCCATCCTGGTGGTAATCCCTCCGCGATGAAATCAGGAAGGTTGGGTTTCGGACTTTCAATCTTTGGAATAAAGTGACAACGTTCACAAATCAATAAACATACCAATTAATTTGTCATCGATAATCGTACTCGCCTGTTCAGACGAACGCCTAGAACCAGCTGGACTGTCCACGTTATCGTCACTCTGTAAATGTAATATCAAAATATCTCTTTATAAAACATTACGCTGGCATCCGAGTAAGGATACATCTACACCACAAATGGATTGATTCAATGTTGCCAAGCTAATGTGCAATATGATAAAGTACATTTTCCATATCTTGAATTTGTTAATACATTAAGGGCATTCTTCACAACAAAAACTGAACTCAACAAAATCATGTCATATACTAATTTAGAAAATAAAAAGTTACAGTTTCGAATGAACATGCACAACAATCACGTTTTGGTAATAAAAGATAAAAATGAAATAAGTATCAAGTATAAAAGTCGTATGCATCTGTTCTCATATGTAAGTGCGTGGTTCATAATTAATAATCTCTACAGTATACAGATGTAGAAAACAAATAATAGTGCATTCTGTGATAAATGCAATTTTTTAATGTGTATTGATTACCATTTGATAGACAAATATATACAAAAAAAATATAAACAGAAGCATTGAAAACAGCATGTCTACATGTATGGGTACCTGGTCTTCATATCCACTATGGTAGCCGCGTTGATCAACAGAACGTCCAGAGTCTGAAGATGTATCCCCAATACCCCCTCCCCTATGATTCTCATTCTCATAATCTCTTGCTTCCGAATCTTCATCTTCCTCGCGGAGAACTTCACCATCCTTACACACACATGCACAAAATTGCTACATACTGCATGCCAATTATTCTTTTTGTTAGAAATTTATCATGTTGACGAGTTAATTATGCTCATCAGTATATTTATCGCTAGATAAATGATATTGATTAGTAAACCATTCTTATATATATACATTTGATTACGGTATTAAGCTATTATGATGGATGCATACTACAGCGTCAGTTAGTCGTTAAACAATGTGAAATGCATTCGTGGTTATTATAAGCCGACCTACAGAAATAAATGATGCAGTTAAACATGATCAATGTTCTGTTTGCATTCCTTTATGACGTTACACAGGAAATATCCTGTAATTCAACCTTAATCTACTTGTATATTTTACATGTGAGTATAGATAAAAATTCCATCACCAAAGATTTAGATAGGCCCTATATTTTGTGCGTGTGTGTGTTTCTGTTTACACACATATACCTAACGTGATTTAAGACGTCACAACAATACTTCCTCATGACATGGAGATTTGAAAGCAAAGAGTTTTTCCAAAGCAAAGATTCTTCCACATTGCAATCTACGCAAATGACCGAATAATTGGTAACTATAATTGAGTAAAATATATGACGTAAAATATACGACATAAAATAACGTGTAGAACGTATGTGTAAACAGAATTAATATCATACGAAATTAAAATTAAAAAAATGAATAACACACACTATATTTTCTTACATATTATCAAATTTACATTTCAATGCATTTAAATCCATTTGAAATGGTCATTTGATAATATATAGGTACTTCTAAAAATTGCTATGATAAATTTTCTTGATGCTTCCTTCTTTTTACAGTACTTTCTTACTTCGAGACCTTACAATGTTATCCATGGAGTCTACAAAAGCCATTAACGTTACCTGATTAATTGAACTTCTGTGTCTGTTTTCATTATCTGCACTAATGTGAAAACGTCGTTGAAACTCAGTGACTGCGGTACTGAAATTTCGTTCCACTGCCATATTTCCAGTAGGTGAAGTATTTCTGTAATTAGATTTTATGATTTTAAAAACGCATACATTATTAGCTAATCTCCTAACGTATAATATCTATGACATACGATTCTGATGGTCTTTCCCACTGTGTGAATCTTGCAATATGATTAACATAATACGTTCGCCCGTTCGCATCTTGTCTCTCTTCCCATCCTTGCGGTAAAGGTGCGAGAGGTGTATCAAAAACAACCTAAAAAATATTTTGTATTGTAAGAACGATTATGACCTTCAAAAATAATTAATTCAAGATGTAGTGTATACGTAACTGTCTGTGGAGGTCGGTTAGCATTTACCGGTTGTACCATTTCCCACCCTCCTGAGTCAGATGTTGCATCTTCATTGTCATTCTCTGTTGTTGTTGAATCCGAAATATATGCATGGTATAGATCCAATGTGCCTTTTACTCTCGAACGCTGACTGGAATGATTTCTAGCCATATCCTCGTAAATTATTCATTTTGCATTCGCAAATGAAAGATAAGAAACAAATATTTCAGTGAACCAAATATCAAAATCAGTGAATTGCAACCAACAAATTGAATAAATGATTGAAAGAATTTATTTAAAGCAATACCGATTAATGTGCAGAAAATGAAAAAGTAACAGTAAATAAAAGTAAAAATAATGCAATGTAGAATTAGATCATAGTACCTACTGTTTATCAGTAAATTATATTGAAAAAGAAGCTAAACAAATCAAATATGCACAAATATTTCAAAATATACAGCTTCAAGCACACATTAAAGAAGTACTTACCTACGTGGTCGAAGTAAGTAACGTCTATTAGGAATTGTTTGACCTGCTTGCTCTTTTGGTAAACAATTTAATGGTAATTCTACCCGTCCAAGAAAATCATCTCTTGTCAATCTATTTTCATCAAATACTTGTAGTACCAGCTTATGTTCAACAGGTTTCACCTAAAGAATAACAATAATTTGTTATATTCCTATGTATGATGCAGTTATACAAAGTGATTGTTAACCACCCTAAATATGCCAACACTAATTTCATGATCTCTAGCAAGGGCTAAATTATGTTATTGTCAACATATGTTAACAATAAACTTACTCTAAATATAAATTCTTCTTCCCAAACAGGATTCAAAGTCTTTTTTTTAGTTTTTGTAAGCGCCGAATCCACTGTGTGATTACCATTTACAGTATTCAAATCAACACGCACATAAGGATCGCTTGCACCAAAGATGTCTTTTTTTGCCAATTGGTGCCCAGCGACCACCTTTAATCTCAGCTTTTTGGTAGTCTCATCTCCCTATAAAAGCATACAAATTTTAGTTTGCTACCATCTTATTTTGGTAAAATTGCAGAATTATTTTATAGAAACTTCCTCATAGTTTATACCATTGAATAGTCGTTATCGTGCACGTATTTTAAAGACAGATCGTCGATGTTAAAAAAACAATCTTCTACTTCGTACGTATATATATATCAATATAAAGGAGTAAGTATTGACAAACGTGATTCGCGTTTCGAAGTAAATAATCATTGAACAGATAATAGCATAGCTGATTCTTAAACACGTAAAACATGTTTTCGTATGCAGAATGGTATTATTAATCGTAAGATCAACGGATTTCTCAAAGTAAAACACCCTTTCTGAAGTCTATCAATCAAGAATCCAACCTGTACTTGTCAAACTGTCAAAATAGTTACGTACAGGCTCCCCGTCAACACCGGATGGTGGATTATATCCGTAAACATGTTCGTCTGCCATTAACGTTATGTGTAAACAATTTGTTTCGAATCGTCGACTTCTGTTTCCTACAATTTAACGAGGTTCACAGATTCTTATGTGCCATCAAGAAATCTATTTTGTCTTAACCCCTCTCCGTCACTATTGCACGAACGAAACGGATGTGACATACTCGCGCTTAAAGATGGCCGTCTTCCTCCAAAATATTTAAATATCGTGAAACATTCTCATTTTGTTCAACTTTCGTGCAAATCAATTTGTTTTGAAGCATAAAAAAAATTATACTCATATTGTGAAATGACTGTTTATTTAGTTTTCATATATTAGGGAAACTTAAGATCTTCAAAAAGAGATTCAACGTTCTTAAATATCGTCGAAAAAACAGGTTGTTCCTAATGCGCCTGCGATCGTACTTTCCAAATTTGTCTAAATTATTTTCTTTCGTCACTGTGCGCAATAAGTTCAACAGCCTTGTCAAAGCTACAAAAATTTAATTTTTAATGTGAACAAAAACGTCTCTCAACGTTGTGGCAACATGGTACATAATCGTTGAATGTGATTCATATGCTTTGGAGTGCATGTTACTATCAGTACTTCTTGACTAATGCATTGTCTTGAAATTGGCATGGATTTCATGATAATAATAATAAAGTGATTAAAATATTTTTTATGATAAGCATTCTCTTATTCAAGTTAATGAGAAAACAGTTGTAGTAGCCAATATGTAGGAATAAGTAATTTTTAAGGGGGTAACCGAACAAACATTTCACAGTTTTAAACAGATATAGAATAATATATTTCTTTATTTACCATAGGTTCAGGTAGTGAAACTCGATCAGGTCTTACATTAGCTCTTGATGCTAGAGATGCAGGACGATCTCGTGAGTTCCATGTGTAAGATCTTGGCCTTTGAGGAGATGCTTCTACATCAGCATATATTGGGTAGGTCAAAGTCCCTGGCATCTTGAAATCTTAATTTTGTAGTATTTTATGCACATGTAATATTTTACATAAATAAAATTAATATCTTTAACTGAAGCTCTATATCTTATACCACATTTCGTTGCACGTATTTCTATAGTAGGTATTTTGTTCTTAAAACACTTTATTTGTATTTATGACCAACACAGTGAAAGATATATGATCAAAACGCAATAATTGTCTGTACCACAGTTTCACTGCTCTGCAGAAACTATCTGTTCCAGAAGTTTCAGATAAAATTATACTTTCCAGATACAAGACACTATAAAAATCCTTACACATGCGTAATCATATGATTTATTAGCTTTAATTTATTATTTGCACTGTTATTTTATAATTAATTATTATACTATGTCTCCTTTGTGTTTAAGCTTTCAATACAAGCAGTATAGCAATCTGCAATCGACCGTAATTGCAAACACATTACTTTTCTTGGTGAATATTAAATGTGAAATTCATTCGAGATAAGAGAAGTGCTTTAAATCATCGACGCGATAACGAGAAACATACTTTAACACGAAATTAACTATCACATTGAAAGTGTGACAAATACACACTCAAGTAACTGTTCTATGAGCTAGAGTAAGATCAAATAAAAGGTATTTACAAAGTCATTAAAATTCGAATCATATGCATGAATATGATCATGATTAAAGATCTATTGCATATGTATATTTATGAATAATTTCAAATATTGTATCTTATTTGATAGTATGATAGAATTCTATATCAGCTTAACATATAATATCGTA